>VDFB02000002.1:156608807-156716902 GCA_007258455.2 Sequoia sempervirens | reverse complement strand
GCATCAAGAAATTCCACTTGAATCTACTAAAAAATTATTTAAACCAAAATTAAATCATTCATTTCCTTAAAAAATACCTCCATGCAAGTTTTTAGCAAATTTCAATGGAAGAAATGAAAGATATTGAATTTTTATTGCTTGCTACCCCCTTCAAATCTGAATCTACTTGCCTAGAGTAAAATTGTCATAACTTGAGAAAATATTAACCAATAAACATGAGAAAAACTCCATTTGAAATTAGATTCAAGTTAATTTAACATAAAATCATTTTTGCACCATTATCTACCGGTAATAATCCGTACAAGGCATGGAAACAAAAGAAAACGTTCATAAATTACAAAATTTCATGGTGATATTATTATTTTTCATTCAAATTCTCAACCAACTGCTTATACAACGATAGAATGATGAATATATAGTATTTAAAAACCATATGGGGTCAGTTACAACCAAATTTACGACTTATGACCTTTCATCTTCCACTATATTGCGTTTTTGCAGTTTTGACAAGTTTACACATGACAACTTTTACAAAAAAAATTGCAACTTTTGCAAGATTAACCCAAATGACTCCCAAACATGCCTAATACATTTAAATGGTCTAAATAGACCTTATTGAACAAAAAAGACTCAAAACTAACTAAATCCTAGCATTTGACCAAGTACACAAAAAATGACCATTTTGGCAAAATTGACTCAAGAAGGTGCTCCTACACCAACGCACACTTTCTTTCAATGCCTCCCACTGTTTGGGAGATAGAGTGCAGTGTAACCTCTGTTTTCCCTCCATGATTGTTTTTCTACAATTGTATCTAAAAATTTTCATCAAAATTCTCATCTTTTAGTTGTAATATTATCTAGAGTTTTGTCCACCAGTAGTCTCAAAAGCATTTTCCATTTTTTGTTTAACATTTTCCCCACTTCATGGATCTTGCTTTGCAAAATTTGATTTGAAAATATACAAATGGGCCCTACATCTTACACCCAACTCAGAGGCCCACCTTTCAACATTTGACCCAATGGGCTCACCATCTCTTGATACCTCAACCAAGAATGAATTCTTTCCTTCTAATTTTATTTCTTTTGCATTCCTCTCTATAGATTTTTACAAATCTTGACTCAATATTTATCTTTTGAAAAACTTGGAGACACATCTTCTATTAAACTACTACCAATATTTTTGGTTGATCCATTAGTTCCATCAAAATTTGTAGATGCAACAAGTGCACTTTGAAGAACACCAAATGCAAGTGGTCTCTCTTCATGACTTTCATTAACCCGGACTTCATTCTCCTTGGCCACATCAGGTGTGGCATGAGTAGGTAGATTAGTAACAATCTCTGCAGATTTCAATTCAAACACATCCTTTAATCTTGAATAAATCATCTATAGACTTACTATTCCATTGCTCTCATGTTTTTCAATAATCTCTCTTAGACTTTGTGCTAAGAGATCATCATGACGTTGCACATCACCATGCGCTATATCGGGTTGCACATCACCATGTGCTATATTAGGTTGCACATCACCATGTGCTATATTAGGCTACACATCATCACAACTATTCTTTGCACCAACTGCATTTGTTGAATCACAAATGTGTTGGCTTCTACAAGTTGACAACACTATATCTTTTCTTTCCTTTTATTTTTTCTCCATATTTTCTTTCCTATAAAACAAAAAAAATCATATTATGTCTTATATACATAAATCTCTTTCCTATAAAATTTCATTAAGCACTATTAAATAAATAATATACTACTTAGTGGATTTGCAACTTGCATGTTTATTAAAGTATTTTTCTTTATTTCCTGAAGTCCAAATAAACAATAATGTATGTCCACAACTTGAATTAGTAGAACAATAGTGGGATATGAGTTTGAATCTTAGATTTTGGACATCAAATGGGCTTTTTCTTTTAGAAACCAGTCAAAATAATCACACAGAAACAAAAAATGTGCCCTGAAAAACCAAACATATACTTGATACACTTGATCTAAATAACAAAGAAAAATCAAACTAGAGACAACCACACAATCATATTCAATAATATCAACAAACAAATGAAACCAAAAGTATAGCCACCAAATTATAACTTCTTCTCCATTGATCTACTTCAAAATGATTTTACAATACGTATTAGAGGTCTTTTCTATTCAAAAAATTATCCTACCACTAATGATTTTTTGATTCGGTCTTGGTTTCCCTTTTATATATAGATAAGGAGAGAAACAAGCTTTAGACCATTTCATTTCAAAAAATATATTTTCAATTACCTAAATTGAAAGGTCTTAATTATCATTATTTACATGTGGTTACATAAAAGTAATGAAATATAAGAAATGAAGAGAACGCATCAGATGTTGAAGTCCACAGCACTCACAAGACACCAAAGTATGTTATTCATCGTAAGGTACCTGTGATCATTTCAATTTGGAAAGGTCCTCTCTCCATGATAACTGTTGTCAATAGATTTTCACCCTACTGAATGCAATATTCAACAACCTACTAAAACATGGAAACCTCCTTTACATGTGGGTGATCTGAGCGAAGAAGGAATCTCCAAAGCGAGCTGGTTCTCTGAATGATTAATTTTATTCTAAGACTTCTGAGGAAAGGGATAGAAAGATAACTGAAATGCAAAACTATGACCTAAAATGAACTTTGGGACTTGATAATAACTTAATGATGATTTTGATCTCTTCCTCACAAACAACTTTCAGAAAGACAAAACTCACAACCTCTTATGAACAATTAATACATAAATAATTTGCATGAAAACCTGACTTGAAGTACAACATGCAATCTGTATTTTGAACTTTCTACATGAAGAATTATAGTCTTAGGACATAACAAGGACTCTGTGAACATAAATCACAAGATAACATCAAACTGAAAATTCAAGTAAACACCGAATTGAGAAGTAGGAATGTTGTCTTTATTCAATTGAAGGAGAATGCCATAATCTGAAACTGAGTACAAAAGGGTTCTCAAGCTCAAAAATGTGTATGAGCAGGAACTAAAATCTGAACTGAGAAGGAGAGCCCTAAAAACTAAGTCTTTTGAAAGACATAACTCTCAAGAAACAGCTTCCTGAAAAAAAAAGCTGAAGGATTAAAAAGCTTCGTAAATTGTCTCAAAAACTGCATAATTCTTTCACAGCTCTAAAAAAGCATATTGCATTTTATGTTTAATAAGGTTGATTTAAACTATTTAAATGTATTCAAGTTGGTTTGGGGTCATTTGAGTCAAAAAATATAAAAAATACAAAATGTGTAAAAGTTGTCAAGGCAAAAATGCTGAAAAGTGCAAATTAGAGAGTTTAAAGGTTATTTAGTGAAAATGAAGTTAAAAAGTCAGTTATTCTCGGTTGGGAAGGTTCAATATGTCTTTAAAAACATTTATCCATGTTTGTAATGAGGTTGGAGGCATCTGGAGAGAAATTTCAATAAAAGAACAATTGTGTTTTCCAGATTTTGCATATTTTTCACTGTTTTCAGGCCTGGTACAGAATTGTACGGAATTCCTTTTGAAAATTTCTTATATGGGTGAATAGATAAATGAATTAGCTTTCCAATGCTTCTGGTTTGAGCGAAAAATATTGAGTTTTGCACATTTTACAAACGTTTTACTAAAACTGCCTGTGTATCTTTTGTATAAGGTTTTTGAGGGCACCTAAAATGTGAAAAAGGTCCATTCCACCTTCTGTAGTTGATGTATCTCGGTGGAATGGACCAAAATATGTATTCTTAGGTGTGTAGGGTTCTAATTTATGCAGGTGTGTTCATTTGAGTGTCAAGGTGTGATGCCCTAGGTGGAAAAGTGTGAATTTCCATTGCAAGATGATGGCTCAAAGAAGGAATATGATGGTGCAGCATTGGTAGAGGATGTGGGTGAGTTTCTGGAGAATTTTTAAGTGTATTGGAAGGTGTTTGAATAGTTGGTAAGAGTTTTAGAAGCCTGGAGTATACCTTTTCAATAAACCCCTAAGAAACGTGTGAAAAATGAGGGTTTTTGTGGGTGTCTTGTTGCAAGGTGATTCTCAATATGAAAGTTGTGGATTTGGGGGTTTTGATATATGGGAACTGCTTCCCAAATGAGTTTTTGGGTTTTTGGTAGGTTTTGAAGGCACTTCCTTTGGAAAAGTGGCCTAATTAGGCTTAGAAACAGTGTAGAAAAAGGTTGGATCAGTAGGTTGTTACAAAACAACAATATATTATTTTCGGTTATGTGATGGAATGTCCACATGGGTGTCTGGAAAGTATAATAGTTTGTGGGTTTGATCAGCCGTTTGTGAGTTGAGGTTCAAAAACCTAGTTTGGAGGGCTACTGGCCATGAAGGCTTGAAGAATGAAAAATTGATGAGATTGAGTGATAAGGATTTGAAGGTGATTTAGTTGTGCTTATTTTGTGTTGGTAAGGAGATTCTAACCCTTGTCTGCATCACTTCAACCCTTGCAATTTCTTCAATAGATCTAACTCGTAGTCCATTGGTATGAACTACTTCTTCAGTTTCTCTACCATGCGATCCCATCTGGTGATATTTCTTTTTCCTCTTCAATTTCTTTCCAACTGGACCTCTTTCCACCAAATACTGGAATGGCCCTTCAGCTTCATTTTCGCAAACTTAACCCAATCTGGGTCCTCTATTTCCTCATACTCAAAATATTCTTCTAGCTCGTTGATCCAGTTGATCAACTCTTCTGGGTTCAGACTTCCAGAATAACTGGGGACTTCTACTCTAGGTCTTTTCCTGATCTTTGAAATGGCCCTTATTAGCCGCATTTGGTCTTGATCAATTGCTTCTTCATCCTCTTCTGCATTTGAACCTTCTTCCTCTCCTTCATCCTCACTTTCCTCCCTCGGGTTTAACCCTCTTCTCAACTGATTTTGTAACGCATCAATCTATCTCTGGAGGGCTGCCAGTGCATCTCTTCCACCAGCGTTTCTGCCGCCTCGACCACCTCTGGCACCACCATGCCTACCAGGAATCACTATTGGAGGCATCTTCCTTGACCTCGACCCACAACCACAGTCCTAGTGCGAACTGCCTCCGGCGATGTTCACACGCTCAAGAAAACCTCGCTCTGATACCACTTGATGAGGATAACCCGAGACTTAAAAATAACCCACAAACAAGAGAATAATTTTATTATTCAGAAAATGGAGCTTCTTACATGCAGAGGATCTCAAATCCCCAAGTTCTCAACACATGCAAGTTACAGAAAGCTACATAATCACCCTTTCGCAATATGCGAGATTGTTCCCCAAAAAGTTACCCAAAAATTAGAAACCCACCCATAAATAGAGCTCCCCTTTAGTTTGGAGCCAAAACAACATTCAATTTTGAGTTTAAGCGGTTTGGCACCAAAAAATTACAACTTGAAGTTCAAATTTCAAAAGAACATTTGCAATTGTATCTTCTAGAAAGTGCGCCAACTTCCGGGGCCATAACTTTTGATCTGGGGCTCCGATTCGCGAACCGTTTGAACCGTTGGAAAGGTCTCGAAGTCAACAACGCACTTAAAATCTGCCAATTTTGGCAAGTTTTGGAGCCGATCCAACAACTCTAAGTGCCTCAAATCTAACTCAGAAGATTTTCAGGTGCAAATCTAGGAAACTAAAATTGCAATATCTTTCCACCTAGGAATAGAAAATAAAAACCATAAATTGGGAATTTCATTATGATGAAAAGGGTATCCAAAAATGTAAGAACATCTAAAAACTGAGAAACTTGAAATTTAACTATTTTTGGGTGATGCAAGATTGCCCTTACACCACTAGATGCTCCTGCATCATTTTTTGAGATATCTAATCTTGTTTTTGCTTCTATGTTTCATACTATATTGGTGTAAAAAATTTATATTTATGTCACCTCTAGAGATCCATTGGACCCTAGGTTTCTGTTTCCAAAAAATCTCTTCCTTCTTGTTGATTTGTACCATTGAGCTCTTAGATCTTGTTCTTTATTGCATAAAGCCTCATTAACATCACCTTTTTCCATCAAATTATGCACCTATTTTATGTTGTCTCCAATAGATTTCTTTATATGAAAGATATTATCAAAATAAAACTTATCCCATCCTCTAACCCTATCCTTGACTCTCTTTAGTTTATTGGCCAAGCAAAACATTAGAGTTCCAGCACACGGTTCATTCTACCATATATTCACAAGAGATTAAAATCAAGGTGGTGAGTCCACATGATTTCGAATCTAAAGGAGAAAGGGCCTTTGAAAACATTATCCCCCTAGCAAAGAAGAAGAGCATTGTGATCTAAGCTAGTTTTATGAATAACAGATAAGGTTAGAGACGGGAGAATGTTCCAATTAGAGAAAATAAGAAACCAATCAAGTTTGACTTGGATGAGGTGATTTCCTAGGCATCTGTTAGACCAAGTAAATAAGGACCCTTCCAAAGGAACATCAATGAGACCAAAAAAATTAAGAAACCCATCCAAATCCATCATGTTATTAGAAAAATTCTCCAATCCTCCTTTTTTCTCTAAGGGAAACAACAGAGAGTTAAAATCCCCTCCCAACATCCAATGAACCTCTTTATTGCTACTTATTTTATTGGCAATAAAATCC
Source organism: Sequoia sempervirens (assembly GCA_007258455.2). Classification (NCBI taxonomy): domain Eukaryota; kingdom Viridiplantae; phylum Streptophyta; class Pinopsida; order Cupressales; family Cupressaceae; genus Sequoia; species Sequoia sempervirens. Next base: position 156,710,313 of record VDFB02000002.1, on the reverse strand, counting down.
CATAAGTTCAATCTATCAATGTGAGAATTAGGCCCATAAATTTTCAATAGATTCCATTTCTTAGAAGTGACAAGATATTCTAGAGAAACCAACAAGCAGTTCTTACTAAAAACCCCAATAAAACCCTTAAATATAACTGGGTTCTAGCAAGTGGCTATACCCCCTGAGGCACCATCTGCATCACTTAAAGCAAAATTGACACTGGGCCAAAAATTCTTAACTTTATTAAAAGTATCCTTTTTCATTTTAGTTTCCTGAATTAATAGAATATTTGGTCTATCATCAACCAAGCAACTCTTCAACAAATGTTGTTTGTAGGGGTTTTTCAAGCCCCTTATGCTCCAAGATAACAACTTCATGGGAAAGAAAAAAGAAAAATCTAGCACCTCCAAAATGCACCAAAAAAGGAGAGACAACATACCTTACTTCTTTTTCGACTTAGAACTTGAGAGCAGTTCTAGAGTCTTTTTCTTTCCTGAGGCCACATCCCTTGCAAAGTCTTTATTTTTGGCCTCCTTTTGAGATGGCCTTCCCACTTCTTTCCTCTTCCCACATTAGGTTTCTTTTTCTTTTTGTATTTGGAGTTGATTTGAGTCCAATATTCTTCAGTTGTACCTTCAGCGGGAGATGATGAGAAGCCCAGCTGGTCCACAACATCCTTTATGTTTTTGTTTTGGTTTGAAGGAAGCTACACAACTTCATCAATATTTTTTACTAGGTGTGATTCGGGAGGAGAGGAAACCACTCCAATACCTTTTTGAGAGTCGATCTCACCCTCCTCCAGGACTTCAAAATTATCTTTGGTTGGGTGTTAGATTTGTTTTCTAAAAAAACCAAGTTTCCTTTTGGTTATCCTTCTCAAGGTTAGAATCAAGATACTTATTTTTCTCCTTTTCTTCCTTATCCATCATTGTTTGAGGCAACTCAATGCATTGTTAAGGCCCCTTAGAGGGGAAGGTTGAATATCCTTTCTCAGGAAGAGGTTTTGGTGGAACATCCATTTCTTTCATCTAGGGTAGATGATTTTTCCCAATAGAGTAACTGGCTACATGTTCTTTTTCTTCATTCAAATCCTTATTGTTCTCCATAGAGGAAGAGCCTAAAACAAAATCTTTCTCCCCATTCTGAAGAGTCTTTAATGGGATAACATTCAAAAGGTTCAAGTTAGGATTCTCTTTCTCCACCACTTCATTAGTTTAGAGCAAGAAAGCTTGCTTAAGACCCTCCTTTCCAATTTTTGGACCCTAGATCCTTTTGTTATAAGTATCTTGAAAAATGGTCAAATTGCTTGCAACTTTGACAAAGGACTTTCACTTTTACATATTCCAAAGTTTGGGTCCACTTGTCAAACTTATACTTCAAGGCAACAAAGATAGGGAGGACAATGTTAACCACAACATTAACACAAATTCTTGCAAACACCAATCTGTTCTTGAGTTGAGTGACCTTGTCAACAACAAACAAGCTTCCAAAGGAATAAAAAATCCCCTTAAAGATACCACAATTCCATAAATCCAATGGAAGGCTCGGAGGTGAACCCAAGTCAGGGTAACCTTCCCTAGGTTAGCAGACAGGTCAAACCCTAGTTTCCACTTACAAAGAGAAATTTTTTAAAACCAATATCAAATTCCCAAGGCCCACTTGTGAGTACTTTAATCAAGTATTCATGCAAGAAAAATCTAAAGAGAAATAGACCCTTATCCATTGCACTAATGGAAACACTGCCTTTAAGATTCCAAATAGAATCAGCCCATTTCCTTACTTGGTCAATGTTTGAATGGTACACCAGAAACTTTCCCACCAAAGACAACTTCAAATTCTATATGGCTTCATTCATTAGCATGTCAATTACTTCCACTTTCAAACCATCAAAAGAGAAGAAGGTTGAATTTGTAATTTGATGAGCCATAGCAAGTAGAATTTTATCCACGAGCTTGTCCACAAAAGATATTGGATTCTCATTAGAGAAAAAGGACTCTAGATCATAGGAGGGAGACCTCAGGATTTTCCTAGGGGTATGGGTAGTAAATCCAATAGAAGAAGAGGTTGCATTTCCTGGAACAACACCAAAGTAGGGAACAACATTTTTGGATGGGGGAGCCCATTTAGGCCCCCCACTAGATCAACACATTAAAAAACCCTAGGAAAACATAGAGAATATTATGAAATTACAAAGCACATGAAAAGTTGTGACTTCATCTATTCCTTCCATAAGTTGTTAACGAGATAGCAATTCATGCTATTGACTGATTCATAATTAATTTTTTTTTTTCTATCTTGATATTCAACTATGTGCATTGATTTTTTATAAATATTCTAGAGTTCAATAATGTTTGAAAATCAATAAGAAATATTATAGTTGTATCAAATAGAAATGGTGATTGTATAGATCATTTATATCATCTTTTTCACATTCAATAGCTATAATCTCAATATAACATCTATTGGGTATTAGCTATTACAATTTAGCATTGGTTCCAGTTTGCAACATTGATTCATTATTCAATTGTACTCTCAAATATGTCATCTCATATTCTAGGTATTTTACATTTTATTTAGTTTTCTTTCCAACTATTTGATAAAATATATTTTTTAAAATTATTGGACAAATGTTTGTATAATTCTTGGAAATTAAAAATAGACAAGCATTTCATTATTTTATAATTTATTTTATAGCCATCTATGTAGTTCATCGCCATGTTATCCATGAATATAAGTTTATATGGTGATGCCACCAATACATGGTTAATTATTTCATATCAATGCATGTGTTGTAGAATTTTGTAGCTTATTGCTAGTAAGATAGTGTCCCAAATCATTGTATGCTCTCACCTTTCTCACAAAAGGACCTCGATGATTAGAAAGTGTGAGGGTTTATAGATTTAGTCAAGCATTTTATTTTATTTTAAAATTAATTGGGGATATTATGTGGTATTAGATTTTTTGATATTTCTAGTCTACTTAGAAAGATAACCATTTATTTCAAATTTTACCACTTATTCAATAGTAACAAAAGCTTACAAAATTAACATATTCTTGATTCATTAGCCATTGAATCATGGTGTTAGAATTGAGAATGAGGCTTTACAACGCAAGGAAGAAACTTGAGAATCTTCCTCAATCAAAAGCTATTCTACTTAGCAATTTGGAGGAAGTGAAAACTTGTTTATTCATGGTAGAACAATCTAATTTTGAGACTATGCAATGGGAAATGAATCCATCAATAGCTTATTTAGTTACTCCCAACGTATGAGATATTGAGACAAATTTTTGAGACTTGTACCTACCACTTGCATTAGTGAAATTAAAATAATAACAAATCTTAAAGTTCCATACAATAATAACATCATTAGGGAGATATTTTAGTTTATCGTGAAAATATTTCAAGGTTTAGATGAAATTAAAAGTCTTTTTTTTCTAAAGTGTAACAATTTTAAAATTTGTTGCAAAATTTAGAACATGTGTTGTGATGCTAGATCTTGAATTTGATGAACTTATTTTTGAAATATTTCAACATTTCCTTGATTCTGAATGAGAGTGGTGATATCTTCTAACCACTCTTATCAATTTTATTGGAAGTTGTGAGAAAGAATGATTGGTAAGTCTCACCAATTGCAAATGCATTGGCTAAAAATATGGTTAATTGGTGTGAAGAAAATTTGAAGGCATACTTAGCTGGAAATCATAGTTGAACAAGAAAAAACTTTCCAAATGTAAGTAATAAATATGATAGAAAAAATGAAATTAGAAGATAGAAAAGTTACTTCTCATGCAAAGAACATTGAGAGTCAAGCCAAAAATGTGTAAATAAAGGACAAGTGCAAGTGTTGTCAAAGAAATAAATATAAGAGCTATAAAGAAAGATCATGGAACAAAAAAAGGTGATGGATACACCTAAGCCACAACTTCCAGATGAGAAAGATGTGGAACATGAGTTGAAGGAAGAAGATAAATCGATGTAATAAAATATCATAATTTATTATGAAGCCTAAATAAAGAGGGATGAACACCTATAGCAACAAGAAAGTAAGATGGAAGAGACCTTGGAGGAATCCACCTTAGAAGTAGGTAGAAGGTATGGAATTTAATGAAGGGAAAAATATTTTATTCTTTTTGAGATTAAAGATCAACAAGAAGTTCATCTTCATGAATTCAAGGAGAAAAAATCACTTACTAAATGCACAAGTGAGGAATATACCACTTTTTGAGATTGAAGATCAGCAAGAAGTTCATCTTCATTAATTCAAGGAGAAAAATCACTTACTAAATGCACAAGTGGGGAAGATTCCTTGTTGAAAATGCAATTATCAAGGATAATTTGTAAGATATTTATCAAAATGAAAGTGAGCAGGATATTTTGAGTCACTAGAATGTTGGTATTGATCATTCAAAAGAATCAATAAAGAATGATAAGTTGTAACAATTTGCTAGTTGTTCCTCTAAATTTCACCTCTTTTTTGTTAAAACTTTATTATCTTATTAAGTGTTTGTTCAACCCTAGACTCAAGCAATCATGTATCCATCCAATTGGATAGACATCCATCTTGTAATGCCCTGATTTTAGCTTGAAGGGAAAAAACACAACTAACATTTTTTTGAAGCATTCATGTAAATTCTCTCTAGGTTGCACTACCATGCTTGACATGGTGTCATATTATATGCATCAAATGGCATTGCTCAAGTAACTTCATCTTCAACATGTAACCCGAGAGTAAGGAATGGTGAAGCAAATATAGATAGGTGTATGAAGTCCATCGTGCACACCCTAAATCGATAAAATTTGTCTTGAGCACCCTAGGTCACACTAGATACTTCTATTTACCAATCAATTTAATGTTTGAGGGAGCTTTATTTGATCACATTCAATAATATTATGAATCTCTATAGTTAATACTATTATTACTACTCTAATTAATAACATTATTAATTCTATTATAAGCACTACTCTTAATGCTAAAGTTATCTTTATAACTGGTATTAGAGATACCCTTGAGAATCACCTTAATACTCTTACTAGGGTTGTTGATTCCCATTGAAAACAATTATGTAAAAAAATTAACAATATTACCAACATTATTATGTCATTTCCATGATTAATATTAGTGTAGGTGACTTGGCTATTATATCACTACTAGTGTTAACATTCATGATCTTAGTAAACTTAAATAATTTGTTATCTTATAGAAGAATTTACTAAAATTAATTGACATGGGATTTCACTAAGCTTGGGCTAATTCCCTAAATTTTTCTTAGTTAATATATAATCGTTACAACAAGATACCAATAAATAGCGATGGAAGGACATCATCCTTTTTTATTTTCGTTTTTACACACAATTTTTAATATAAATCTTATATTTCACAGATTAACCTAAATCCTTACTTCAATGCGTATTAAACTAATAATAACTAATCTCTTTAATGTCTTTATCATCTAAACCAAAAATCAAATTACATAATTATACTTGTAAATATTATACATACATACATAAATATATGCATTCATAATAATTATTTTGTCTATTTTTTTAACAATAATTATCTAACTTGTATAATGATTCAAAATTCTTATTATACTTACATTATATATAAAACTTAATTTCCTTATAATATAAATTATTACTTTAAACCATAATTACCCGGTCCATTGAATTAGTTTATAAAATAAAATGAAAAGGATAACTAAGCTTCTTATTCTTTATTCGAGAATAGAAGTCCTCCTTTTGTTAAAATTCGTATTAAATATAATTTACATTGCAAATATAAAGCAATGAACCTAAGCCATATGAACCTAGGGTGACCTAGGCAGAAATCACATACGTATATGCTACGTTCAGGTGTTAACTCGTGCCTTCAACGATAGAGGGCAATACTAAATGAGGGAAACAATAAAATAAAACAAAAACCTTTAATGCCTCATTCTTTTCTTTTCGCATTTTTATCTTTAGCAAGGTGGGGCGTTGAAGTAGGCAAGCAAGATAGAAAGAGGAAATGAGGGGGCATGCGCTCACCGCCCCATCGCCCCCATTGGCCTAACAAAAATAATCCTTCTAGAGATAGGTGGAAAAGATGTAGCGCCACGACACACAATATAAAAGTATATTAGTTTTGTTTTTTTACTGATTATATCCTTCAAGTAGCAAGTCTTAGGCTTCTAGCCCACCCATTGGGTTACGACCCTATGTGCGGGGTGGTCTTGTGCCACCTCCACATGGAAAATGAAAATAGGGAGCTAGCGCATAACATGGGTTAGAGAAGGGTTTGATGGTTGTTCAATAGAGGAGGCGGGGTGGTCCTTGGGGACCATGATACACATAGTGCCACCCCCACATGAAAAATGAGGATAGGGAGCTAGCGCATAACTAGAGAAAGGGGTTTCATGGTTGCCCAGTAGAAGAGGCAGATCAGATGCCTCCCTCGTATTTATGCATTTCTTTTTTTAATTTATTTAATACTTAGTTTGGGTTTATATGTTGTAGTATTTCCTATATTTATCCTACTATTTGAACAACCCTTTATAATTTGATAACCCATAAAATCTATCATATGCATACATGTATAATGTACATTCTTGCAAACATACTATATATCTATGTCTAAGGAACAAAAGGAAATTGCTTGCAATTATTAGAAGATAGGGTTTAATCCATGCTAAAAAATAGATATATAAACAATGCAATTATCATTTATCAAAAAATCTTATTTCTTAAGGTCAAATGTAGGTCTTTGTTTTAATATCAAATATTTAATATCATTTATTTTATTTTATTTTAATAATATTTTATACAATTCAGTTTTTATTTTTATAATTATTTTATACAATTCATTTTATTTTATTTTTATAATTGTTTTATAAAAAAAAAATTAGCATCTCTTTTCTAGGTTTACACAATGTAGCTTTCTTTTAACTATCAAATGAAATAAATATCGGTAGGATAGGAACCTAAAATAAAACTTTCATTTTAACAAACAATGAACAATAATAACTAAGTAGGTCTTCAATATAATTTTTGCTTGCTTTTCTTTCAAAATAACTTAAATAAAACTTTTATTTTGATAGATAAAATATAAATTTAGACAAAATATTGCTTGCATTACATTTACAATACTTATGTTAATATGTAGTATTATTTACAACCCTCATAACAGTGGTTTGTCAAGAAGATTGATGTCATTGTCATGTGCCAAGTTGCAATAAGGGATGCAAGAATTTACTAAACAGATTTAATTCTTCCTTAGGAACAATTAATTTTACACATTTCCTTCAACACTTTCACACAAAATTGCACATTACTTTACATAACATCCATAAATATAGTTTTAGAATGAATTATTATTCAACATATTTCATTAAATAATAGGAGTGATCTCCAAATCTTCAAGTTCCCACAAGTCTCCAAACCTACACAAGACAAAAAAATTCTCCAAGGTCATGGTGATGCTCACCACCCATCCTAGACTTCAAGCAAGTCACCCTTGAGCTAGGAGGTATCCACAAGAACCGGGTACACAAAAGTAACCATACCAAACATAGAAAAGAAAGAATTTACACATACACAAAGTGAATCCCCAACCAAAGGACTGAAACACTCACATGAAACTTTACAAGGTTCTCATTAAGAGAGATGAGGGGACATCTCAAACAACAGGGAATTAAAACCATAGATATACATAACTACTATAATCACATTTTCTAACAAGACCACTTATCACAACCATCTCCTTTCCATCCATACACCAAGTTTCATAACACTTTCGATACTCATACCCAAATCACTCTCAAGGAGTGAAGCAACCCCATTGAAGGTTCTCCCTATCTCCATACCACACTTGAAATAATCTCCTCTTATTGGAGAGAAAACCCATCACAACCCAACCCACTTTAAACACATAAAATATCGCACAAAAAAAACCCAACAAAAGATTTCAATTAAAATGCATATACATTTAACCAAATTTCTCAAAGAAACTTAGTGAGCTTGAAGCTTACCTTATCAAGCTAACACCAAGAAGAGAGTGTTGTGGATGAGTTCCAAGCTTCTCCTTCCAAATTCTCTTCAATTTTTTCCTTCCAAATTCTTCTTCAAATCTCCAACACAAGACCAAGAAAAAGAACCCACACTTCATCCTTCATTGAATGATAAATATGAGTTCAAATTTGAAATCCTTGAATGGGGAGGTGACACTTGTCACCCTCTCATTCACTTTCCAAAACACTCTCCCATAAGTGCTCACATATGTGTGAGACTTTGGGAGATGGGGAGTATACAGGTACATTCAACCCCACAATCTTTACAAAGGTGGCTCACACATATGTGAGTACCTTGTGGGCTTCCCCAATGGTATTGGGATGTGACAAGTCAACATCCCAATCCCCAAAACCTTAAATTTGTCCACATTCATTCATGTCTCAAAAAAATATCATATCTTGGGACAAGTTTAAGATTATGGGCTAAAAAGTACCTAATCCATAGGTACTTGCTCTAGGAGCCTAAAACCCATAAAAAATAATTTAAAAATGACACTTTTCAACCCTTTAATTTTTTTTGGAGGTTTCTTGGGGGAACAGATGGCACGTGTGCAGGGGAGCTTGTTGCAAACCAGCAACCTATAAAAGGTCATGACCTACATGTCTACAACCTTTTGTACATGTGTGGGTGGAGTGGAGATCAGGATTTTCAAGTGTGGGGTAGGCTTTATTTTTTTTTTGGGAGGGAGGGGGGGGGGGTTGATATTTTTTCATATTTTCTCCATGTTCCTTTGTTGTTCAGTTTTGGTATAAGGTGTTTGGGTTTTGGGGAGGTATAAGGGGGCTCTCTTTGTTAGAACACAATAATCTACTAAGAGGGGGGTGAATCAGTAGATCACTTAAAATTTAACTCTTAATACCTTCTACCCTTTTATGTGCAAATTAAATCATGACATGCAAAAAAGTAAACATACACACACAACTCATAACACAAGATATACATAGAAAACGCAAGCTGGGAAAAACCACAGCGAGAATAGTTGCTAGGATCTACTGTCCTAGTCTAGCCTCACAATGAGTATCTCTTGACTACAAAGTTTAAGGGCACCAACCCTAAGGAGACACCAATCCCCTAGTTTTTTAGGAGCACCTACTCCAAGGAAGCATCAACTCCCTACTCTGAGCACCTACCCAGATATCTGATGGCACCTACCAATTAGATTTACAAACAAGAAATTACAATTTGTTCCAAGGAAAAAAGTTCAATGTTGCAATCTTATATGCATTTGTTCAAATATCTGAACTGTTATCAAGGCAACTCAATTCTCTGCCCAACACCTTCCTCTATTCTGCACCTCGATAAAAACCTTGATTAAGATTTTTTTCCTTTTGTTTGGGTTTACTCATTTGTTACACTCTTGCACTCCCCTTTTCTTTTTACTGCATTCTTCGTCTGCCTCAAAAGCTCACAAATACACTTCTTAACACTGTTGCACCATTATCTATCTGCCTCAAGAATCCATGTATACAATCTACAGTTCTCTCACCTTTTATTTTAATGCATTCTCTATCCGCCTCAAGAATCCCATAATACCTTCAACAATATGCACTACTTGCAGTATACACAATGGCAGCAACATCAACAACATTTCCACTTTTCATGTATATCTCACACTGTCCTGCATCAATTGCCTCAAGATTTGCACTTACACGTATGGGTCCTTTGCTAGGGTTTTCTCAATGTCACCTCCTCATTGAGCCACACACATACAACATCAGATTGAATTTTCCAAGTACATCCTACAAAATCCTAAACCCTAATATTACAATTAATTCAATATCCTTGTGTATCTAATCTGATCATGTTTTTAACCACCTTTGCAGTTTGAACTGCCACTCTTCACATCTTGTCACCAATCAGGTTTTTCATTGAAGTTGATGAACCAATTAAATCTATTTGCAGTGTCAATTCACAATTGAAACCCTCATTCACATAGACATAGCCATTAAGAATCTTTAGTTTTAAACATGAGTCATTGATATGTTGTTTCACACCATGATCTGTTGATCCACATTAATTGTTCAACTTTAAAATGCAACCATTGGATAAGAGTCCTTTTAATAGTTTTCATTGATATTTGTCCCATACACTATGCTTAGCATAGGGTCCCACCAAGACATGTGTCACAAGCTTGAAATCCTGCAAGGAAAAGACACAGGCCCACTATTTCTAAGCAGGTTGGTGGGCTAACACCATTTGTCTCTTACATCATTGCAGAACAATTCACAACACCGATGTGAATTGTCTTATCAAGCAATCAATCATTGCCACCTATCACTATGCATTGTCATCTACCTCCATCACCCATCACTTTATGTGGTCCCACTATATACTTGTCATCAACCCGCAATACCACTAGGAAAGATAGGGACCCACCACACACACTGCAGGATGGCAGGGAGGTTGTCGATCTTGCAATCTTGATCACAACCATTGGTCAAGATAGGAGAAAATATTTAATGCGTGACTTAGGAAGTATTAAAGTCATTGAATATTTGCCAAGCCGGTAATCATGGTGCAGGGACACTTAAAACATGTAATTGCAAAAGTGCACTATTTGTAGGTTGGTCTAGGAAATAGGGGGTAAATTGAGTCTTTCATATTAATAAAGTTCTGATAAAACCACTTTTAATGTATTTGGGGGTTCTAGTGTTAGTCTGGTTTAAAAGTTGCATTATGATGTAATAATTGTCAATAAATTGTCAAATAGTGCAAAATTAAGGTATGTAAAGAGTCTAGGTAGTTGAATAGTTGGTTATTGGCGTTTCTAGTTTTTTTTTATGATAAATTGTATTTAAAAGGCTCTGGAAGGCTCAAGGAAAGGTGGTTGGAGAGTTTTTTTTTAAGATCTCAATAAAAGAACATAGTTTTCAGTTAATTTCTGAGTTTTTGTGCAATTCATGCATGTGTATGGGTCCGTACAGTAGATCCTGGCCTTCAATTTTTTTGAATTTGTGTGGCATGGTGTTACATCTCTTTTAAATCCATTTTTTGAAGACATTCATTGAGTCTAAAGACTTTTAGTGGTTGATTTCTCTTGGCTGGTTTATAGCAAGGGTTTGGGTATTTTAAAGTCCATAATGTATTAAACATGCCATTCCTCTTCATGTGCTTACTGTAACTTGGAGGAACGGTCTTGTATGTTTAGGCATAGGGTTAGAAATATGGTTACAATTGTGGTGGAGCCAATAAGGTTGATTCTCTATGCTACCCTGATAAAATTATGGGTTTAGGCCTTTGAAATCAAGGCTAGAATATGCAAGTTGGTGAATTTGGTCTAAGAGGAGTTGGAACTTGTTTGTTCATACATTTCTAAGGGCATCCTAATGTGTTTAGAGGGTCTGAGAAGTTGGGAGAGGCTAGGTGTGAGGAGGAAGTTGAAAACCCTATTAGGAAGGGGTGGAAAAGAGTGAAAAAGTGAGGTTTTACAAAGCAAGTGTATAAACAACTTGAGGGAAACATTATAAAACATTGTTTTGAGAATGTGCAGGTGGAAAAATGAAGGAATCAAGTGGTTTTAAGTCTGTATGAGATCAAGACATATGATTTACAATAGACCCTAAAGTTTTGCTTGCAAAAAGGAGGGTTTTTGAGTAAGGGGTCAAAATAAGCTTTTGGGGTCCTAAGACCTGGTGAATCCTTGGTTTTGAATCATAACTCAAGACTTTTTCCAGTTTTTTTGGTTTGGGGTTGCAATCTTGGAGGGGTTCCTTTGTAAATTGACCTATTTGGAGGCCTAAAATGGTGAAAATGTCAGATTTCTCAAAGTTGTTCCAAAGGGGACATATGAGGGTTTAAGATATATTTTGTAACTTTGTAATGGGTGTCTGAATCATCTATTATTTTTTCAAGTGTTTTGGAAAGGTTTGGAGTTAAGGGCCTAAAACCGGTTTTGCATTGTTATTAGGTTTGTAAGGGTGAAAGTGGGAAATCCTACCTCTGAATGATTTCAAACATTTGGGAGTTGTTTGGATTAGTCTAATAGATCCATTTAATCTTGTTAGATGCCTCTTGAAGGCAAGTTGACACTTTGAGTGGGTTTGGGTCCCCCATGTCTACATCAAAGTGGTATCAGAGCTAGCAAGTAGATCTATTGCAGGTTGAAAGTTGAAGAGTGGAAGAAGCCATTATGCAACCAATGAAGGAGGTCGAAGAAATACAAGCAAGGTATGCAGGAATGAAGCAAAGACAATCCATATTACAGACCAAATGTAAATGTAGAGGGAAGGTATGTAAAGTAATGATTGGTTCAGGTTCATTGGATAATGTTGTTTCAGAGGAAATGGTTGAAAAGTTACATTTGACAAGGATAATCCATGAATCACCTTACAAGGCATATTGGGTAAATAATAGTCAGCATATTATGGTTAGTGAGCAAGCATTTGTATATTTTCAGATTGATCCTTACAAAGATGTTGTACTATGTGATATTATGCCTATAAGAGATTGTCACATGATACTAGGTAGAGCTTGGCAATATGATAGGTTTGCTATACATGATGGAAGACTTAATGTGTATGAAATTGAAAAGGATGGGAAAAATTATACCTTGAGTTGTTTCAGGATGATGGGGCACAAAGGAGGATAGGCATGTGTGGAAACAAAGAGTTTCTAGAACAAAAGGAACAAGGGCATAATGGAGAAATAGAGGAGCATAGCGTAAATGCCATGGATAGAGTAAAGCACCATGAAGAAGCATTGGGAAAAACAAGGAAGCTTAAGGACTAAAGGGAAGCAGAGAAAGTGAAGGTCAGAGGTGAAAAGAACTTGAAGGCACAAGATGAGGATGGAGGATGTGGTGAAGACAAAGGCAAGTTAGAGTTTCTGCAAATGCAAGTGAAAGAGGATAAAGCAACAAAAAATAGGTCTGTTATAGAGGTTTGTGAAAGGGAGAGCTTTGGGACTGAGTTTCTACATAGAGAAAGAGGTAAGAGTGAAGAAGGGTTGTCAATGGAGAGGCGAGAGAGGCCTAGTGAGGTCAATGATAAGGAAATGTAATGTCCACTGAACGGAAAAAGTAATGGGAGGCAGCAAGAGACTGATGACCGAGAAGTTGAGTTGTAGCAGGCATGTGATGACAAGAAGGATGAAAGAACACAGAAAAATGAAGTGTCAAAAGAGGAAAGGATGATAGGAAGCCATGGAAGGCTTGAAAAGGGTGAAGAACTCTTAGTGGGAACAATGTTATGTCCCTTGAGGAAGGAGAAGCACAAGGAGCATCCAAGTATTGCTAAAATAGTGGCATTTAAGTCAGAAAACACAGAGGAATGCATGTCAAAGGATGCAAAGGTAACTAAGATAGTAAGAATGATGCAAATTCTGATGGTCAATGAAACTGAAAGTGCAGAGATGGTAAAAGTTAAGAGTGGAGGCCAATTCAAGGTAGAAGAGAGGTTAATGAGGAAAAAGGAATGCTTAGGAAAGGAAGGCATGACAGTGGAAAGTGAAGACAAGCTCAGGGAGAGTTGATGGTGAGTGGCCTAGTGAAGGATAGAGAAGAAGAGTTTGAGGGATATGGTGTTAGGACATGGGATTGTCCTTGGTTGTCATATTTGGTTGTGTGGAAAATGTATGCTACTATGGGGATGGTTCTAAGCATAAAGAACTTGAGAAAGATTGTGAAGAGAAGAGTTGAAGGGAAAAGATGCATGTAGTTGGTAAAGGCTCATGGAAGAGCATGAAACAAGGATACTAATGTATGGATGTTTAGCTTTGTGTACTGAATTTTTGTTTGCAAGTGTCAATGAAGACAAAAAGCAGCAAGAAGATCCATTTGGGAAGGATCAAGCGTGGCAAGACCAAGATAAAGCAAAGCATGAAGGGTACAAAGTGCCTTGGAGGAAGATTTCCATTCAAGTGACTTGGAGTAGGTTTTAAGGGATTGCAAAGAATATAGGAGCAGACCTATGGAGTGATTTATGGGGCATAAATCTTTTGTACCTGGGGAGTATGGTGCAAGAGCACCTAAAACATGTAATTGCAAAAGTGCACTATTTGTAGGTTGGTCTAGGAAATAGGGGGTAAATTGAGTCTTTCATATTAATAAAGGTCTGATAAGACCACTTTTAATGTATTTGGGGGTTCTAGTGTTAGTTTGGTTCAAAAGTTGCATTATGATGTAATAATTGTCAATAAATTGTCAAATAGTGCAAAATTAAGGTATGTAAAGAGTTTAGGTAGTTGAATAGTTGGTTATTGGAATTTCTAGTTGGTTTTTTATGAGAAATTATATTTAAAAGCCTCTGGAAGGCTTGAGGAAAGGTGGTTGGAGATTTTTTTTGAAGATCTCAATAAAAGAACATAGTTTTTAGTTAATTTTTGAGTTTTTGTGCAATCCTTGCTTGTGTACGGGTCCGTATACTAGATCCAGGCATTCAAATGTTTTGAATTTGTGTGGCATGGTGTTACATCTCTTTTAAATCCATTTTTTGAAGACATTCATTGAGTCTAAAGACTTTTAGTGGTTGATTTCTCTTGGCTGGTCTGTAGTAGGGGTTTGGGTATTTTGAAGTCCATAATGTATTAAACAGGCCATTCCTCCTCCTATGCTTATTGTAACTTGGAGGAATGGTCTTGTATGTTTAGGCATAGGGTTATAAATAGGGTTACAATTGTGGTGGAGCCAATAAGGTTGATTCTCTACACTGCCCTGATGAAATTATGTGTTTAGGCCTTTGAAATCAAGGCTAGAATATGCAAGTTGGTGAATTTGGTCTAAGAGGAGTTGGAACTTGTTTATTCTTGCATTTCTAAGGGCATCCTTATTTGTTTAGAGGGTCTGCAAAGTTGGGAGAGGCTAGGTGTGAGGAGGAAGTTGAAAACCCTATTAGGAAGGGGTGGAAAATAGTGAAAAAGTGAGGTTTTACAAAGCAAGTGTATAAATAACTTGAGGGAAGCATCATATAACATTGTTTTGAGCATGTACAGGTGGAAAAATGAAGGAATCAAGTGGTTTTAAGTCTGTATGAGATCGAGACATATGATTTACAATAGACCCTAGAGTTTTGCTTGCAAAAAGGAGGGTTTTTGAGTAAGGGGTCAAAATGAGCTTTTGGGTTCCTAAGACCTGGTAAATCCTTGGTTTTGAAGCATAACTCAAGAAATTTTCTAGTTTTTTTGGTTTGGGGTTGCAATATTGAAGGGGTTCCCTTGTAAATTGACCTATTTGGAGGCCTAAAACAATGAAAAGATCAGATTTCTCAAAGTTGTTCCAAAGGGAACATATGAGGGTTTAAGATATGTTTTGTAACTCTATAATGGGTGTTTGATTCATCCATTGGTTTTTCAAGTGTTTTGGAAAGGTTTGGAGTTAAGGGCCTAAAACCGGTTTTGCATTGCTACTAGGTTTGTAAGGGTGAAAGTGGGAAATCCTACCTCTGATTGATTTCAAACATTTGGGAGTTGTTTGGATTGGTCTAATAGATCCATTTAATCTTGTTAGATGCCTCTTGAAGGCAAGTTGACACTTTGAGTGGGTTTGGGTCCCCTATGTCTGCATCAAATCACTAGTAAAGGGGGTCAGTCACACCAATGACTCCAATGGCTTAAGTTATGACTTAAGAAACCTATAACTGCCTATACATAGTCAACATTGAATTATAAGCTCTATTCATTGCCATGACTGCAAGACCTAGGGTTTATCTACCAAACCCTAATTCAATTTGAGAGCAACATAAAATAATTTTGATCCCAACCTTTATCATTTGGATCTACAAATTACACCTTTGGAAAAACTGTCGAGAAACCCACATCAAATATGCATCTCGTTTTATCTTTTGACATCTAGAAGCAACTTCTACAATGTCATGACAACATTTCATGAAAACTTTGCAACATTCTAAGAAACTTTGCAACATTTGCAAAAACATGCTCACCTTTCCATCATCTTTCTCTAGATCTTCTAGAATTTGATCCTTTGATCTCCATGACATCATGCCAACAATCTACCTCATAGGATACCACTCAGATAACCCCTTTTGACATCAATGAAAACAATATGCAAACAATCTCCCCTTTTGTCATTTATGGAAAAACTAAATGCTTGACCTGCTCTGTACCAATTAAAATAGAAGATATCATGAGTGCACATATCTAGCAACTCCCCCTTAGACATATCTTTCTCCCACTTGCTCAATTACACAAGAATTTCTCCTTTCTTCCACTTTGACATCAATGGAAAAAGGGTCATCCTCAAGACTTGCACTTTCTCCCCCTATCAATATTCCCCCCCTTTGAATCTGTAACCATCAAGTCATTAGAAAGTTGTTAAACCAAGTTTACTTGACTTGATTTTTTCTTCATATCTAGGGATGAATAGACTAACAATGAAGCTCCCCTTGGACAAATTCCCCATCACTAAAATTTAGTGTAATGATGTGGGAGCAATTACTCCCAATTTTTACCTCAAATATTCAAATTGTTCCTTGGGAAGAGGTTTTGTGAATATGTCAATAACTTGTTCTTTGGTGGGAACATATTCCATGCTGACTTCCTTGTTTGCAACCTTCTCTCTAATGAAGTGATATTTGGTTGCTATTTCCTTTGCCCTAGAGTGCATCATAGGATTTTTTGAGATGTTTATTACACTTAAATTATCACAAAGAATAGAGATAGGTTATGTGTACTCAGCCTTGATCATCCATAATACATGAGTACAAAATTTTGTTGTTGCTACATACTCTGCTTCTACTGTAGATAAGGTGACTGACTCTTTTTTTCTCATCTAGGACACAAGTTTGTCACCCAAGAAAAATGCACCACCATTAGTGATTTTCCTATCATCTACACTACCAACCCAATCAACATCTGTATATATAGTTAGAGTGAAATATTTTCTCTTGGGATACCATAGACCATAGTCAATAGTGCTTTTGATATATATAAAAAATATTTTTACTTTGTTGACAGGAGACTCTTTTGGGGCAGCCTGAAATCTTTCCACCATACATACTACTTGCATAATCTCTAGCCTTGATGCAGTTAAGTAGAACAAGCTTCCAATCATTGACCTATATACTGTCTGATTTGCATCTGGGGACTCATCTGACTTACTCAGCTTACAACTAGTTATCATGGGGGTACTAACTAGTCTGTTATCTTCCATTCCAAACTTTTTAAGCATTTCCTTAACATACTTAGTTTGAGATATAAATATCCCATCATCAATTTGTACAATCTATAAACCAAGGAAAATTGACAACTCTCCTAACATGGACATCTCAAATTCATCTTGCATTTGTGCAGCAAATACTTTACATATCTTATCAATGTTTCCACCAAATATGATGTCATCCACATAAACTACAACAATAATCATCTGCTCACCTTTAGACTTGAAGTAAAAATTGTTGTTTGCACATCCTTTCTTGGATCCTTGTTGTAGATACTAATCCAATCTTGAATACCATGCTCTAGATGCTTTTTTTAGACCATACAATGCTTTCCTCAATCTGCATACATAATCATCTTCTCCTGATAGGTGAAACACTTCTGGTTGTTCTATGTAGACTTCTTCAACATTTCCATTTATAAAGGAAGATTTAACATCCATTTGATAAACTTTAAACCCTTTGTAGACTAAAAATTCAAGAAACATTGTTATTGCTTCTAATCTTGCAACCGATGCAAATGTTTCTTCAAATTTAATGCCTTCAACTTGTGCACACCCTTTGCATACCAATCTTACCTTATTCCTCACAACAACACCATCTTCATTGAGCTTGTTTCTAAACACCCATTTAGTGCCTATTATATTTTTACTTAGGGGTCTAGGAACCAATTCCCATGTCTTGTTCTTCTCAATCTAATATAGCTCTTCTTCCATAGCCTTTATCCAACTCTCATCCTTGTTGTCCTCAATCTAGATTTTAGGTTCAATTTGTGACAAGAGAGAAAAATTTACTTGTTCCTTGTTCTTTGTAAGTCTCCTCCTTGTCTGAACACCTTCATTCTTATCTCCAATAATCTGATATGCAGGGTAATCCTTTTGCACATATTTTGTAGGTGATCTTTCAACTTCTTCTTCTATCTCCTCTTCTTCATTAGCAACATCTTCTTCCTCACAATATGATTCCTCTTCAAAGTTATTCTTATTAGTTTTGACATGATTTATGTCCTCATCAATCTTGACATTGATTCTTTCCACAATCTTGTCCAGCCTTTTATTATAGCACTTGTAAGATTTTCTTTATGTGGAATATCCTAGAAATATCCCCTCATCACATCTAGAATCAAAGCTTCCCAAGTTTTCTTCTTCTCTCTTGATGTAGCATTTTCTTCCAAACACTTTGAAGTACTTAACAAATGTTGGTTTGTCGTACCACAATTTGTAGGGTGTCTTATCACTATTTTATCTTATTTGAACTCCATTTAAAATGTATACTGTTGTATGAACTGCCTCTCTCCAAAACATATTTTCTAACTTGGCCTCATTCAACATTGTTCTAGCCATATATTTAACTACTCTATTCTTTCTCTCAACTACTCCATTCGGTTGTGGAGTTCTTGCAGTAGAATATTCTCTTAATTCCATGGTTTCACAATACTCAGTGAATTCACCTGATGTGAATTCTTCTCCTTTGTCTGATCCTAAGCATTTGATTCTTCTCCCAGTCTCCTTCTCATCCTTAATATCTTGAATCTTTCAAATACTTGAGACTTATCTTTTAGAAAATTTACCCATGTCATTCTAGAGTAGTCAACAATTAGCAACATAAAGTATATTTCACCTTCCAGTCCTCTTGTCCTTGTAGGAACACAAAAAATAGTACCAACCAATTGTAAGGGTTTTGTGGTTGAGTATTCTTTTGATTGAAACTTAACCCTTATTTTTTTTCCCTGTTGAAATTATTTGCAAATGATATTTTCAAGCTTATATATCTTAGGCATATGTCTTACCAGACCTCTTGAACTTACTTTCACTAAATGATCAAAATTTAAATACCCCAATCTCCTATGCCACAGCCAACTCTCATCCGCTTGACCTCTTAGACAACTTTGACCTTTCACTTCACACAGATTATAAAGGTTGCTATCTATTCTAACTTCTTGTGCAATTGTCTTACCATTTTTCCTTATCTTGCATCCTTTTGAATTAAATGTGACCTTATAACCATTGTCGCATATTTGAATTACACTTAGCAGGTTGTGTGTTAATCCTTCAACATAAAGGACATATTTGGTAGGATTTTTACCATCTAAGCTCAATATTCCTTTACCACAAATCTTCACTGCAGTATTGCTATCCAAACTAATTGATCCTCCTTTGCATTTCTTGAGTTGGATGAATTTTCTCTTGTCACCAGTCATATGTTTGGAGTAGCCACTATCTATCACCTGCAAGTTTTTCTTTTTGGCATGAAGTTCCATTTGTGCAATCATTGATTGTGTGGGAATCTACTCTTTTTCTTTCCACACCTTCTTATGTTTCTTTTCCACTTTCTCTTATTTTCCCTCAATAGTTCTAAACTTTTTATTTACTCTAGGTGGTTTGTTTTTCTTGTTCTCATTCTATACATTTGGTCTTATGAATTTTTTCTACAATTCTTAGCAATATGACCAAATTTGTTGCAATTGTAACATATTACATTCATATCTACTAAAGGATAAAATGAATTATTGATTACAAAATTTGTACTCCTTTTAGGAACTACTCTACATTCTCTAGCCCTATAACCAAATTGATTGCATGTATAACAGTACCCATAAAATGTGAAGAGTACCTTGTCATAGCATTCCATTGTGTAGGATGAGGGGGTCTTCTTTGACTTGGCTTCTTCAGATCTCTCACCCAAGTGAAACCATCAACATCAGTTCTTCTTATGGTCTACATCTTCCTCTAATGATTAAGAACTGATTGGTTATTCTTCTTTGTCTGCAGTAGGCTTCTTTTCTTCTTCAACTTTCTTTATCTCAATAGTATTCTTTCTTGTAGCATCAGTAGGGGTTGTAGCCAGTGGTGTATAACCATTCTTAATAGACATCCAAACATCAAACCCTAAAGATCCCAAATATGTTTCCATCATAATAATTCAGAAGGCATAATCTGATCCATCAAACTTAGTTGAATTGTTTGTAGAAGAACCTTCTTGAATGGCCATTATGTTCACTTGTTTAAGATCTACCCAAGTTGATTAAGCTCCTCTTAGGGAACCAACTCTCTTATACCAATTGTTAGAACACAACAATCTATTAAGAGGGGTGTGAATCAACAAATCACTTAAAATTTAACTATTAATACCTTCTACCCTTTTATGTGTAGATTAAATCATGACATGCAGAAAAGTAAACACACACACACAAATCATAACACAAGATATACATGGAAAAACCAAGATGGGAAAAACCATAGTGAGAATAGCTGCTAGGATCTACTCATTACCTAATATTAATTGCACACATATTAATGCATATATACATGAAACTGATGGTCCTCTCTATAGCATTGGTCATATTAATGACAAACCTACACTAGGGATACTCATTGATCTCGTGTGTCTAGGGAATGTGATCACTGAAGAATTCTTATTTGTTCATGAAATATATAAAGATTCTTATGAATAATCAAAAGCATGGTTAAAAACTCATGATGGTTTGCTTGCCTTATGATAGGTTCGATAACTCTTCCACTTAAAGTTGGACCAAACAACTAGATGTTCATTCACCATCATCCTGACGTTGAACCAATTTCGTGTGAAGCTAGGATATCCATGGCTATGGTCCATGAATATAGTCCAGTTGGTAATCCATAAGTGCATAATTTTCCTATTTGAGAATCAAATATATACAATTCATCATAGTGGGTTTAAACCTTTGGCTTCTCATGAAATTTTTTCCCTGGATTATTTTTGGCCTCAACCTATGGAACCTGTTAAACTTCATGAAGATTTATTTTTTAGGTCATATCAAAATTTTAAAGCAAAGAACATAGAAAAATTATTCCTTAGTAATATCCCACGTGAGGATTATCAGTCTATAGTGACTTCTATGGTTGTTCCTCCCCCCCAGAAATTGGGGATGAACCCATGTCTGAGCCAAATATTCTCCCAAGTACACTAGGAATTTATGTTGTAGTTCCTCCATTGATATCATATAAGACACCAAGAGACAAGATCATGCAATTACCTTTGTGCCTCCAAAAGAAACAAATTTATAAACCAAAGGAGACAATGGTTTCCCAACTCTCAGTGGTCCCTTCAGATCCTCCTCCAAGGGAAGAAGAAAGACCAATGGTATAGAAACCCTCTCTTACCCCTTCCCAAATTGAAAACTATGTAATAAGAAATAGAAGTAATAAAGAGCGTAAGCATAAACATTGTGCCATTGCTTGCTAGTTGGTTGAATAGAATAATACATTACCTAATGAACAAACACCTATTTAAAAAAATGATGATGAATTACTACCTTCACCAAACCATGCCAACTAACCTTACATGTCTCAACCAAAATAAAGAATAAAATAGGAACATATGATTGACTTTAACATTAAACCACCCATTGTGATAAATTTTGATAATGAAGATGAAGATGCTAAGATTGATGAATAAGTGTATAATGAATAATCTTTTTTTTTCTCAAATATGGATTTAGATGGGGGAAACCATGATGATCCTCCTGATGAGAGTGATTCACCACATGTTGAACCTGGTGATGCCCCTTGTACAATACTTTGTTGTAGTCCCTTTGGCTAGTTGTCTATCTTCCATATATGATGAACAATATTGGGATGTCCCGCACGTGCAATACCCTTTGTTTTCTATATGTGTTATTTGTGTTTACTTGCACATGGCATGATTTCTCGTGTTGTGTTGCATGATGTGTCTTTATATTTGCGATTTTTCTTTTGATGACCCTTTTTTCTCTATTGGCATAAGGATACAAAGAAAATGAATCTATTGTAAAATCCATCTATTTGTATCTCCATTATTCTTTGTTGTAAACATTGTTTTTTTCTTGTGTTTTCCTTTTGGGGATAATGTAAGGTGTTGAGACATTTAGGTATCTTTCTTGTTGACCCCAAAAACCAATTTGTTCTCTCTATGTGCTATTCTTTTGTTTTTCTCATAGTTCCACAAGTATATAGGGTAATGATGCTAATTCCAAGCTTACTCATATTTTAGCAAAGCTCTATATTGAATCTGGATCCTTAGATCCCTTATGTGACCATCTTTGTCTTATTTGTGGCATTGAATTTGGGGGAAACCCTTGTTATGAGATAACTTTATGTGGAAACATGTTATTGGCATAATGCTTTCTAAATAATCTCTCATGACCTTAGCATACTACATTTATCATTTTTTACCTTAAAGCAATTTCTCACAACTTGGTGTTTAGCAATTATTTTAAGGTGTGGGCATACATTCCATTATGTGCTTCACTTTGTTTACACACGCTAGAATTAGTGATGTGTTGGATTGGAATTTTGATTATTTGTGTAGCACATTATCAGAGTTATTGAGACTATAGCTCTTGGTATGGTTGACATGGGTGCATACCTAGTGAAAACTAGTCCTTACTAGCCCTTGTGTGTTTCTCATTTTTCTACTCTTTTTATAAGGATCACCTAGTGAATATCAAACTTCACTAGCCCATGGTGCCTTTGGTTCATGATTCACCTAGCAAATATTAGACTTTGTTAGCCCATGAGTCATGAATGCCTTGGGTATGGATCCTTTTACATGTCTACATTTGTATTTGCATTATGTTGTCTATGTGTTGTATCTTTGTTATGTATGTTTTATGTTGTCATGCTACATTATATTTCATACATGTGTGTTGCTTTTCCCTTATGTTGGTTTGCCATGGGATCTTGAATCTTGGGGGCTTTAAATGCTTCCCCCTAGATTTATTGTCATCCTATCTCTTCAATATTTGGACAACTAAACCCCTCTTGACATATTCTTCCTTTAGTGTGAGTCTAAGCATAAGTTCATACTCTCACTAGAGTGGGTGCTAAATATAACATCATAAATTGTCACCTTTGACAATTTCATACTATATTTTTCTCCCTCCTATGTTCTTGGACCTAATTATATACCTAATTTCCTAAATTGTGCATCCCATGGCCCATTTTATCATTTATCAAAAAATTAAATATGCAAAACCCAAGTATGCATTTTATATTTTTCCCTTGAAACTTTGGATCTTGGAAAAAGTGGGATCTCGTCAAGGGTAACTTGCACCCTTGACCTCTTAGAATGGCCCCAAATTTAAATATGTCGGTGCCGATAATTTATTATTTAAAATTTAAATCCTAATTGTCAGCTATTGAGATTTAATTTTCAAGAAATTAGAAGAATTGCATATAAATACATAGTATTTTCATAATTTTAATTAATGAAAAATATATTGGAAATTTAATTGAGAAAATCAAGTGTCCTAAAAGTAGTCAAGAGAAAAATTTACAAAATTATTGTAGCATTTCATTATTCAAGCATCATGTCAAGTTTTATGTGAGTTTGTTCATGTTTATGCATGCATTTTGTTTGAGTACTAATGCTTGTAGGTCTTTAAGTCAAATCAAGTCAAATTACAATCAATCCTTGAAGGTGATCTAAGAATGGCTGCAATACCTCAAGGAGATCAGATTTGAGTGGTTACATATCTGAAGAGGATTGGAATAAGATTGAAGATATTTTATCATTTATGTATCCAAGCCCTACAACTTGACAAGATACAAAAACTCCATTATCTTAGTAATAGAAGAAGCTCTAACAATGAGATTTAGAAGGAAGAAGCCACAAACCAGAACCTGAGGCCCGCAAGGTCATTTTTTGGTTTCAAATCCTAGTCTAGGGTTCCCTTGGCACCCTTTTCCACTTAGATCAGACTCAAATTTAAATCAAAGGTGCATCAATATCTGTGCTACTCATTTCTAGTCTTCAACTTTGGTTTTCAATTCTCAATTTGTTTATTTTCATCTCATAACAATGCATCTTCATAGTTATCTAGTTGCATAATTGCATTTGCATCCTCATTTCAATTTAAAACCCTCAGCCCCAAAATTGAGATCCAAGGGCCAATTGGTTGTTGGACAATTAGTCACACTCTTGTGTAGATTTGAATTCCACAATATTAACATTGTGATGAGATGAATCCCATATTTACCACATCACATTGGTGGAAGAGGTATTGAATCTAGGCATTAAACCCTAGGTTCACTTTTTCCATATTAACAACGTTATTTCTTATTTTTCCTTTTTTCTCCCCACTTTTGTCTAAGAAATATTATGTAGTGCCTCACATGATCCTATCTATTGTTTCCCATTGTTCCTCTTATTTTTCACATTTTTGTGTTCCTTTTTGTACTTTTTGGCTAAAAGTAAATAAAAAAACTAAAACCCAAATCATAAGAGGGAGCTTCCCCTCTCAAACATTGAGGAAAATCACCCATTCAATGATGATTTTACAACTATTGTGAATATTTATTACTTTCCATTGGGTGAGTCACACTAATTTTAACAAATCATTGCAATGAAAAGTTAGTTTAAAATAGATTTTTGGTGACTATTGGAAAATCAAGTGTTAAGTGCATGTGGTTTCTTAGATATTTGAAGATAATTTCACTAAAATTAAAGTCAGCTACTCTTCCACAAGGAGAACTTACCTAGAATAATAGATATCATGAAGGAAATCACATTAAAGTAAAAATATGATTGTCCTTGAGGTAGTTGGCATCAAGAAAACTAAGTAAATAACCAAAGACATATGAAGCAAACTATGCCAATAATCTATTGAAATCCTTGCATTGAATGATGAGGTAAGCTTGTATTTTTTCAATCAAGTCAAAAAATATATTTATGAATCTTATAAAAGAGTGTTAAGCCCTTCAAAAAATTATAAATCCAAACTCTTGATTAGGAGTATTCAAGATAGATTTCATATGCTAAAAGAGAAAGAAAAAAAGAAAAAATTACAAATTTCATGATTGATGAAGTTATTGCATCAAATATTGGTGAAGTCGTGTACCTATGGAACTAACTTAGAAAAAGTATTTTGGAAGATAAAAGTATGAAGTGAAAACCTTCAAAATATTTTGAATCCAACTTCTCTCTAAGGAAATTTAAAACAAATTATGACTATTGTAAAAGGAATGATCTCAAAATAAAAAATAATTAATACACAACATCATTTCCAACCCTTTTGATGTTAATTTATTAAATAAGAAACATACTTAAAGAGAAAGAGGGCAACCATCTACTCTTGATGATTTTTCCAATATCAATTTTTGATGAACAATAGTTATTCTTGGACCCACTAATTCGATCTTATAGTGGAGACACCATTGAAATGTCTTATTCATATGATGAGGATAATGATGACAAGCTAGAAAATAATAATGATTATCAAGGGAATAATACCCTTCAATACCATGGGAAGGAAATGATTACCATTGTATACAATTTAAGAATATGATAACATGTTCCACTCCAACAAAGCTAGCCATTGGACAATCTTTTATTAGCACAACCAACAAAGAGGAAACTAAGAATGGTTCATCATTCATGTCATTTTCTCTTCCTAAAATGGAAGTCTTCAATTTTGAAACCATGAAGAATACTCAATGAACTTGATATGATTGAAATAAATATTGAAGATAAGCTCAAGACCAAATAAAATTAAGACCAATACATTCTTATTTTAGAACACACACAAGTCAAATATGAATAATTCTATGTTCTTGATATTTCTTGAATGAAGAAAATAAATATTTGGAAAGAAAGGCTAGAGATGATCATATTTTTTAATATGCTTATTTTGAAGATATTTCCATGCAATCTCTAGAAATCTATTGTCATACCTTGCATCCCCTAGTGTTGGTTTATTGAATGAAACACTTGTTAAAGAAGAAGGAAATTATATGCACACTCTTGTTAAGGATAATAATTTATTTAATGAGAAAGAGAATAAAAAATTTAGATATACAAGTGATTGAACAATAAATGAAGGATGGCATTGAACACCATGTAGCTATTATCTAGAAAGATATGGGTCAAAATGGAGAGGTTATATAGACAATCATTGGTTTAAAAAGAAATTGAATATCTTATCCTTTCCTTTTCCTTCACATTGATTATTTTAAGACACGTTAATATGAAAAAATAACTATCTTGTAAGAAAAATCTGTGTCAAATATTTAGGTAATTATATATGTGCAATTTAACCATAACCTAAATTTGAATCATGCAACTTACCAAATCCATGTAGAAAAGAAATAAGGAATTAAAAGTGTTGAAATAGAAAAATCTAAAGAGTGATCAAACAAATGAAGTTCACGAAGATTTGCAGCCTCATGGAGTATTTATTTTGAATTTTTCCCTTGAAGCTTCAGACAATAACTTTCTTTACATAGTGAAGATATCATTCCTACTCCTCTGATGATTATAGATGAAAAAATCACTATTGATGAGTCTAAAGGTATATACATGTTATCTTTTTTATCCTTCTTCATAGTCATTGGGCAAAGGAATTTTTTGTTTATTGTAGTGAAGAGAGATGGAACTTATTTAGTCCACAATCCTATGCTCATTGAAGTTGTTTGCAAAATGGATTCATACCCTAAACTAGTGGAAACATGGTCACCTTAGGGTTTACAAGAAATGTATCAAACTCAACGATAATTTTCTCAAATATAAGTGATTAGGAATGCATCCAAAGATTGAAAATTGAAATATTTGATGCAATGCAAGAAAATATAATTTATGACGTACAAGATGATATCAGAGTGATTCAAGAGGCTTTTGTGATCTATGATGGGGATAGGTTGTTTGGATATGGTATATTATTCAAGATGCTTATAAATTTAAAAAATACTAGACCTCACCATAAATACAAAAGGAAAAGTAGGTTCACAAGAACTCCATGGGTACCGTTCATTACTATGCACAATCAATTCTTCAAACTTGTCAGTGGGTTCCCATGATAGATTTTACCCTACCTTCCATATGATTTAGATAGAAACTTTTTCTATATTAATTTCAGTTTTGTTTTGTGTGTTTCATTATTTATTTATTTTCGTTTGCATCAAAATTTATTTATTTCCTACTTGTGTTGTGTTAAAATTTTTAACTCTATAGCCTAATAGATGAGACATTGATCTTCAATTGAAATTGTAGGTTCTCACTACATTCACAAGGTCTTTGTCTCTAGTTAACTTTTCATGCTCATTAAATGACATGTTGTCAAGTCGTTCTCCTAAAGTCATATTGAACTATTTGAAATATATTATAGCTAAAATTTACTCTTTTCAATAAGAACCAAGGAAAAAATATTTTATTGCATTAAGAGATTGTAAATCATAATCTTTGAGAATATTCTGCGTACAAGGTTTGAAATAATGATGATTTTGTGGCCAGATCAATGTGTCCCATGGGAATAGTGCTAGAGAGAACAAGTATAGTGCTAAAGTTTATCAATCCTTATCCGAGTGTCCTATATTTTATAGAGGAGAATAGTTTGACCCAAGTATATCTAAGGTGTGAGAAAGCAGACGTCGTAAAACATACACCACGCAGTCCAAGTATGGCTTGTGCAGATGACAAAAGTAGAAAAGGGCATACGGTTTAGCAAGTTTAAGAATTGTAGCGATCAAGAGTTTTTCGGTGGTTTACCATGGTGAAACAATCTGTGTGGTCCATTCCTGGTTTACAGATGATGAAATCATTGTGCAAAAAACGCATGATGCAGTTAGAAGGAATGTTGCAGGGGAGAGGGGTCCATAGTGGAGCACCTTAACTTCACGTTTCTCAAAATCTTACGTGGAAATTTCAAATCACTCCCAATTCTGTACAACAGTTTATTTGGCAATTCACGTGCTTCTATATTTCGTTTTAGGGCCACATCACCAAATATGATGCCACATAAGCATGCTTTTTGTTGAGGTATCCAAAAAGCCCAAAAAAAAAAAGTGAGACCGATAGTGGTGTACTAAGTCATGATTTATTGGTGCGCTAATGTGGCATCACATGATTTGCCACTTTGCGTACTTTATGGATAAAAAGTGTTTTGCAATTGGATATTAAAATGCTCCACTATAGGGCCCACTGAGGACTACTTATATCCCCACTATTGAACCCTGTTCCATTATGGACCCCTTTCCCCTAGTGCAGAAAGAGTTTTTTTATTAGATGCTAAAACTTAGAGGTTAGCCATGTTAGCATGAAATGTTGAAGATGATGATTTATATAGTGTGGAGTATCACCATTGTGATGCACCTAAGACATGATTTTGAAAGGAGCATGTTTTTGATCGAGAAATTCTCATGGAAGACACCGATGTTTTCTCCAAAAACTTCACTGAATATGGAGCTCCTGTTTACAAAACTGTTGAATTGTCAATCACTTTCCCTCATGCATGAAGAATCTACGAACTTTCTCCTCACAATAAGTTGAGGTAGGTCTTAGAAACCAACAAAATCAAATCCGCTGAATGTGAAAAGACAAGGCATGTGGGCCATTCAAAGGAGACAAAATTTCTTTGCCTTTCTACGAGTACCATGAACTTTCCTCTTTCTTGCTTCATGTTCTTTGTTCTCATTGCACTTTTTCAACTTGTATGAATGACTTAAATTTAATTTTAAAATATAAAACAGGATTATTATTCAGTTTTAAAATATAAAATAGGGTAATTATTTTAAAAAGGTGGTGGTTATAAGTTAGTTAGGAGATAGAAAAAAACATATAGAAGATTATTCTAATTGTAAAAGTTCTTTTTAAAAGTTTTTTCTCTCAAAAAGGTTGTAAAAGATTGTAAGGATACTTTATGTTTTGAATTTCTAAGAAATTTGAAGAGTACTTCTAAACTTTGTGGCATTGTGTTTACATGTTTAACTTATAATCATTTCTTTATATTTCTCTTGCACATTTGACTATATGAGAAATGAAATAAAGACTTTATGCTTTGATAGTACATGAATTAGAAGAATATTTTTAAAATATGTTACAATATGTGATCCAATTATTTATAGGTTTAATGTGTAATTAATTCCTCATAGTTTGTTGTGTGTTGAAAGATAAATCATTAAACATGTTATATTTTTTGTTGATGTTGTACAAATGAACCACAGAGCTTTGCATCTTTGTTAGTTATTGCAAATTAATTCTTTTTTTCTCTTAGTTCTTCATACTTTTGTCTAAGGAATCTTGTGTGGTTTCTTGCATGATCTTATTTAGATATTTTTAGTGTTCCTTTTTCTTTTTACATCTTTTTTTTTTTTTTGTACTTTTTGGTTAAAAGTAGACTAGAGTGCCCCATCTCAAATGTGGAGGAAAATTGCCTACCCAATTGTGATTTATCTAACTATTGTGAGTAATTTTTGCACCCATTAGGCAAGTCATGTCAATTTTAGAAAAATATTCCAACAAAGAATTATTTTACCAATAGATACCATGTGTCAAGGAGGACTAGGGGAATAGATGAGATAATAAAACAAGTGGGGATCAAGACTTAGGGATGCATGATGTCACATTCCTTCTAGGAAAGTGGTAGAAAAAGGAGTAAGAACTTAAGGGGGACAACAATTGGGATTAGGAAATGGAGGCAACATATGCAAGGGGGCTTGGAGTTTTGGGGTTTGGACTTTCCACTTATTTGGTATAAAGTTAGTAGGATATTTGAAGGAAAAAGAAAGTGTAGGAAACACAATTTTAGGGAAATTCATGACAAGAAATTGAGTTGGACGGAGCTTGGAAACTTGAAAGGCATAAAATATTGAGAGAGAAATTGGGGGACTAGGAAAATAAGTGATGAAGTACTTGGGAATTAAATATACTAAAATATTAGTAGTTTTAAACACACACACAAAGGAATTAGATGAAGTTTGGATGTGTGAGGCTTTGAGGAATGGAGGGAAACTATGCTAACCTTAAACACTTTGAAAACCTACCTTGAGCTATTTTTTGAATTAGAAAACCTCATACTTGGATTTTTATATTCTTACAACTTGGGCATATGTTTTAAGTATGAGGGGATGCAAAGCATGACATTGGACCCTAAGGTTACCAAAGGGCCCCCCTTGAAGGAGATCTCTAACTAGTTATTAGTGATGGGAAGAGTAGGCCAAAGAAACAAAGGGGCACCAAAATTAGAAACTTTTGGAATGTTGGGCAACAAAAATTATTACTAACAAAACCTCTCAAGGAAATTTAAATTTATAAATGAATTATGTCCTCATTTTATTTATTTATTTACTTTGATCCCCATTCAAATTTACATTTTGTATATTATCCACTTTTCAATCTCTCCACATGGTTTCATATCAATTCTAAATGGAAAAAGGGGTCCACTCACTCCAAAATTTAGAGTTCATCCTAATACAAAAATGTCCAAAATGATTAAAAGATCATAACTTAAAAAATGAAGTAGAAAACCATTACACTCAAATTGAAAAGATGGGAAATCAAATTTCTACAAGGAGACTTCTCATATTACAAAATAAAAGGTTTCACAAGTTTTAAATTTCAATTTTGATTTTTCAATGAAGTCAAGACTCATGCAAATTCCTAAAAACAACATTGATGATTTTAAAAATTTCTTCAAATTTTAAAAATATGAAATATCCAAAATCAAGAGAACCTTTTTGAGCTTAAAGATGATTAGAATACAAAACATATAAATTTGTTTTTTTGCTACAAGGGTATCCCTGTGACCCAACCCAACATCTAAGGGGCGAGTTGAGGCAAGACTAATCCCCTATGAGTGGGCACGATATACCACAAGCCAGTCCACTGGTTAAGCCTGGAAGTGGGAGTCAAATCCAAAACCTATGGGGAGAAAACCCATGGTCCAATCCAACTCTGCTGCCCATGCAGACTCTAAAAAAAGATATTAAGTTTTGGGCCTTGGTTGTTGACACTATAGGAAAGAAGCCCCACCAATTCACCAAGGAGCCTCCCCTTAACACCAGGGTAAGAAAACTTCATTGTTGACACATGGTAGAGAGTGACCCCACGAGGTTTGAACCTTGGTTGTTGGCTCCTTAGTACATTAAGATCAATTAAATGATCTAAATAATCATTTACATAAGCTAAATAAATATAAGTTTAATTAATCTTGTCCATTTCCCTAAAATGTGTGTATCTAAAGAAGAGATTTTTGAATGCATTTGTCACATCCATCCTTCTCCAAAAATCCTCCCATAAAATCCCATCCATTCATTTCTCTAAGAAAATCCTCACTCTTTACATGTCCCCAAAAGTGACCTTTTGAAATTCCAAAAAGTAGACTATCTAATACTCACCCTTTATCTCTTTTCAAGAAAACCTTGACCATCCAAATCCTTTTAATGATTTCCCTCTTCAAGTGTGCCAATCACAAGGTGCCACTTGAAGGCTTCTTTTATCTCAAACTCTCTCAATCAAGAGCAACACTTGATCTTTAGATCCATCTTAGCCATCAATCATCTATCTTTAAATTATATAAATAGACCCTCATATGGACTATTTAATATAAAATACATGAACGTAAAGTTATGTTGCTTGAGTAAGAAACCAATATAGCTTAAAATCACACATATAAATCTTGACTGCATCCATTCCCTTAGTGTATAGTTTTAGAAGTATTGATAAGCTTCTTGCAAGTTATTTTTTCCTACACATATTATTAAGATTTTTTAGGTTAATTAGACTTAATTGTTATGAGGAAACATGGAATAATCCATTACTTAATGTTTCTCTCTCACCCACACTTGGGTTGTTGATTCTCACAACCTCTTTTTTATTTATATGTCAACTCTCATAACCATTTATTTGTCTTCATTTGAGTAGATGCAACTATGTAACTTAATATTTACTAAGTAGGTAAAGCTCTACCCTATTTTGGGTAGTTGGAGAAATTACACCTCTTGGATGTATATTCCCCTACTTGTGCTATATATATAGCACTCACCTCTCTTCTCTATTAGTCAAAGAGAGTAATCTAAGCATTTCTTACACTCTTGTGTATTTTATCTCTTAAGTTATCTCTTTTTTAAATTATATCTCCATTCCACTATTTTTATATTCAATAATTTTTAATATACCACATGTGTTCTATGATCAACATGAAATCCCATCTAATATTTTTTTTTTTTGTAGAATTTAACATTGATTAATGTCTATAAGGATCAACCAAAACACATCAAAACATTCACAACTATGGACTCCACCATAAAAAGAGCAAATAGACAATAAAATAACATAACACAAAAGAACAAGAAAGAAAAAAAATCTTGCAATTACCAATGTTTCAAAATTTAAGATATCTCTAGCTCATTTTAATAGAAATTATCATGCAATAATGTAAACCCCAACAAGCATTTTTTTCTTTTCTTAGCAACTCTAGTTTTGATATTAGGATTATCATGTCTACTTTTCCTTGGAGAAGTTTTGTCAATATTTTGAAGTAAATGACTTTCATGGAGGTCGTAAATGATAATTTTAATTGTAACTACATATTCTAGATCATACATTTGTTGATTTTCACAACACACTCAAGATGGTCTTTTATGGCCATCAATTCATTCTCCATAAATGTGAATATGTTATTAACATCATGTTTCTATTTCTCGACTACAACTAGTTCAAACTTAAATTTACTATATCAAATAGGACTTTCACAATCCTATCCATATTATGGATAACCTTCTAGCCTTGCAAATTATTCATATCATCCTCCCTTGAATATTGAGTTTGAGTCCCTATTCTCTTTTGTGTTAATTTGGCTTTTCAATGAATGAATGAATTTATGATAAGGTCACTCATTTTATTTGGGCCTCTTTTGGAAGGGCCCCTATATCCAAGGGATGGGGAAAGGATGATACATTGATAAAATAGACAAAAAAAAATTACATTCTCAAAGTTAGTAGATAGGATGTTTTATTCTCAAAGATGATATGATAGGGAACATCTCTTTGTATTTATTCTTGATTGGATGGTAGGAACCTCTCCTCCAAGTAGGTACCCCATAAAAAAGGATTCTTAGTCTCTAGGTTGAGTGTGTAGCATACCATCTTGTTATTATCTTTATCTTTAGTCCTAATATTTTATCTCACTGAACCCACCCTTTATTTTCTTTTATAGAAAACCATAATGGTCCTCACCTTTTCCTTTAAAAAAAAAAAAGTGAAAGTGGTGTGGAAATATTTTCATGATCATTGGAAACTTTGAGGAAGGTCACTCTTTCACAACTAAATTTTATTTTTGTTAAATGAAAGCATACAATGGGTAACATGAAGGAGTAGGGAATCCATTAAACATTGGTTAGGATAATATACACTTGTGTATGTTAATAACAAGAACTAGAGTTAGTTCCATCTCCACTATAAGGGAAAGGTAGAAGTTAGGATTAGGTTAGGGTTAAGGTTGAAGGAGGATAGATAATTACCTTGTCATATTAAATACCCCCTTGTTGGGGTGTATTGAGCCTTGGGTATAGAAAATTAGAATAATAGGTTTCACCTAATTTTAAATATGGTTTGGATTCAAATACCATTTCTTTTTTATCCATACAATGAATGTGACTCCCAAGTAAGTGGAGCGCCAACCTTTAGATAGTTATATCACAAGATTCTTTCACAACAACTCCATGGATATGAAGTCAGTTATCATTTATAGAAAAAGGTGAGAACAATTATAATAGATCTAGTTGGATTAGACTTTGGTCTCTTTCCACTAGTTCCAATTGAAAGTGAAGGTGACTAATGGGACCCCCTACTTAAGAAAATCACCACCCACATGACACTCCTTAAGTAGTGGGGATGAACCTAAACCTAAGGGAAGGGAATTGGGTAACCTAGAAATATAGTAAACGATGGGGGGTTATGATTTTCTTACTTTTAGGCATTAGAATCACCCTATTACCTTTTTATTTTTATGTTGGTTTACTTGTAAGAAGTATTGGTTGAGTAGAGTGAGATTTGCTCACTATACCTACTTACCATTAACTTTGATAGATACAATTTATGTCTCCTCCTCCATGCTAGATAAAGATGGGATATTCTACTCTCTCACATGGGGAATGATCTACCATTGAGATCATTACTCATCAATATTGAGGGACTACCTAAATTAAGAATGAACATTAAGTTGTTGAACAAGAGGATTAAGGTTTGGTCTCTCTAGGAAGATATTCATCAAAATTCAAAATTGGTTCTCAATTCTCATATGAGAGACCATTGTAAATTGCCCACTTTAGTGATTACACTATTTCATCCAATCCTAAATTTTTCTATGGCTAACTCATTTTTTTCTAGCATTGGGTTCACATCCCCTAAATTGGACATTGACTAATATAATTCTAATCCCATTTATCCTCACCCTCATTTCTGTTGGGTATGAATTACACACCACTCATTCCTTTGTAATGAGAGAAAGATACCCAAAAATAAGTGATGCATAATATATAGTAACCATGCTTTCTATAAGTGATATAAATTACAATATTTATATATTTACTTTTAGGGAGATCAATGTGTTTTGTTATAGACTCTCCTCCCTTGTGTACCTTCTTGATGAGGGCGCAAACCCGAGACAGAAAATAACCCACAAACTAGAGAATAATTTTACTATTCAGAAAATGGAACTTCTTACATGCAGAGGATCTCAAATTCCCAAGTTCTACAGCACATGCAAGCTACAGAAAGCTACAGGATAACCCTTTCGCAATATGCGAGCTTGTCCCCAAAAAGTTACCCAAAAATTAGAAAAACCCGCCCATAAATAGAGCTCCTCAATTGTTTGGAGCCAAAACAACATTCAATTTGAGTTTAGGCGGTTTGGCGCTGAAAATTTACAACATGAAGTTCAAATTTCAAAAGAGCATTTGCAATGGTATCTTCTAGAAAGTGCGCCAACTTCGCGGGGTCATAACTTTTGATCCAGGACTCCGATTCGCGAACCGTTCGAACCGTTGGAAAGGTCTCGAAGTCAAGAACACGCTTGAAATTTTCCATGCCAATTTCAGAAAGTTTCGAGGCCATTCCGGAAGCTCTAAGTGCCTCAAATCCCACTCAGAAGATTTTCAGGTGCAAAACTGGGAAACTAAAACTACAATATCTTTCAACCCAGGAACCGAAATGAAAAACCGTAAATTGAGAATTTCATTATGACGAAAAGGGTATCCAAAAATATAAAAACATCTAAAAAATGAGAAACATGAAATTTAACTATTTTTGGGGTGGTGCAAGATTGCCCTTACACCACTGGATGCTCCTGCATCAGACACCCAGGGTAATTTGAGAAGTGACCCCGTCACGTCTCAGATGGTTGAGGAAAACCCAACCGGTCAACCGCTGCCTTAGATAGCCAAGATGAATCTTCAACAGGCCTTCCTCTCCATTTCATCAGATATTCTTCATACTGCCTCTTTCTGGTACTCCTTCCCACACGACTATCCAAGATTGCTTCAATCTCCTCCTTTTCTGAAGTAGGTGTTGGAATCCTACACTATTCCATCATTGGTACTTCCTCTGTGCCACCTTCATGATACTCTGTCAAATCTGAAATGTTGAACACAGGGGAAATGTTGATTCCATCAGGCAACTCTACCTCATATGCATTCCCTGAATCATGCTTCTGCAAAATCTTACAGGGACTGAACTTCTTCATCTTCAATTTGTTATATGTTCCCACTGGAAATCTTTCTTTCCGCAAGTGGACCATCACTTCATCACCAATCTGAAACTCCTTATACCTCCTTTTCTGATTTGCCTTAGCCTTATACTGCATATTCATCTTGTTAATATGTTCTCTTACCTTTTCATGTATCCTCGATGTGTTACGCAAAATCTTCGGCCTTCAGCACTTATTTTCTTCTCACGGTCATCTTCACTCAATTACGGAGCTGTTCTAGGGCTACCTCCATACTGTCTGAGGCAGTGATCTACATTATGCCGTTGACAAAATTGTTGTAAGAAAAGTGCACTTTGAGGGGTAAAGATCAAGTCCCATCCCTTGGGTTTATCTCCTACCAAATCTCGATTAGGTTACCCGGACTCTGAGTAACAACTATACATGCGCTTACATCACGTTTTGTGGATGGTGTGCAGAACTGAACTTCAACTCTATCTTCAGCTTCTTCCACAAGGTCCTCCAAAAGTACCCCAAAAATTTGGTGTCACGATCTGAAACAATACTCTTTGGCAGACCATGTAGCCTCACCACCTCTTTGAAGAACAAGTCAGCAATGTGGACTGCATCATGGGTCTTCCGACATGGAATGAAATGTGCCATCTTCAAAAACCTGTCAACTACCACAAATACCGAATCATTCCCTCTTTGCGTCCTTGGCAAACCAAGAACAAAGTCCATACTTATATCCTCCCAAGGCCTCTCTGGTATAGGTAAGGGTTGATACAAGCCTGTATTCTGGCTCACTCCTTTAGCCATCTGACACACCCTACAACTCTGCACAAACTTCTTCACATCTTGTGATAACTGAGGCCAATAATAATGCTCACTGATAATGGCAATGGTCTTATCCTGACCAAAATGTCCTGCCATTCCTCCACTATGCTTCTCCTTTATTAGGTTTTCCCTCATGGAACTCCTCGGGATACACAATTGACTTCCCTTAAATAACATGCCATCCTGGATTATGAAATATAGCCACCTTGTCCTGTCCACTGTAACAGGTTCCTTGCAAGCTTTCCAAGCCTCTGCAAAATCAGGATCTTCTGCATACAGTGTCTTGAGTTCATTGAACCCTACCACTTCAATCTGCATCTTTGTCATCAATGTATGCCTCCTACTTAAGGCATCTGCAACCCTATTTGACTTCCCACTCCTATGTTTCAAAACAAAGGTATAACTCGGAAAAAACTCTACCCATTTCATATTCCTCTGATTTAATTTTCCCTGACTATTTAGGTACTGCAAGGCCTGATGATCAGTATATAGAACAAATTCCTTCAGTAACAAATAATGTCCCTATTTCTTTAATGCTTGAATTATTGCATAAAATTCCTGATCATATACAAAATACTTTCTATTGGCGTATTTAACTTTTCAGCGGGAAATAGGCTGATAGACTTACCTTCTTGGCTCAACAACTTTGCTCCAATGGCACAACCAATACAATCCTGAAGGAAACACCTTGTTGAAATCTAGGAGGGGCTAGAGCAGTTGCTCTGTCACCTTCTGCTTCATGGAGTTCAAACTTTTTGCTTTCTCGGTGCTCCACTTGAATTGGCTCTGTCCCTCATTGTTTGATCGGGGGTCCACAAAATACCTCTTGAAGTTTCTAATGAAATTTCTGTAAAACTAGCCAAACCATGGAAAGATCTCACCTCGGTAGCGGGATTGTTGGGGTGAAGCCCATTCCATAATAGCCTTCACCTTCTCTGGGTCCATCTTGAGACCTTCTGCTGAGACAACAAACCCCAAGTACACTAACTCCCTCTTCACAAAACTGCACTTCTTCAGATTAATCAACAATTTCTCTTCTCTTAACTTCTCAAAGGTTCTCTGAATATGCATTAGATGCTCATCTAACGTCTTACTGAAAATCAAAATATCATCTAAATACACAATAAACATCTTCCTAGAAATTCTTTTAGTACCTCGTTCATGAGCCGCATGAATGTGCTCGGTGCATTGGTTAGCCAAAAGGCATGACTAACCACTCGTACAGACCCTCTTTGGTTTTGAAGGCAGTCTTCCATTCATCTCCCTCTTGAATCCAGATCTGGTGATATCCACTCTTCAGATCAATCTTTGTGAAGTACTAAGCTCTACTCAGACAGTCCATCGGGTCATCCATCCTTGATAGGGGAAATTTGTACTTGATTGTTATCTTGTTTATGGCTCAGGAATCACGTACCGTCCTCCACTCCCCATCCTTCTTTGAATTGCTAATCTTTGCGGTCTTGCTATGAATCAAACTTTCTCGGTATCAAACCCTTTCTCAACAACTCTTGAACTTGTTTGTTCAACTCCTCATTTTGTGTTGGAGTCATTCTGAGCTGCCTTATTTGGCAAACTGGCTCTGGGAATCAAGTCAATCTGATGACTGATCTTCCTTATTGGTGGTAAACCCTCAGGTACATTATCAGAAACAATATCCTGAAACTCATCCAACATCCCAGAAACTTCTTCTGGAACCTTCTCACTATCCTCCTTACTCCCTCTAGGAATCAATGCATAACACACACGCTCATGCTTCATACCTTCTAAAAAATTTCTTCCATCTACATAACAAATTCTAGCACTACTGCATACCTTTTCTTCGGTCTCCTTCAGGGGTTTCAGCTTGTGACGAACCCCATCCTTTTTCAAGGAATAAGTGTTTGCATAGCCATCATGTATAGCTTCGCCCTTGATTTCTGACCTTCCCAGCAACATGTAGCCGAGGCATCCATGGGATGTCGCGAGTACCTCATCATGGTAGCTCCCAATCTTGAACTTTACTAGGCCTTTGCTCAATTTGACCAAAACTTTGTGGTCTTTGCGTAACGGGAAATCGATCACCGGTTATGAGGTTCTTTTCCTCTTGACTTCAACTTTGTGACCATCTTCGACACGGATTATCAGTGCTCCCACCATCAATAATGACCTCACAGCATTTTCCTTCACACTTGCGCCTTGTGTGAAACAAATTCTTCCTCTGTTCTGGTTCCTTTTCCTCAGTCACCAAGGCTCTCCTAATCACTAAGGCTTCTCCCCTTTCAGCATCATCACGGAGAATGTTGATTCGGGCCTCCTCATCGCATCGCCCAACCTTCCACGACCTTCTAGCCTTTTAATGCGCCCTTCCTTGGTGTTGTGGACATTCATAGAAGCTCGATGCCCTTCTTCACCACCAGAAACCGCGTTCCTTTGAAACCACCTGCTTCGGAATCCTTGTCCATATCTCCCTCATCCTCTACCTCTTTGATCACCACTGTTTTGATCACGAGGGCGGTAGAAGTTGTCATTCCTTTGGCTTCGACTGGTACCCACATCCTCACTTTTCTTTTCATCATCATTTCGGCTCCCCAAAGGTCTTCCACTGCCCCTTCCGCTTTGACCTCCTCGTCCTTTTTGCTTGCCATCAAATCTTTTGTTCAGCTTCTCTTCCACCTTCAGAGCAAATTGATACACGTCCTCAATGGTGGTCATTCTAACTAGGCTTAACTCCTCCTGAATGCTTGGTCGTAACCCATTAAGATATCGGGCTACCTTCTCCTTATTGGCCTCTGTTTGACCCGTTCTAATGATTATCCTTTGAAAATCTTCAGTATATTCTTTCACAGATCTGCTTCCTTGCTTCAACCCTTGCAATTTCTTCAACAGATCTAACTCGTAGTCCACTGGTATGAACTGCTTCTTCAGCTTCTCTACCATGCGATCCCATCTGGTGATCTTACTTTTCCTCTTCGATTTCTTTCCAACTGGACCTCTTTCCACCAAATACTGGCATGGCCCTTCAGCTTCATTTTCGCAAACTTAACCCAATCTGGGTCCTCTA
Source organism: Sequoia sempervirens (assembly GCA_007258455.2). Lineage (NCBI taxonomy): Eukaryota > Viridiplantae > Streptophyta > Pinopsida > Cupressales > Cupressaceae > Sequoia > Sequoia sempervirens. Next base: position 156,670,868 of record VDFB02000002.1, on the reverse strand, counting down.
TTTCCTCATACTCAAAATATTCTTCTAACTCGTTGATCCAGTCGATCAACTCTTTTGGGTTCAAACTTCCGGAATAACTGGGGACTTCTGCTCTGGGTCTTTTCTTGATCTTCGAAATGGCCCTTATTAGCCTCATTTGGTCTTGATCAATTGCTTCTTGTTCCTCTTCTACATTTGAACCTTCTTCCTCTCCTTCATCCTCACTTTCCTCCCTCGGGTTTAACCCTCTTCTCAACTGCTCTTGTAACGCATCAACCTGTCTCTGGAGGGTTGCCAGTGCATCTCTTCCACCAGCATTTCTGCCACCTCGACCACCTCTGACACCACCACGCCTACCTGGCACCACTCTTGGAGGCATCTTTCTTGACCTTGACCCACAACCACGGTCTGGTGCGAACTGCCTCATGATCGATGATCTGTCCACATGCTCAAGAAAACCTGGCTCTGATACCACTTGATGAGGGCGCAAACCCGAGACACAAAAAATAACCCACAAACTAGAGAATAATTTTACTATTCAGAAAATGGAACTTCTTACATGCAGAGGATCTCAAATTCCCAAGTTCTATAGCACATGCAAGCTACAGAAAGCTACAGGATAACCCTTTCGCAATATGTGAGCTTGTCCCCAAAAAGTTACCCAAAAATTAGAAAAACCCGCCCATAAATAGAGCTCCTCAATTGTTTGGAGCCAAAACAACATTCAATTTGAGTTTAGGCGGTTTGGCGCCGAAAATTTACAACATGAAGTTCAAATTTCAAAAGAGCATTTGCAATGGTATCTTCTAGAAAGTGCGCCAACTTCGCGGGGTCATAACTTTTGATCCAGGACTTCGATTCGCGAACCGTTCGAACCGTTGGAAAGGTCTCGAAGTCAAGAACGCACTCGAAATCCACTACGCCAATTTCAGCAAGTTTCGGGGCCATTCCAGAAGCTCTAAGTGCCTCAAATCCCACTCGAAAGATTTTCAGGTGCAAAACTAGGAAACTAAAACTGCAATATCTTTCAACCCAGGAACTGAAATGAAAAACCGTAAATTGGGAATTTCATTATGACAAAAAGGGTATCCAAAAATATAAAAACATCTAAAAACTGAGAAACATGAAATTTAACTATTTTTGGGGTGATGCAAGATTGCCCTTACACCACTGGATGCTCCTGCATCACTTCTAGTTTAGGATTTATGGATCATATCCTAAAAGATTCAATCTGATTCATCTCAAGAATAGGTTGCACCTGCCATGGACTGATATTAATTCTATTGCTTATCTACTAAGTTGCCTCGATGGGATGGGTCCCACCAAGTCTCATAATTATTGCTAAAGATAAAAACAATTACACCACTCTAATTTCCCTCCATACCATTTTTCACTGTCATAGAATAATCCTCATGCACCATGAAGATGGAGCCCAAAATCTAACCAAGCAAGATAGACACCAAAAAAAGTTATCATTGATTATCATTTGTAGTTCTTAAGTTGATCCAAGTGTCTTACATCATGATATCTCTATTTGTAGGAGTAGTTAATATTCAAGCCATTGATACATGATCTTGTTTTAAAGGTCATGTTGGCTACATTATTTCAAGGTTAAAAAATCCCTTATTCTATGAAAGTCCTCCTCAACTTAGTAATTTTTTTTGGTGAGATGAAATTAAATCATTGTTAAAATGGTATCATCACATCTATATATACACATGGCTTTCCTACCCCCTTGGTTTTGATCATCCTCAATCACCCCTCACACTAAGTGATTATGGTAATTTAGCTTTAAAAATGATTTATAAATCTTTCTATATTTAGGCTAAGGTTCTCCCCACCATTACTATATTTAGGGTTCTCTCAACACCTATCCTTGATCTATTTATGATGGGAATTTGATAAGGGTGAAGGAATATGAGATATGCTCATTCTTTGAGTATCCATTTTGGTCAAATTTACCTTCTTCTAGTTGGGCACTTCCCCATCCTTTTTTCCTCTTGAAAAAGAACAAACATGGGAATAATATGAATGAGTTATATATCATTAAATGAATATGTTAAGAAACAATCCATTGTTATATATTAATAACAATAATTGGAGGGAATTCTCTTTTTCTAGTTTTGACCTTCTTTAGATTGGGAAATAAGGGGTGCCCTTGTAGTTGAATTACACCTTTCATTTGGGACCCTCTAAAAGGAGGGCTCCTCTTAGGGCTAACGATGACCCAAGACTATTATTCCCTCTACCCTCCAAAACCCTTGTAGTATGACACCCCTTCATTTTGGACTATGGGGGACCTCTTGAAGGGTGTGGGGTGTCTTCCTTTTAGTTGATGAGGGATATGATATATATTAATCTAGGTTACCACTTATTGAATGAAATGATGATGAGGTCACCCCTTTCATTGGGCCTCTTTTGGAAGGGTCCCTATCTTTGGGGGTTGAGGAAACAATGGTGCACCAACATAATAGAGAATAAAATTATATTCTCAAATTCAATAGGTAGGGTGTTCTATTCTTGAAGACATTAGGGTGGGGAATTTACCCTTAGCTTTATCCTTGATTTGACAATAGACACCTCCCCTTTAAGTAGGTACCCCAAAAAAGGGTCCTACTCTTTGGTTTGGGGTTTTAGCATAACATCTCCTCTTCTTAAAGTGTAGGCTAAGCTATGTGAGACAACATGCCTCCTTTATATTATTCAAGAGCTCATTTTATAACTTTATTTCTATGGTAGCACTAAACATTAGTATCCAAAATCTATCATGTTCCTATTGAATAGCCTTAAATTTCCCTCATAATTATATGAACTTAACATTTATTCACTAAATCCAAGCCATGTAAGATGAGAACTCCAAGGGTTTTAGGAAGTTGACTAGATAAATAACAAGTTCTTTCAAAACAATCAATAGCTCAAGTCCTAGAACATAATCAAACATGCAAGGGGCCTTTCATTTCAGTGCAACACTAAAGGTATTTAGTAAATTGATTTCTATTTCCTATAACATGCTTGGAAACATATCACCTTTGAAAAGGATGGTTTCTCCCATATTAAGGTAGAATTTCCCAATCTTGGAAAATAAAAATTATCAAATATAAACAAGATTCTTAGTGGAATTTCAAAATGGGAACTAATGTTAATATCCATGTTATCTTCCTATTCCAAAATTAATGTACTCATATGACTCTAGAAAATGGATATATAATCCTAGTCGGCATAGATTAGGGATAGACAATGATTGTTTTGAACTCCTCAACTTGATTCATAGTGTAGGGTCTCCAAGGGTGAACAAAATCTACCATACTTTATCATTTAATGTCTTTATTATAAATTTGTCTAGAAAAATGAACCCTTTTACAAAATTAACTTTTGGAGTTTGGATAATATGGGACATAACTAAAAAATCTTAAAGGTTTTTTGTGGCTCTTCAACAATTAATTGTTAGACCAACTCTTCTTTAGGTGTCTCTAATAGTGAATTTCGGATTTGAGCTTCAAGATGTTAAAAATTCTCAAGATTTTCTTCTTTTCTATATTCAATAACACTACTTGGCTCTTCTTCTTCTTGCACCTTCTCCTCCTTGTTTAGATATTGGGGTGACCCTTTTTCTCTCCTTCTAATTAGCATTGCTTCGTAAACTTTTAATTTTTTTACCTCTTTTATCAAATCATCCATGACCTCTATGATTAGATTCCTCTTGAAGGAAAGTATAAAGAGGAAGATATTTGTTTCATCCTTCTTTTTTTTACAAGAATTCAATGTGTTAATATTTTAGGATACTTTGCAAATATTATTTTGTGTTCATTTTCAATAAATTTTCCAACTCCATCTTAGGTGAGGTACCTTTAGATTTCTAAAATCAAATGCATAAGACACTTTGATCCCTATTAGAGACCAAAAACCTATTAGCAAACAAACTTGCTATTGCACTTTTTAATAATTTAAACTAACTCACTCAATGGGCAACAAAGTATGCTTGTAATAGATGGAGAAATTATTGAAAAGAGGGAAAGAATGAAAAGCAAAGGAGCATGCAGAATTGAAAAGATACTAGATTCAATTTTTACATACAAAATAATAAAATAAAAGATTTAATAAATTGCAACATCAACAATAAAATAAATAATAAATAATGGATTACAAATTAGACAATCTGTAACCCACAAAAATGAAATGACACAAAGTTCAACAATTCCTACTCTTATTATTCTAGAAAATAGAGCACAAAACCTCTTCTATAATTTTTATACATGATTGTAACCCAAATTGATAAAAGCCCTTTTCTCCCCAAAAATATGCAAGAGAGAGTAACATTTGAAAATGATATTTTTTTAATTTTATTTTATCGATTCAACTTGACCCAAATAATTACCTAACTACTCTCCTTTTTTTTCCTAAATTTTATTAAATCACATTCACACGCATTCACTTTACATCATTAATTAATTCTCTTAAAATGATTAATTTACCTTGAAATTATAAACTATCCCATGTGCCATGAATTTTCTTTTACATGATTTAATTGAGCGCCACTTACATTCACCAACATTTGTCAAATTTATATTTTGCATTTATGTAAAAAACTTAATGTTTTGTATAAGATAATAATATTTAGTTCTTAAAAGTGTTGGTGCAAAGTGATTTATACGTTCATTTATTGTCACTCTTTTTTGACATGACTAATTTTCCTTGTCATGATTTTTAACTTAAATCAATTAATTCAAAAAAAATTAATGTGATTTAATTTGACTTAAATCATCTTCCAAATTTATCTATTGAATTTGCTTTATTGACAAACTTTGATTATGATTATCCAATTACCTTCATGATTTTGAAATTAAATCAATTAATTTATAAAGAATCAAAGTGATTAATTTAAGTTAAACCATCTTCCAATTTTGTCTATTGAATTTTCTTTAAGAAGAGAGCAGTGAAATTGGCAAACTTCAATTATAAATTATCTTTATTCAATGACCTTGATTATTTTCTTTTGTCTCAATTGTCATTATCATATTAAATTAAATTGTTTGTTAAGTGTCCCTAAAATAATTCTCCCAAATTGTCAAAATCAAAAGATACCAACAGATCTTATAATATTAATTTAGAATCCAAAATTCACACATCTAATAATATCACCACAATAAATTAAAATATATATATATACTTTTCTGCTTTGAAATGTATTTTAGAAAATAATATTCATATAAAAAATTTGAGATTCTAGTAGTTGGACATTAACAAGACTCTTTCCCAGCCATAAGAGTAGTTGGACATTTCATTAACTTAAAAGCGAAGTGCTACCAACATTCAACTTCCTATAGTTATCACCATTCAAAAGTCGCTATCAAATTTGGCAGCACTTGGCTTGCTTATTCTTCAACCTTAAGACTTTGGTGGATTGAAGTCTTGAAAGTCAAGATTGGATTACTTCTAGAACCGAAAACTACTTGTTGGCTTTTCTGTTACGATGAGAATATGAGTACGACCAAACTTGTTAAGACTGCGATAGCGCAACAAGTGCGTTTGCCATACGTTATTTGATATGTATAAGTGGCCATAAAAAACATAAATTATAGTGAAATTTGCGTAAGGAAGGGTGTAGAGAAACATTAGAAATGAAATTGAAATCACCAACTTGAGGTTAGAAAAATCCTTTGCTATACTCTTTCATAATTGTTTAATTTATGTTCACTTTTTTAATAAGATTTTATGAGAATTAATAAAAATAGGGAAGCGGGGAGAAAAATCGATTGTAATCATGTCTTTTAAGTAATTAAGGGTTAGGTATTAAGGAATTGTCAATTAAGGGAAAATCATTATCTTTTTTTAATGTGTTTGAATTTTTTTTTGTTGTTATTTTTAACAAATTGAACATGTTTTATAGGGTAATTTTAGTGTTCAAGTTTAAGTAGTTATTTTTAATTTTTTTTGCTTATGTCTTTTATTCTAGCTATGTAATCTTAGATGTTTATGTAATTTTTTATTTTTTTTGCCTAAGATATTAATAGACAAAAACTAGAAACATTTTTTTTATACAAATGAGACACCAACATACTAGTCACACGACCCAAAGCTCCCAATATTGTGACATGCACTACGAAACCATACATAATGCCTTAGGTTTTCACCTAGAACATTAAAGACAAATGAATGCACAAATTTTTATGTTCCAAATTCGACATCAATGTACTACATTGTACACCTAAACACGTGCGAGGTTCTATGGCATCAAGGCATGACATCTTGGTTTTTCAACCTACTATCAATGATCTTTGAGGAGTTCTAACCTTTGTACATTTGGTTGTCTAATAGGTGGCCTTTTGAAGTTTTTCCTTTGATTTCGAACCTGCTTGCCATTACTCTTCTTGTCCTCAATCTTCTTTTGTTCATTGTTCTTTCTTTTTAGCACTTGGTGTCTGATATGCTTTTGAACTTTCTCCTTTTTCAAATCCTAATCCACCTTTATCTTTGGGATTCTTCTGATTTGCAGTCATTTCATCAAGCATTATAGAGCTCATCTTGAATTTGTCTTCTTGATTCTTTTCTTTCTCCAAATCTGATCTCAAGGTTACAATTTCATTTTCAAGTTTTGAACATTCTTCAGATTTGCTTTTCATCTTAGCATTCAGACATTCTTCATCTCTTTTTCCTTCTTCAACTTGCACTTTCAAGCTAGTAATCGTTTCATTTGCTTGCTTCAACTACTCATTCACCTCCTTATGTTTTGCTTTGAACTTCTTGATTTGTTCTCTCAACTTTCCGATGCATTCATCTACTCCCTTGACATCTTTCTTCAAATCTTTGTTCTCACTTTTAGTCCTTTCCAGATCTTCAAGGGATATTTTGAGTTCTCCATTCATGTCAACCATGCAATTTTCTTCAGTGAATCCAACGACAAGAATTTATTTCAAAGGAGTAGGATATCTTCTAATAGTCATGTGTTCAATCTCCAAGACCTTCCTCAACCGACTAAGCTTCTTCTAAGGAACCAAGCTTTGATACCAATTGTTGAAGACCTAAAATTCTAAGAGGGGGGGTGAATCAATATTCTTTGAAACTACTTAAACATTCATTCCACCTAGCATTTTCAATTTGTAGTAGAAAAGGAAAGCATGAAAGCAACCATCAAAAGCACATAACATATGAACACCTGATTTTTACGTGGAAAACTCAAAAAGGGAAAAACCACGGTTGGGATTAGCTCACAATATATTATAATTGGTTACAACATATTATAGAAATGCTCACTATAGGTGGAATCACTTCCCAAATTTGAACTGCTACAATTGCATCTACAATATGCAAAAATTACAGTTCCACTAAAGCTTAATAAATAGAGTTTACACACTTCATACCGTTCTACTCTAACACTCTACTTTGTTCTACATTCACATTACATTCACACAATTTGCATCAACAATGTTTGTATATTCTCTATCATCTCCTCCAACACCAAAAATATCTTATACCAATTACATCCGCAAACTCTTGCAACATCAATTAGGTTGGCCTAATTAGATGTAGCATGAAAAATAATGGCTTGTCAGCATAAAACATACTTCACACCATAATCAAAACTTATAATGAACTCAAATAGGTCAGAATGGACCTATAATAGCTCCCACATAATGCATCAACACTTATTTAAACTCTGCATACCCTTAAACATATTAGGTTGGCATCGTTGGAGACCTAACATCAAAATAAACCAAATGATCATCCTCAAACCATCACACAAACCTCCAAACTTAATGCAACTTTGAAAATATATGTTATAGATATGTAAACACCTCCACAAATCCATAAGACTAGATATCAGTCGATGGTGAAGTGTGGACTTAGCAAAAAATGTACTCTACACTAGAAAATCCGATATTCTGTTACTCATAACTTCTGCACCAGAGGGCCAAAAGGCATGAAACTTTATACTTAGACCCCTCTGATATCCAAAAAAAATTCCTTAGAACCATAGAGAAAAATTCTTCAATTCGGACCAATAAGGACCAAAAAACTAGATGCTTTGTACACTAAAAAATATTTTTTGACACAGTCAATTCTTCCACTCAGCTGTTTGCACCAGATCAAAACTTCTTGCATCTATGCACTGGATTATTATTCTCATACATACTCATGATTCACTAATTGGTCTGCACATCAATCTTAATATCAAAACACAATGTTGACATCCATGTCAACACTGTATCTCTATATTGTACATCCATGCTCATGTTTCCAACAAGTATATCAATGACAAAATTCCAACATAGGGCATATAGTCTAATTAGCTTAATCATAGAAATCATTTATAGTCCATTTTCAAGGCCCCAAAAATGTAGATCTAGGTCTGATTGACTCACCTTCATGTTTGAAAGTCAATCTATTCACCTTGTTGATTTGCATTCTAATGTACCTTTGAAAAAGGAAGATAATTGACCCTAGGTTTAGGCATTGAACTTAAGGACATCCTTTTTCACATAGATACAATAACAAAATGGAAATATCTTCTAATTCTTCTAGTACCACTATAATTCATAACAAGTGTGTACTGGGTAACTCTTCTCCATATATATCTATTTCTTCACCGATTTTGATTTGTGATAGGTAATCTGGTCCTTGGTTGTTCTTTTCGATTTTTACCATTATTTTAAAATTAAATTCTTGGAATATTAATAGCCATCTAGATATATGGCCATGAGTTACCCATTTGTTGAGTAAGTATTTAAGGGGTTCATGATCTGTGAAGAAGGTGAAAGGGGTGGATAGTAAATAATGTCAGTACTTTTGTAGGGCATATACCATTGCCAATGCTTCTCTCTCTGTGGTGGTGTAATTCTTCTTTATTGTTGATAATTTCCTACTAGAAAATGCTATAGGATGATTTGTATTCCCCTTTGGTTGAGTGAACACTACTCCTATTGCTATTCCAAAGGAATCAACATGAACATGGAAGGGATTGTTCCAATCCATAAAGATGTGGATTGGTGCCTCTACAATTTTCTACTTCAAAGTATCAAAAAACTTTTGTGCTTCCTCGTTCCATTCAATGCTTCGTCCTATTTTCTTTTTTAGTAGGTTTTATATTGGAGTTGCAACTTCGACATAACCCTTGATGAATTTCTTTTGATACCCTATGTATCCTAAAAATGTCTTGACTTTCAGAGTGTTCTTTAGTGGTAGTAGATTCAGGATCAGGGCTACTTTTATTGGGTCTACCATTATACCTTATTTGCATATAATGTGGCCTAGGAGTGTCCCTTATGGTACTGAAAATGTACATTTTTTAGGTTCAATAAAAATATTCATGCTTCTACACCAATTTAACATCATCTAGAGAACCTAAACATGGTCTTTTACTAGCCATATACCATCCAATCATCTAAGTAGAATTCAAGAAAATCATGAATAAAGTCTTTGAAAGTATTAATCATTATCCGAATGAATACCACTAGAGCATTCTTTAATCCAAACAACATTACTATGTACATAAATGATCCCCACTTGGTAGAAAAAGTTAATTTGGGTTGATCCTCTTCCTTGATCTTTACTTGGTGGTATTCAAAAAACCATTGGTGAATGAGTAAATTTCCCTTTCGACTACTAGTTCTAATATCTTCCCTGTGAATGGTGTGGGAAATGGGTCGTGTATGCATACTTTGTTTAGTTCCCAAAAGTCGACACACACCCTTATTTCTCTAATCTTTTTGTTTTGTACTACCATTGGGCTTATCCATTCTACATCTTCTACCAGTTTGATTATCTCGGCAGTCAACATCTTGTCTATTTTAATTTTCACTTTCTTCTTCATATTAGGATTTAATCTATATGGTCTCTTCTAGACTAGTTTGGTGCCTTCTTTGAGTTGTATCTTCATAACCCCTACTTCCTCTATGATCCCTTTCATCTCGGTAAAATTCTAGTGAAATAGATCTTAGAATTTTGTTAGTGTTTCAATCGTCTATGCAACCACCTTTTCATCCCAATAAACTCCTATGTGTATTAGTTTAGGGTCACCTTCTTCTACAATGTTTGTTTCTTTTAGTTTAACTGGTTCATTATAGTATTTTTGTTTTGGGGTGGTAGTTTCTTCTATTTCCCTCCCCCTTGAATAATTTCCATATCCGGTGTTCATTCTTCCTCATCATCCTACACCACACAATCATTTTTTTCTAATCTGAACACCTCCCATTATGTCTAATCCTTGTATTCATATATTTATTCTTCCTTTGATGATGTGGAATGGGGTTTTGGTATCAGTGTTTCCTCTTCTTCCATTGGGTTGAAGATAATTCCCTTTATTTTACTGAGTGCAGTTTGTATTTAAGGGTTTTTGCTAAAAAATGAAAAGGTCTAGATGAAGTCTGCAGTTAGTTCTATCCATGTTGTGGTTTTCCCTTCTCTCGTTATCAATATACTAAGTTCTTACCAGTGGGCACAATTTCCAGTAGAGCAATTGAATATATAATTGATCATCACACTCATAGTTTCCTTTCTAGTAATATTTGCATATGTCTACACTAGTAGAATTTGGCAAATAAATGACTAGGTGACTAGAAAATTTAGTCACAACAACTAAATATGACTAAATTCTACTATTTTTTTGCAACTTAACTATAAATGAGTAAATAAATGACTAATTTGGTTGTTGACTAAAAAATTATTTAGTCATAGAAATAAAAATGACTAAATAGTTAGTCACCAAATATAAATTAGATAGAAATTTAAAACACATTTCAGCCAATTATTGGTGCAATGTATTGGTATGATTCATGAATTCACATTTATTCGTGTTCATTCCAGACCTAGCTTCATTTGTTCATTGCAGCTGGTTAGCCTGACACTGAGGCACGTGGTTTTGAGTTACAATAGTTGGGCGTGTGAACTACACTAGGTGTTTTGAGTTTCAGCACTTGCATGGGTGATAAAGATTGTTTGGAGAGGACCTAGAGAATTCTAAAAAGGCAAGAAAGGACTTTGGTGTTTTCTGCAAAGTATTTGAAGTCTGCAACGAAGTCATATTTGGGGATGCCCTCCGCAACGAATTTAGAGGTAATTCGAAACCCTCATTACATTGAACACAAAATCTATAGCTTTTTGATTGGAAACTTACAGTAGTTACAATCTACTGCGTGCTCTTAATAATGTTCTTTTACAATCTTGCCACTGTTCTGCTTCATAATGTGTTCATGCTAAATATAATAAAATTTGGGTGTCAGTGCCAAAATAGAATTTCCTCAAACAATTTTGATACATTTTCACTACAAGTGCAAACTGTCCTTGTACAAAGTAAACATGTGTTAGATTTACCCACACATCAGGCATCTAAACAAAGATGTTTCCTGCAGTAGCTTCTTGTACCTGTGTAAAAAATTCCTTTGCAATGTCAAATTGACCCCTTTTAGCTAGCACAATGGCTGCCCCATTTGCAACATAATCATTTTCACTGCAAGCACAAGATGTCCTTGCGCAAAGTAAGCATGCGCTAGATTTACCCACACATTCGACATATGAACAAAGATGTTTCCTACAACAACTTCCTGTACTTGTGTAAAATTTTCCTTTGCAATATCAAATTGACCCCTTTCAACTAGCACAATGGCTGCCCCATTTGTAGCATAAATATTTCCTAGTCTCTGTGCCAACACTTAAGTGACCCCTTTTATGACATTAAGATCCTCTTGAGTTATTATTATACTCCTATTTTCCAAGAGAAAAATCCACAAGGCCCATGGGAAATGAACAATGAGCATTTGAGTTTCAACTTGGTTTCATTTCGAAAAGGGGACATTACATTGTACAAGATTTGTTTAACAGTAGAATAATTTAATCCACCTACTTGGGACTGTAAAATAAAAATAGATGAATTAATCTATTTTAAATTATAGGTTCTTTTAATCTAGAATCTGATAGAAAGATAAAGCATAATACATTGAAGGACACAAAAAATATTCTAAAATAAAGACTAAAATAGGTTGCCCATAAAAAACAAGAAAGAGGAAAAATGAAAAGATAACATACAAATGATTCATTTGAGGTTTTTGATAAGATCTCATTTAACTATTTCAAATGGATTTGGAAGGGACAAAGTATATTTGATTGACTAAAATTTTGAGGTAGCTTATCCATCATCATTGTATGCATCATCTTCTCTTGGAATCTGTTTCTACAATGCACCAAGAGAAGATGATGCATACAATGATGATAGATAAGCTACCTCCAAATTTTAGTCAATCAAATATGCTTTGTCCCTTCCAAATCCATTTGACAGTTAAATGAGATCTTATCAAAAACCTCAAATAAATCATCTGTATGTTATCTTTTCATTTTTCCTCTTTCTTGTTTTTTATGGGAAAACTATTTTAGTCTTTATTTTAGAACATCTTTTGTTTCCTTCAATGTATTATGCTTTATATTTCCATCAGATTCTACATTAAAAGAGCCTATAATTGAAAATAGATTAATTCATCTATTTTTATTTTACAGTCCCAAATAGGTGGATTAAATTATTCTATTGTTAAAAAAATCTTGTACAATGTAATGTCCCCTTTTCAAAATGAAACCAAGTTGAAAGTCAAATGCTCATTGCTCATTTCCCATGGGCCTTGGGGATTTTTCTCTTGGAAAATAGGAGCTAGGTAGACATCATCATCATATGGATCATCTTCTCTCAGACTCTGTTTCTGCAATGGTTCATCATCTTCAGAATCAAAGTATGCATGTCTCCTTTGTGATTTTGTTGAAATTGGAGAATTCATCTCGCCATCATTAGAGTCTTCTAGACCTATAGCTGCAAGAAGATCTTGGGAATTTTCTACACCATCTTGTTTATTGTCACTCTTACCTCATCTTCCATGGCAACATTAGGTTTCTGCGTATAAGAATCATAAGCCTTGTGGTCTTTATCCTTCTTCTTTTTCTTCTTTTCCTTCTTTTGTTTCTTCTCAAATTGACTAGCCTCATCACTTCATCATTTGTGTCATTATGCTTACTCTTCCATAATTCCTTGACACATTCAAATTGCTCCTCTTTTTGCATCACCTACCAAAGTTCTTTCTCTTTCTTTCTCCTTTCCATCTAAATCCTTCGTTCTTCATCATCTTTTCATTTTGCTTCATCAACCAAGACAAGTTGGCATGCTACTTTAATTGTTTCTTTTTCTTTAAGCTAGTCATTTGTTTTCAGTTCCATGTTTCCAAGCATACATAAAGAATTTGATGAGTTTTTATCCACCTTAAGTGCATCCCAAATCAATTCTAGGCTTAGTTAGATCTCATTTTGAGCCTGAGCCATGGCTGCAAGACGTAGATATGCATCCATATAATCAAGAACTTGAACAACATTAGCATGTATTAAAAAAATTCTTTTTTAGTATCATATAGTTGTTCAAATAGCCTAGCAAGATTAAATAGTGTTGTGACTTTATCCCATGGTAACTCAAGTGAAGCACCACCTTCTTCTAGTCGATGGAAGAATTCCATATCCTTAAAGCGCACAAAAAAAAATGTAGAATTGTCACTGGGGCTTTTATTTATGAATTCAACCCAAATGCCATTTCCTAATGCCTCCATAAAAGTTTGTTGAGCCAAATCTAGTTCATCATGCTCAAAATGAAGAATCCCATTGTTTAACAATTCAATTGGCACTTCTTCTATGCTCTTAATCATAAGAGACTTTATTGTCTGAAGAGAATCTAAGGCTACATTGGGGTATGTCGATATTAATAACTCACCCATCTTGATAAATGCATGGGCATCATGTGGACCTATGCGAGTTTCCTTTCTTAAAATTTCCAAAGCCTTCTCTACCTACCCTTGCTAAGCATATATATGGCCTACAACTTTTATGCTCTCACAGTTCTCAGGGTGGGCCTCCAAAACCTTTTCAAAATTTGAGAGAGAACTCTTAAGATCTCCCAACTTCAATTGAACCTATCCACAAAATCTTGTGGACTCTGGATTTCCTTGATTGATTCCATGAAGTAGCATCCAGTGGTGTCATAATCACCTTTACTATGATAAGATCATGCAAGATTATAATATGAATGAGATTTCATGAGAGGGTGGTAAATTGAAACAAGAGTTGTCTTAGTCAACTATTCCACAAGAAAATGTTGCCCTGTGAAGAAAAAATGGTTTGCTAAATGATTCAATGCCATTGCATAGTACGGTTATAATTCAAAGGATCTACGCATCTTTTCCATTCCTTCATGAGCACTACCTTTTTCACTAACTGTGAGAATCCTACAATTAAAAAATGCATAAAACTGACCACATATTTTTCCCCATTTCAAACAACAAAATTGCCAAAAAATGTGTTTAAAACTTGCAAAAAAATACAAATAAAATCACGATTATTTTTGCACCAAAAAAGAACTATGAGACCATAGCTTGTTGCTTACTATTATGCTTTGATATATTTTTTCCGAGCATCCATAGCTTGTTTGAAATCACCTTTTTTAGGATTTTAGCCATAGCAGTAAGGCAGTGAACTATTTGATAAAATGCTTTGGTAGACATGTATAAAAAATGTGGTAGCATAGACAAGGCAATGAAATTTGGAAAAAATTCCTCAAAGAAATGTGGTCTAATGGTGATGGAATGCCATGAAAAATTCCATGAAAAGCGAATTGTTATGTATTGTCATGGCATTCCATCACCATGAGACCACAATTCTTGGAGGAATTTTTTCAACCATTTCACTGTCTTGTTTATGTTATTGCTTACTATTATGATTTGATATATTTTTTCCAAGAATCCATAGCTTGTTCGAAAGCACTTGTTTTAGGCTTTTGGCCATAGCAACAAGCCAGTGAACTATTTGATAAAATGCTTTGGTAGAAAATATGTATGAAAAATGTGGTAGCATAGACAAGGCAGTGAACTATTTGAAAAAATGCCTCAAATAAATGTGGTCTCATGGAATGCCATGACAAGAAAATGCAATTGGCAGCTGCTCCTAGTTATTAGTTATGCAATGTGAAGTAATTGCATAACTGCTTAGGTTGACTTTGTAAAAACTATATTGTAATTGAAATTTTGTCATCTATCAACATCTAGTTATTAGTTATGTAATGTGAAGTAATTGCATAACTGCTTAGGTTGACTTTGTAAAAACTATATTGTAATTGAAATTTTGTCATCTATCAGCATCTAATTATTAGTTATGCAATGTGAAGTAATTGCATAATTGCTTAGGTTGACTTTTTAAAAACTATATTGTAATTGAAATTTTGTCATCTATTAGCATCTAGTTATTAGTTATGCAATGTGAAGTAATGCTTTGAGTTTGAAATATGTGCAATGTAATGTAATCAGCAATTTGAATACAAACTACAAAAATATATTTTTTACAATTCATTAGTTAAACTCTCTATTTTATTTGCTCTCTATAACTCTATTGCTATGGAAATGCCTTTCAATTAAAAAGATAGTTTTTATCTCTTAGTCTACAATTTTTTGTTGCTATGTGTAGAACATTATAGATGGTTCAACATTGAATGTTGACTATGAATCAATACCATGCATTTGATGAGAGAATAGCTGATGAGAGGGGCATGGAAAAATATCCATGTCCATGTACTGATTGTCTTGATGGAAAGGTGAAAAAAAGAAGTCAGATTTATCAACATATAATAAGATATGGGAATAGTGGTATAAGCCCTTGGAATGTCAATTATTATGAAGATATGATAGAATGGAGGAGTGTGAGAGATGAAGAGGCAACAAACATAGAAGAACTGGCACCAAACATAGATGAAGTGGCACCAAACATAGATGAAGAGGCAACAATGTTAGACGAAGGGTTTGAAGTTGATAGAATGTTGAATGAGGGTCTAAACGATGATTGGGCCAAGTTGATGGAGGATGCTTCAAAGCCTGTGTATGCTAATTTTAGGTTAAGTCATTTGACAACAATCCTTCAAATTCTTAACTTCCAAGTGGTGTTTGGTTGGAAAAATGACAGTGTAGATCAGTTATTGGCATTATTAAGTTTGTTGTTACCACCTGACTCCACATTGCCAACAAAAAGAAGTCAACGTAGAAAGGAAATCACTAAGTTAGTCTTAGGGTATGAAAACATCCACACATGTGTGAATGGTTGTGTATTATTTTGCAAGAATCTTGCAAGTGAGAGTGAATGTCCAAAATGTCATGAAGCAAGGTATAGATAAGGGTTGAAATCAACTGTGGTTCCTAGAAAGGTTCTTTGCCACTTTTCAGTAATCCCACGATTACTCCAAATGTATAGGTGCAAAGAAATTGTTGAACTTATGCAATGGAATGCCCAAAATAAGAGCACTGATGGAAAACAACATGTGCCTGATTCTAAGACGTGGATGGAATTTGATAACAGATGGCCTAATTTTTCTCAAGATCCTTGTAATATAAGGTTGGTTTTGGCTCTAGATGGGGTGAACCCATTCTTAGATCAAAGTACTAAATGGTCAACTTGGCCAGTGTTTTTAATAAATTATAACTTGCCTCCATGGTTAGCAAAGAAACCATTTTTCTTAATGCTATCATTGATTATACCAGGAAAGAAAAATGTAACTTCAGATACAATTGATGCTTATCTAGAGCCATTATATGATGAGATAATGGAATTGTGGAAAGGAATTAAAGCAATTCAATATTTAAGGGATGCTCATTCAATCAAATTCACTTTAAGAGCTTCCTTATTGTTTACAATTCATGATCTTCCTACATATGGCACATTGTCTGGTCTCAGTGTTCATGGATACCATGGATGTCCTGCTTGCAACTTTAAGGATTTTTGAGGCACTCAAGAAGTTTGCGTAAGTGTATTTATTATGGACATCATGCTTACCTTAAAATGGATCATCCATATTGTCAATAAAAAACATGATTCAATGGTCAAGAAGAGAATCATGAAGCACCATTACGAATAATAGGTGATTACATTATTGAGAATGGACAAAAGAATGTCATTTATTGAAAATGATGGGATTGTTGGGAGTAGATATGATCCATATAATGAAAGCGATGTAAAAAGGTTGTGCATATTCTATAAGTTGCCATACTTTAAGGATATAACCATTAGGCATACTGTTGACTTTATGCATACTAAGAAAAATATAGCCTATACTATTGTAGAAAATCTTTTTGGTGCTTTTGATACTATTTCATCACATGAAGACTTTCAACAACTAAAGATTCGCCAAAATCTTTGGGTTGAAAAATATGATGATGAAAAATATAGAAAACCTAGTGCTCCTTATGTATGGACAAAGGAACAATGTGCACAATTCTTATAGTTGATGTCTCAGACTCACTTTCCCAGTGGATATGTAAGTAGTAGTATTAGAAGCCAAATTGACATTAATGTCTTAAGAGGCCTCAAGACCCATGACTATCATGTCATAATGGAGAATATTTTACCTATTATGGTAAATATATTAAGTTTGGCAAAGGGGCCAAGATTGGTAGTTATAAGGTTGGGCCTAATATTAAAGAGAATGAATTTACATGTATTAGATCCTTTGAAATTTGATAAATTTTGAGGGAGGAGGTTGTTGAAGTCCTTTGTCTATTAGAATGAGAATTTCCACCAACAATCTTTAACATTTCTATGCATCTTTTGATACATCTACAATATGAACTAAAGTATTGTGGCCTGATTAGAACAAGATGGATGTATCCTATAGAATGATATATGAAGGTTTTGAAAAAAAATGTTCGTACTAGGGAAAAATTGGAAGGCAACATGTCCAAGGGATATTCAATGCAAGAGGCCATGGGATTTTGCACAAAATATATGAAGGATTTTAAAAATGTCAATCGACATGTATGGGATGATGACAAAGAAGAGACGGTTGTAGGTGAATTATTAGAAGGCAAGGGATGTTGCTTCAAGATATCACATCAAGAAAGAAGTGTGATACATGCCTATATTCTTCAAAACGCACCTTCATTCAATAAGTGGCATAGGTAAAAAAAATTTACACAATAATTTATTTACTCAATTGTATTTGCAATTTATATTATTAATCTTACTATTTGTACGTTAATATTTTATGTAAAAATATAAAGAAGACAATCAAGCTTGGATGCAACGTTGACCTCAAAAGCACACGTGTCATGCTAATTTCATTGGAGGTGATTCTTTTCCAAAATTTGAAGAATGAATTGCTAATGTAGTCAGTGATGCAAAAGAAGAAGGTCAAGATATAACAATGAAGGAAAGTGAGCTTTCACAATCTCCACATTTATGGGCTACGTGTTTCAGTGGAATGTGGGCCTATGGTAGTCATTTAAGAGTGGAAGAAAAAGAAAAAGGAAAGATAAATTGTGATTGTGTTGTTAGTGCTGAATTTCTTCACGAAACTGAGAAGAAATTTTATGTTGGATTCATCCAATAAATTATTCTAGTGGACTATGGTGAAAATAGTCCTATATTATTAAAATGTAAGTGGATTTGACCATATGCAGTACAATTTGATGAGCATGGTTTTGTACGCACAAATACAAGACAATTTTTATCAGAGACAGATGCGCTATATGTTTCCCATCTTCAAATTAACCAATCATTTCTAATTGATGATTTTAGAAGCCTAGGATGGTTGTACGTCATTCAAATAAAGTATTTTTCAAAATGAAATTTCATGGAAGTTGTTGATATAATGCTTGATGGGCAATATGTTAATTTACAAGAAATATTCGAAGAAGTGGATGAAGATGATGATGGAGTGTTTGAAGAAGATATTTTGATTACCAATGAAGAGATTGGGAGAGAGAATGCATTGCATGTCACATATGAGGATGAGGAAGAAAATCAAGCAGATGTAGACACGAATGATCAGGATTCTGATCTTCCTGGCAATGTAGATGATTATGATGATGTTTTGTCACCTTAAGAGGTTAGCTTGTCACCTAAACTTTGGTTATATGTATGGTGTAATTTATTATTGAATGTAATAAAGATTTGAGTATAGGTATGCTTATTCACTGTTGTTTTACATTTTTGAATATAATCATCACTATTTTGTTGGTACATTGTATACAAAACCTGAGATGTTCATTGCTGATTTGAAGTGCATTTAAAGTTAGGTTCAATCATTCTTCTTAGTTTTCTTATTTTGGTTGAAAATTTGAAATTAATTTTGTTTAGTTAGAATATAATTTCTTGTATGTCCTATATTTTCTCTAGATGCAAACATATAATGAACATCGGTGATTTAATAATACATATAGATATCTTAACATTAGGTGAACTAAGCCTCCTCATTACAAACAAAGAAATGATCTATTAGGTCTGACTAACACTGAAAACTAAAATTGAGAGACTGCAAAATTAGAAAATTGTTCAATCTTTTCAATAAAATGATATCTAAAATACTACATTCATAATAAAATCCAATACCTCACTACCGCAAAAGTCAATAGAGGTATGTGTGGGATGGCAGGACTATAGGTCAATGTACAAATGCTTACCACAATACCATGGCGACCAAATATGAATACCACGGGGTGGCGGTGAGAACATATTAAAAAATAAAGTAAATTGCAACCGTGCAAGGGGTAAACAGTGACACTGCAATATGGTGGTGAATAATCACTCAACCACTAGAATTAACCCACTGTCCTGTGGGAGTCCAAAGGGGTGTGCGCAGGGTGGTACCGTATTGCTAACCCTACCATACCGCTACCCCATAGTGGTCTTGATATGATAGAGTGGTATGGCGATGAACAGTCACTCAACCACTAGAATTAACCCATTGTCTCATGGGAGTCCAAAGGGGTGTGCACGGGGTGGCGGTACTACTAATGCTACCCTGTAGTGGTCTTGAAATGATAGAGCAGTACTGTGGTACAAGTCATCAAAGAATTTAATGATTACACCGTTTGATTTCCCAAGATCAAAGGCATGTATTCAAACTTGAAATATTTACAGATTCTAAAATATTTTGCACGAATTGAGATTAATAGTGAGGCGATCGAGATCAACAACAAATATTACTTGGGACTAGATGACATTTTGGAAATCATTCACACAACTCAATGTATCGGAGGCAAGGGAGTTCGAGCAGGAAGAATCTGTAGCTATTATTTTTTTGAGTAAGATCATAGAAACCCTTTGTAGCAAGTGTATAAGAATTGAATTTACTTCTACAAGTAGACACTTAAATAAATCAAGTAAGAGTAAATTCTTCATCATGCCACCCAAAAGAAGTCAACTTGCAAGTAAAATGGAAGAGTCCACAGTTTCTAAAAGAGAGAAGAGGTCCTTGCAACAATCCATTTTAGATGTGTTACCTAATTCTGTAAACAAAGGATTCAAAAAGGTGTTTAGAGATAAAGCCCATGGATGTAGAGACCCAATTATCCCTATCTCAGGGTGGGATATGTTTTTGTACTTCTATGAAAAAAGGGATGACAAGATTCTAGTTTCGAATCCTTGGACCTTAGATTTGGCCAAATTGATAGCCCCAAATGTCTTTGTAGATGTTGAGTTTATTAAAGTATTGGCACAATATTACACCTGAATACCAGGACTATAAGAATGTCAGATGGTTCTCCATTAGTGGTGCTAACTAAAGAAGCAATTATAGAGTGTTTTATGTTAAGCAAGCAAGCTATCACTATAATCGACTTGGAAAGAAGTGAGGAGGATTATAGGAGATTGAGAAAAACCTACATGAGTGATGAACTTCCTTTACACATGAAAAGGGGTGTAAATAATAGGAGGATACCTATCTCCCCCTCCCAAATTGAGTCATTTTCCATAGAAGACTTCCAAGTATATTTCAAAAGAACCTATTTTTCTTTGTACCAAGTGCTTGGAATAGATACTGAAGAGAGGATGTCAACCTATCTCATGATGATGGCAATGAAGATACAAAATCCTGAAGTCAACATTGAGTATGACTTTACTGTTGAAATTGAGAAAGGGCTACATGAGGGATTTTTACAAATAAGAGAGAACTTAGCTCTAATCACTTTCAAGAAATACTCTTTGTTGTGCCATTTAATATTGCACCAAAACAAAAACAAATGGACTAAAAGAATGTGTTTGGGAATAACTGATGATGAAGGGAATAGGTTTCCTGTACAAAATTGGCGTTACATCTAGGATAGTAGATGTAAAAATAGTGATTATGTAATATTTCATGATGATTTCATAATAAAGGTCATGGCCAATCTTGGTCATATTTCACCAAGATTTCCTAATAAAATCATGCAAGTATTAAGACCTTTAGCATTGAAGCCAGAGCAGGGACACACTTACAATTTTGGTGATTGGTTCTTCTTAGTAGACTAAACAGTAATAAGGGTCTATGGGTGTCCTCAAGCCCCACATGTTTTACCTAAATTTGTTTCTATTCGAATTTCATTTTTAGAATTTATGTGGAAAATGTTATGGATGGAGTAGGTTGTTATGAAAAGACAAAAAAGGGGGCATTCCTCTTTGACCTAACTGAATGTGAGGAGCTATTTGTAGGGTCTAACACTCTCGAAGAATTGCAAAACTATTTAAAGATAGGGTATTCATTGAAGTCATGAGGAGAAAGGGTCTTTGATCTTGAAGGGCATATTAATTTTATAAAGTAGACACTTCTCACTAAAGCTTGGATTACCCATGTAATGGATTACGAAGAAGATGTACTGAGAAATTGCTTTACACCTGCTGAAGTTTTTCAAAGGAAGAGGAAGTGGGAAATAATAAAGAGGCTTGAGGAGGAGAAGAAGAAAAGGGACACTAGATTCCAAGGATTCTATGTTGAAGAAAAGGATCATATCAAAAGGATGGACATAATAATTGAAAACTTTGAAAGATTATATGTTGAACCAGAAAATAAACTTGAGGGTCAGTCTTCAAAACCCTCCAAGCTGCCCATCAAACCAAGTAGTATTATAATCACAGATCCCCTACCAGATATTCCCACAATACAATCAGAAGCATCCCTTGAGCAACCAAGTCCTAAAAGGCAGAAGACACATGGAGTGGCCCCCTTAGTGGCATATGAAATAAGTGAAGGAGTAGGGGATAAAGCAACTCAACCACATATCCATAGACAAAAGCTTATCAAAGAAACACTAGAGGTTGAAACCAATAGCTTTACTAATGACAACATAATGCAACTAATCAAAGCATGGATAACATCAACTTCTCACACTCTTACAACAATCTCACCCAACAATAGATATCAATGATAACACCAACTTCTCATACTTGCAATAGAAGCATCCTTCTTGGTGAACTCCACTCATTTCTTTAGGATTTCCTTTACCATTTTTCCCACTTATTCTTTCTCCCTTCTTTCTATTTCCCTCTTGTGGTACCTTTCTTCTCTTTCTTGGGTTTATTTTAGTTTTGTTTCTTCCACATTCATTTTCATTCGTAATTTGATGATTTTAAATACCCCTCTTCTTTTTTGTTTTCCCTATTCTCATAGGTATCCTTGGTCTGGACTTCTATCTTTTCCTCCTATATCAAGGTTTTGAAAGAATATTTTGATCAGTCACATGTTTTCAAGGATGTTTGGGATCCTCCCCCCTTTCCATTCGCCATCCCCTAATGGTCTACCCCCTCTCACAGAGGTGGCCCTTAGGTATGAAGAAAAAATATTTTTTTGCCAACTTTCCTACTTCTTTTGTGCTTTTAATTTTTTTTATGTTCTCTCCAAGGTCCTGACAACAAAACTAATGTTGGCAAGAGAAATGGGGAAATTACAGTTTAGAGATCTATACCCAAATACTCCTTGAGTAGTCTATTTATACCCCAGAGGATACAATAATAGAAATAAGCATATGTGGTAGGAATCTACATGACATACATGACATACAATATCATATTAACAAAATAAAATGCTCATATATCCATAGAACACATACTTTCCTTGTAACTCCTTTATATATTATATTATAGAAGATACAAAAGGTAGGTCTAGTCTCTACTATGGTAGTATGTTTATCTTATCGGTCCATTACATTTCATGTCTATTTCTTTATCTATTATGTATGGCATATATATATATATGTATGTTTCCTTAAAGTTACATGACTCCTACTAGTGACTAATGTCTTCACTCGATACTTTGGTCTTCTTCTAGAATTTTGTGGTATGTTTTTTTTCTACCTTTTACTTTCTAACAATTATTTTTGGGTTTTATTCTACTCGTCTCAATCTTTTCAGAATATTTTGAATTTCTCAATTTCGTTGATAAATGAGAAATTTATGAGCATTTTATTGAAACTAATTTTTCTTATTTCACCTGGGTAAATCTCCTTATTGTAATTCTCAATACAAGGCTTGATTTTATACATAAAATGGAAGATGATTTGAGCCCAAGATAGACTCATCCAAATCTTCTTTTATTTAGAAAAATCAAAACCATTGCTAAATTGACTTTAACCTCCTAGATACAAGCTAAAAACAAATATGTTTAATTTTATTTGTTGGCTTATTACAACTATTATTAAAAGGTTATTACAGCCAAATTCCAATCTACATGTATGAGCCTATAAATATATAGAAACTATGAAAATACATAAAAAATACACATATAAATGATGCACATGCATTAGACTACCGAGGAACAAAATAATTGTTCATGGGCTCTTGTCCATTAGTTTTTCAATTCTGCTAACATGCTTTAATATATTTGAAGATTTCACCCTCATAGAATCTTAAAGTGGACAATCTTTCCACTCAACCAAAGAAGATACTCTTTTCCCCTAGTTTTTTTCACTACCTTTTTGTCTAGGATTGATTCAATTTCCTTTGGTTGTGCTTTAAGTAGTTGTTGTTCCTAATTTATGATTTGATCATTATCAAGTTTAGGTGAATTTACTAAATATTCTTCCCCCTTGAAAGGATGCAAATATAAAAAATTGAATATAGGGGGGATTCCAATATCATTTGGAAGCTCTATTTCATAGGTATCTAAGGAAAATTCCCTTAATAGTTTACAAGGCCCAATCTTTTTCAATTTCAGCTTTTTATATTCCTTCTTGGGAAATATTTCCTTTCTTAAATGTGTAAGAAAAAAATCCCCAACCTCAAAATTTACCTCTTTCTTCCTCAAATCTTCTCTTTTCTTGTACTTCCCTATGTTCTCTTGAAGTTGTTTGATTTTCTCATGCAATTCTTGCATGGTTTTTGTAAATTATTCTCCATCAACACTCCTTGTCTCTTTATTACCCAAGTTTCTTAACTCATATACACCTCTTGGATGCATGTCATACACACTCTTAAATAGACTAAAACATGTGCTTTTTTTTTGTGAATCATTGTAGGCAAACTCTGCTTGAGCAAGTGCTTGATCCCAGTGTTTGGGATTTTCATTTACTATGCTTATTAGAATATTACCAAGGCTTCTATTGACCACCTCATTATGTCCATCTATCTGAGGATGGTAAACTAAAATAAAACTAATATTTTTTCTCAACTTCTTCCAAAGTGTCCTCCAAAAACAACCAACAAACTTAATATCCCTATAAAAAACAATACTTCTAGGAAGTTCATGCAATCTTACTAATTCCTTGAAAAACAAGTTGGAAATATTATTTTCATCACTTTTTTTAGTACAAGCTATAAAACATACCATTTTGGAGAATCTATCAACTACAAAATATATGGAAAAATTACCTTTATGAGTCTTCGGTAGCCCAAGTATAAAATCTATACTAATTGAATCCAATGGCCTATTAGAAATAGGAAAAGTCTTATATAATCCCATATTTTGACTTCTTCCCTTAACATACTAACATATCCTGCATCTTTCAAATAACCTCTTCACATCATCTTATATTATTGGCCAAAAATAGTATGCATTTAACTAAGCAAGTATCTTATTTTTCCCAAAATGTCCTACCAAATTTCCATTATGTTTCTCCTTTAGCAATTTCTCTCTCATGGAACAATTAGGAATGCATAGCTTGCTTCCCCTGAAAAATAGTCCTTGAAGCATGTAGTCCATCCATGGACTCCTATATTTACTTATAGGATATTTACAAGCAACATAAGCCTCCTTGAAATCTAAATCCTCGTAAATTTATTTCAAGGCTTCAAATCCTAATAAATTCACTTTAGATTCCTACATAATAAGATTCTGGTGCTGGAGCACCTACAACCATAATGCAAAATTTGATATGGTGAAATGTAATTAGGTGAATTTGAGTGGGTATAGGTTAGAAGAGGGGGTGATAAAGTTTTTTTTATGTTTAATAAGGTATAAAAGGACCATTTTCTATGTATTTAGGTGTCTAGGAGTTATTGGAATTCATATGTCAAAACGATTTCAAAAAGATGTAAAGTTGTCAATGCAAAATTGTCAAAATGCAATTGCAAGAGAATATGAAAGGTCATGAAATTTTAAAGGGTAGTTATAGGAGTTGGTGGTTGGTTTTTGAATTGAAAATTTATAATAGGCCTTAAGAGGCTCAAATGAAGTTTCGATCAATCATTTTCAGAAGAATTCCAATAAAATTTCAAGCATTTCTTAACAGATTTCAATTTGTTTTGATCTTCCTTTGCACTGTACAGACCCATACACGCTACTATTTGTTTGAATCATGTTGTAGATCATAGGAATATGTTTTAACTTCCATCTCCATCTGTTTTGAGAGTCTCTTATCAATTTTAGAAGAAGATCTCATTAAAATCTTGTTCCTGCCTATGATAGGCCAGCAAGGTCTGAGTTTGAAGTTTTATTAATGTAGAAGCCATTCCTCCTACTGTTGTTTCATGTTACTCAGAGGAATGGAATGTATTATGTTAATTTAGAAGTTCATAGGTGTTATAAGTCAAATAAAATGTTTTGATGGCTTGGAGGTGATGCCTTAGGGCTAGGCAGAGCAAAAATGCATGTGAAAAGGAGTTACTAAAGGGTGGATTTGGAGAAATATGAATGGTATTGACTTTGTGTAAGATTTTTGGGCATGTGCAGATCATTTTTGATTGGTTTGAAACTTTGGCAGACATTGGAAAGCCCCAGAGATATGAACTTCATTAAAACCCTACTGTATTGCTAGTAAATGGAGGGTTTGTGAGATCAGCGTTGTAAAAGCCTTGAATGTGGAAACAAATGTTGAAATTTGAAGTTTTATCACCTAACTTATGACTATTTGATGAGTTTTTGTGAAGGGAAGGTGATTAGGAGGGACCTCCTTTGTTAAATTGGGCTAATTCTAGTACCCTTTTGTAGGGTCAATTTGTTGTTTCTCAATGTTGGCACAAAGAAGCCTTGTGATATCTTTTAGGATAGAGTGTTGGGATCTATGAAAAGTTTGATTTGATATTTGGTTGGCCATTGTATGGAAATTTCAAAGGGATATCTCCATTTTTGATGATTTTTAAGGGCTAGAAGCCTTTAGTGGTGTTTTAAGGGAAGTTAGGTAATTTGTGATCAAAGGTTGATTTCATTGTTTGAGTCAGGTTATTTGGTGTTAAATAGTGAGTTTCTCCACCTTGCTTGCATCAAAGTGGTATTAGAGCTTCAGGAACAAGATCTTTTGTTTGATTGATTTTTTAGGTTGGAAAGTGAAGAGTCAAATTGGTGAAGATGCCTCCTAAGAACGTTGGTATTGCTAGAGATTTGCAGGATCTGAAAGAGAAGCATGCCAAACGTTTGGAGTCACATAATGCAGTATTGGCAAGGCTTACTTCCTTGGAGACAAAGAAAAGGAGAGATGACAATGAAGAAAGTGAAATAGAGGAAGATGATGAAGAATATGAGGATGTTGATGAGGAACTAGAGCCTGAAGATCAGAGGATGGTGAAGATGCTCAAAGAAGTGAAAGGTGATTCATAAGGTAAAAGTTGATCTTCCTGTGTATGGTGGTAATTTAAATGAAGAAGAATTGCTTGATTGGATTGTTGCTATGGATAATTACTTTGAAAGTGAAGACATTTTAGATGAGCAGATGGTGAAGGTTGCAAAAATAAAACTCAAAGGACATGCTCTTCTATGGTGGGACTATGAACAAGTAGAGAGAAGAAATCAAGGAAAATAAAGGATAGCTTCATGGGACAAGATGGTACAAAAACTGAAAAGGAAAATTTCTTCTGAAGGATTGTGAAGTTCAATTGTATAAGAAGTTGCAAGGATTGAAAGAAAAAGATCTAGATGTTAAGGCCTATACTGATGAAATTTAAAAAATAAGCATAAGATCAAGAAGGGATGAAGATGAGCTTGAAAAGGTGCCTAGGTATTTAGGTGGTTTAAGATTTAATATACAAGATGAACTTGTTGTTGCTAACCCAAAGTCTATGGAAGAATGTTTTCAATGAGCAATTAGGGTGGAGGAAAAGCTTAAGAGGAGATAAGAGAAATCAGAGGAAGAGGTGGTACTAGTACAAGAGGAAGAGGAGTAATTTCTATGCAGAAGCAGCCATTGGAAGAACAAGAAGGAGTAGATAGAGGTAAAGAGCAAGGTGCTAATGTTGATACTAGAGGAGGTTTTAGAGGTAGAGGCAGGTTTAGTGTTGGTAGAAGTACTAATGATTTTGTAGGGAGATATTATACATGCAATGAATATGGTCATCCATCTTGGAAATTTCCTAAGAAGGTTGGTAGTTCTTCTAGTGGTGAAAAGAGGATTGATAGGAGAGCACAATTGGTTCAAGAAGAGGAGTGTTAAAGCAATCATTCTACAAGTTTGAGAGCTAATCCTAAAACATGGGAGATGCTAATGATGAGAAACACAATGTTGACGACAGCCAAGGAAGTGGAACCTTTGCAAAGAAAGAGCCTCTTCAAAACTACATTCAAGTGCAAAAACAAGGTATGCGAGATTGCAATTAATTCTTGATCAACTAAAAACATGGTGTCTACTGAGATGATGAATAAGTTAAATTTGAAAAAAAACCTCATGAATTGCGTTATAAAGTTTCATGGTTAAGTGATGGACACTCTTTGTTGGTAAATGAAAAGGTTGTGGTAGATTTCTAGATTGGAGGTTACAAGGATAGTGTTGTTTGTGATATTCTTCCCATGGATTGTTGTCACCTGCTCCTAGGTAGACCCTAGCAATATGATAGGCGAGCCTTGTATGATGGCAAGGAGAACACCTATACAATAATGAAGGATGGGTGCAAGTTTGTCTAAACTCCTTTGGTGGAAGATGAGAAAGGTAAGGAAAAGGTCATCATGTGTGGAAGAAGGGAACTTGTAGACATTGAGAAAAAAACCAAAAATTTTCATATTGTAATCAGTCCTAGGTTTGAGAATGCAGGGATAGTAGGTATAAAGGTTGATACAAGGGTAAAGAAGGTGTTGACAAGGAATTTGTGTAAGAATGTTTTGGCGGGGACCATTGAGTGTCCTATAATTGAGAATAAGGTTGAAAGACAAGTAGGATTTGTAGGTACAGTAGTACAAAATCCTAACAAGACAGTGACAAGAGAAGTTAAAGGGGTAGTGAAAGACAAACATGAAGTACAAGACAGTTGCAAGCATGGTAATGAAGGAAGAGAATAGTGGAGGAAATTCCTAACCATTGTTTTTGTGCAGGAACAAATATAGGGAAATAAATAAGCTTTGGAAAACGAATGGAGAGAGGGAAGACATCAGGTCTAAACCTAAAAGCATAGTCACTTTTAAGTACAAACACAGTCCGAGGTGCAGGATAGATTGAAGAAGCACAATGGTAAGAGTTTATGAACCAAAGAAATGTGTTTGCAGGTCAGAGAAGTATGTATGAAGGATGGTGGAGTTGGTACCAGCCGCAACTCATGTGGCATGAGTTTTTTCTAGTGGGGTTGTATGGTGCAGGAGCACCTACAACCATAATGCAAAATTAAATATGGTGAAATGTAATTAGGTGAATTTGAGTGGATCTAGGTTAGAAGAGGGGGTGATAAAGTTTTTTTTATGTTTAATAAGGTCTAAAAAGACCATTTTCTATGTATTTAGGTGTCTAGGAGTTATTGGAATTCATATGTCAAAACAATTTCAAAAAGATGTAAAGTTGTCAATGCAAAATTGTCAAAATGCAATTGCAAGAGAATATGAAAGGTCATGGAAGTTTCAAGGGTAGTTATAGGTGTTGGTGGTTGGTTTTTGAATTGAAAATATATAAAAGGCCTCAAGAGGCTTGAATGAGGTTTGGTTCTGTCATTTTGAGAAGAATTCCAATAAAATTTCAAGTGTTTCTTAACAAATTTCACTATGTTTTGATCTTCTTTTGCACCATATGGACCCGTACAGGCTACTATTGGTTTGAATCTTATTGTAGATCATAGGCAGTTTTAACTTCCATCTCCATCTGTTTTGAGATTATCTTATCAATTTTAGAGGAAGATCTCATTAAAATCTTGTGACTACCTGTGACAGGCCACCAAGGTTTGAGTTTGAAGTTTTATTAATGTAGAAGCCATTCTTCCTACTGTTGTTTCATGTTACTTGGAGGAATGACATGTATTATGTTAATTTACAAGTTCATAGGTGTTAGGAGTCAAATATTTTTTTTTGATGGCTTGGAGGTGATGCCCTAGGGCTGGGTAGAGCAAAAATGCATGTGAAAAGGAGTTACTAAAGGGTGGATTTGGAGAAATATGAATGGTATTGACTTTGTGTGATATTTTTGGGAATGTGCAGATCATTTGTGATTGGTTTAAAACTTTGGCAGAGATTGGAAAGCCCAGAGATATGACTTTCATTAAAACCCTACTGTATTGCAAGTAAATGGAGGGTTTGTGAGATCAGCGTTGTAAAAACCTTGAATGTGGAAACAAATGTTGAAATTTGAAGTTTTATCACCTAACTTATGACTGTTTGATGAGTTTTTGTGAAGGGCAACTGATCAGGAGGGACCTCCTTTGTTAAATTGGGCTAATTGTAGTAGCCTTTTGTAGGGTCGGTTTGTTGTTTCTCAATGTTGGCACAAAGAAACTTGGTGACATCTTTTAGGATAGAGTGTTGGGATGTATGAAAAGTCTGATTTGATGTTTGGTTGGCCATTGTATCACATTTTCAATGGGATATCTCCATTTTTTATTATTTTTAAGGGCTAGAAGCCTTTAGTGGTGTTTTAAGGGAAGTTGGGTTATTTGTGATCAAAGGTTGATTTCATTGTTTGAGTCAGGTTATTTGGTGTTATATAGTGAGTTTCTCCACCTTTCTTGCATCAAAGTGGTATTAGAGCTTTAGGAACAAGATCTTTTGTTTGATTTATTTTGCAGGTTGGAAGGTGAAGAGTCAAATTGGTGAAGATTCCTCCTAACAACATTGGTGCTACTAAAGAGTTGCAAGATCTAAAAGAGAAGCATGCCAAGCTTCTGGAGTCACATAATGTAGTATTGGCAAGGATTGCTGCCTTGGAGACAAAGAAAAGGAGAGATGAGAATGAAGAAAGTGAAACAGAGGAAGATGATGAAGGATATGAGGATGTTGATGAGGAACTAGACCTTGAAGATTAGAGGATGGTGAAGATGCTCAAAGTAGTGAAAGGTGATTCCCATAAGGTAAAATTTGATCTTCCTATGTATGGTGGTAATTTAAATGAAGAAGAATTGCTTGATTGGATTGCTACTATGGATAATTACATTGAAAGTGAATACATTTTGATGCAAGAGCATCTAGTGGTGTAAGGGCAATCTTGTATCACCCAAAAATATGTTTTCCTTTATATTTCATTTTTATTAGCTTTTTGTAGATATTTTTGCATTTTTGGATACCCTTTTTGTCAAATAAGAGTTCCCAACTTTTAGAATTGCATATATGTTTTTTCTACTAAATTTCTATTTTTAGCAGTTTTGAATTTGGAGGCATGAGGAGGCAATAATTTATGGGAGGCTTCAGGACAAAAAAAAAAGCACTTTTGCAAAAGAATCAGGTCAAGATCATTCCTGGTTTGAATGTTATTCAAGTTTCAATTTATGCTTTTTTCCCTGAAAAATCTTGTGAGTCCAGTTTGAGGCACTAAATGGTACCGTATGGGCACTAAAATCATTGGAACAAGAAAAGTTGGCTCTCAGTGTGTTCTTCACTCCGAGACCTTTCCAACGGTTCAAACGGTTTGTCAAACGAAGTCCTAGATCAAAAGTTATGGCTCCCGGAAGTTGGTGCATTTTCAAAAATGTGCTAATTTTTGAAAGTAGTTTTAAAATTTGAATTTTAAATTGTAATTTTCAGCGCCAAGCCACTAAAACTCACATTTTTGAATGTTTTTTTGGCTCCAAACCAAAAAAAAGGAGTTATTTATGGGCTAGTTTCAGTTTTTTGGGGAAAAGATCGCATATTGTGAAAAGGGGAATTTATGTAGTTTCAGTAACTTGCATGTATTACAGAACTCAAGGATTTGAGATCCTCTGCATGTAAGCTTTTCATATTCTGAATAATAATAATATTCTCTGGTTTTGTGTGTGATTTTTTGTGTCTCTGATTGCACCGTCGTCAAGTGGTATCAGAGCAGATTTTCCTAAGCGTGTGGACAAATCGTCAATCGTGAGGCAGTTCACACTAGGACTGGTGGTTGTGGGTTGAGGTCAAGATGCCTCCAAGAGTGATGCCTGATAGGTGTGGTAGTTCTAGAGGTGGTAGAAATGCTAGTGAAAGAGATCCATTGGTAGGCGAGGGTTTTAGAGCCCTCCAGAGATAAATTTATGCATTGTAGGAACAAATGAGAAGAGGGTTAAACTTGAGAAGGAGAGAAGTGAGGATGAAGAAGAGGTGGAAGATTCAGATGTAGAAGAGGAAGAGGAAGTGATTGATCAAGATCAAATGTGGCTGATAAGGGAAATTTCAAAGATTGGAAAAAGGCCCCAAGGAGAAGTTCCTAGTTATTTCGGAAGTTTGAACCCGAAAGATTTGATCGACTAGATCAACGAGCTAGAAGAGTATTTCAAGTATGAGGAAATAGAGGACCTAGATTAGGTTAAGTTTCCAAAAATGAAGCTAAAGGTCCATGCAAATATTTGGTGGAAAGAGGTCTAGTTGGAGAGAAATCGAAGAGGAAAAGGAAAGATCGACAAATGAGATCACATGGTGGAGAAATTGAAGAAGTAGTTCATACTAGTGGACTACACGTTAGATTTGCTGAAGAAATTGCAAGAGTTGAAGCAAGGAAACAGATCTGTGAAAGAATACACAAAATATTTTTACAAGATGATTATTAGAACGAGCCATGTAGAGGCCAAGGAGAAGGTAGCTCGTTATCTTAATGGGTTACGACCGAGCATCCAAGAGGAGCTAAGCTTAGTCAGAATGACCACCATTGAGGATGCATACCAATTTGCTCTAAGAGTCGAAGAGAAGTTGAACAAAAGATTTTACAGTAAGAAAAAAGGACGAGGAGGTCAAAGAAAAAGGGGTAGTGGAAGAACTTCTGGAAGCCAAAATGAGGATGAGAAGAAAAATGAAGATGTGGGTACCAGTCGAAGCTAGAAGAATGATAATTTCTATAGCCCTCGTGATCAAAACAGTGGTGATCAAAGAGGTAGAGGATGGGGAAGATCTGGACAAGGAACCAGAAGAGGTGGTTTTAAAGTGACTTGCTTCCAATGTGGCGAAGAAGGGCATTGAGCCTATGAATGTCCATAGCAATAAGGAAGGACAAACGAAAGGCCAGAAGGTTGTGCAAAGGTTGCGCATGTGGATGAGGAGGCTCAATCTGAGCATTCAGATGATGTTGAAAGGGGAGAAGCCCTTGTGGTTAGAAGAGCCCTGGTGATTGACGAGAAGGAGCCAGAACAAAGGAAGAATTTGTTTAGCACAAGGTGCAAGTGTGAAGGAAAATGTTTTGATGTCATTATTGACAGTGGGAGCACTGATAATCTAGTGTCAGAAGAGATGGTTACGAAGTTGAAGATGAAGAGGGAAAGGCATCCACATCTGTATCAAATTGTCTGGTTGCAGAAGGACCAAAAAGTTCTGGTCAATGAGCAGTTCCTGGTGAAGTTCAAGATTGGAAGCTATTGTGATGCGGTACTTTATGATATCATCCCCATGGATGAATGTCACATGCTATTGGGGAGGCCATGGCAGTTCGACAGGTGAGCTATACATGATGGCTATGCAAACATTTATTCCCTGACGAAGGATGGAGTTCGCCATAAGTTGAAACTCCTAAAGGTGGTTGAAGAAAAGGTATGCAGTGGTGCTAGAGTTTGTTATGTTTATGGAAGGAAATGTTTAGAAGGCATGAAGCATGAGCATATGTGTTATGCATTGATTCCAAGAATGGATAAGGAGGATTAGTGAGAAGGTGCCAGTAGAAGTTTTTGGATTATTGAATGAGTTTCAAGATATTGTTTCCGATAATGTACTTGAGGGTTTACCACCAGTGAGGAAGATCAGTCATCAAATTGACTTGATCTCTGGAGCCAGTTTTCCAAAAAAGGCAGCTCATAGAATGACTCCTACAAAAAATGAGGAGTTGAATAGACAAGTTCAAGAGTTGTTGAGAAAGGGTTTGATTTGAGAGAGTCCGAGTCCATGTGCAGTACCTATAGTACTAGCACCGAAGAAGGATGGGGAGTGGAGGATGTGTACAGACTCTCAGGCCATAAACAAGATAACAATCAAGTACAAATTTCCCCTACCAAGGATGGATGACCTAATGGACTATTTGAGTGGGGCTCAGTACTTCACAAAGATCGATCTAAAGAGTGGATATCATCAGATCCAAATTCGAGAGGGAGATGAATGGAAGACCACCTTCAAGACCAAAGAGGGCATGTATGAGTGGTTAGTCATGCCTTTTGGACTAACTAATGCACCGAGCACATTCATGAGGCTCATGAATGAGGTACTGAAAGAGTTTTTGGGAAGTTTTGTTATTGTGTATTTAGATGATACTTTGATATTGAGTAAGTCACTAGATGAGCATTTAATGAATATTCATAGAGTCTTTTAGAAGTTGAGAGAAGAGAAATTATTGATTAATTTGAAGAAGTGTAGTTTTGTGAAGAAGGATTAGTGTACTTAGGGTTTGTTGTCTCTGTAGAAGGTCTCAAGATGGACCCAAAGAAGGTGAAGGCTATTCTGGAATGGCCTACCACAAGAAATGCTACTGAGGTGAGATCTTTCCATGGTTTGGCCAGCTTTTACAGGAAGTTCATTAGAAACTTTAGTGGTATTTTTGTACCCCTGACTAAAACAATGAGAGGGGGTAGAAAGGAGTTCAAATGGAGCACAAGGGCAGCAAAAAGTTTTGATCTGTTGAAGCAGAAGGTGACAGAAGAACCTATTCTAGCCCTCCCAGATTACAATAAGGTGTTTGAGGTGGATTGTGATGCCAGTGGTTGTGCCATTGGAGCAGTGTTAAGCCAAGAAGGTAATCCCATTGCCTACTTCAATGAAAAGTTAAATGATGCAAAGAGAAAGTACTATGTATATGATTAGGAGTTTTATGCAATAGTTCAAGCATTAAAGAAATGGAGGAATCATCTGTTGTCGAAGGAATTTTTTCTGTATACTGATCATCAAGCATTATAGTAGTTGAATAGTCAGGGAAAATTCAATCAGAGGCATATGAAATGGGTAGAATATTTGTAGAGTTATACCTTTGTTTTAAAGCATATGAGTGGGAGGTCGAATAGGGTTACAGATGCCTTAAGAAGGAGGAATAAATTGTTGACAAAGATGTAGATTGAAGTGGTTGGGTTCAATGAACTCAAAACAGTGTACCCTAAAGATCCTAATTTTGTAGAGGCTTGGAAAGTTTGCAAGGAGCCTATTACAGTTGATAGGACAAAGTGGTTGGATTTCATAATCCAAGATGGCATGTTGTTTAAGGGAAGTAAATTGTGTATTTCGAGGAGTTCCATGAGGCAAAACCTGATAAAGGAGAAGCACAATGGAGGAATGGTAGGACATTTTGGTCGGGATAAGACCATTGCCATTATCAGTGAGCATTATTATTGGCCTCAATTATCACAGGATGTGAAGAAGTTTGTGCAGAGTTGCACGTATGTCAGATGGCTAAATGAGTGAGGCAGAATATAGGGTTGTATCAACCATTCCCTATACCAGAGAGGTTGTGGGAGGATATAAGTATGGACTTTGTTCTTGGTTTTCCAAGGAAACATAGAGGGAATGATTTAGTGTTTGTGGTAGTTGACAATTTTTTTAAGATGGCACATTTCATTTCATGTCGGAAGACCCATGATACAGTCCACATTATTGACTTGTTCTTCAGAGAGGTGGTGAGGCAACAAGGTCTTCCAAAGAGTATAGTCTCGGATCATGACACCAAATTTGTTGGATACTTTTGGAGGACCTTGTGGAAGAAGTTGAAAATAGAGTTGAAGTTCAGTTCTACACACCATCCACAGACTCATGGGCAGATTGAGGTTGTAAATAGAAGTCTAGAAAACCTACTAAGATGATTGGTAGGAGATAAACCCAAGGGAAGGGACTTGATCTTATCCCAGGCAGAACTTGCTTACAAAAATTCTATCAACAAGAGCACGAGAAGATCACCATTCCAAATTATGTATGGAGGTAGTCCCAAAACTGCTCCAGAACTGAGAAAGATGGACCAAGAGAAAAAGACAAGTGCCGAAGCTGAAGATATTGCAGAGCACATAAAGAATATACATGAGAAGGTAAGAGAACATATTAACAAGATGAATATGAAGTATAAGGCTAAGGCAGATCAAAAGAGGAGGAATAAGGAGTTTCAAATTGGTGATGAAGTGATGGTCCACTTGAGGAAAGAAAGGTTTCCAGTGGGAACCTATAACAAATTGAAGATGAAGAAGTTCGGTCCCTGTAAGATTTTGAAGAGGCATGATTCAAGGAACACATATTAGGTAGAGTTGCTAGATGGAGTCAACATTTCCCCTGTGTTCAACATTTCAGATTTGACAGAGTATCATGAAGGTGGCACAGAGGAAGTACTAGCAATGGAATAATGTAGTATTCCAACACCTACTTCAAAGAAGGAGGAGATTGAAGCAATCCTAGATAGCCATGTGGGAAGGAGTATCAGAAACAGGTAGTATGAAGAATATCTAGTGAAGTGGAGAGGAAGGCCTGTGGAAGATTCATCTTGGTTGTCTAAGACGAAGGTTGACCGTTTGGGTTTTCCTCAACCATCTAAGACATGACAGGGTCACATCTCAAATTACCCTGGGTGTCTGATGTAGGAGAATCCAGTGGTGTAAGGGCAATATTACATCACCCAAAAATATATTTTCATTTATGTTTCCTTTTTGTTATCCTTTTGTAGATGATTTTGTATTTCTGGATACCCTTTTTTTCGAATAAGAGTTCCCAACTTTCAAAATTGCATTTTTGCTTTTTTTGCTCAATTTCTATTTTTAGCAGTTTTGAATTTGAAGGTGTGAGGAGGAAAAAATTTATGGGAAGCTTCATGACAGAAAAATGAGCACTTTGGTGAATGAATCAGGTGAAGATCATTCCCGGTTTGAAAGTTATTCAAGTTTCAGTTTATGCTTTTTGCCCTGAAAAATATTTTGAGTCCAGTTTGAGGCACTAAATGGTCCCCTACGGGCCTGAAAAACACCAGAACTAATAGAGCGGGTTCTTAGTGCATTCTTCACTCTAAGACCTTTCCAACTGTTCAAACGGTTCATAAAATGGAGTCCCAGATCAAAAGTTATGGCTCTCGGAAGTTGGTGCATTTTAAAAAATGTGCTAATTTTCGAATGTAGTTTTAAAATTTGAATTTCAAATTGTAATTTTCAATGCCAAGTTGCTAAAACTCATATTTCAAATGTGTTTTTGGCTCCAAACCAAAAAAAGGGAATTATTTATGGGCTAGTTTCAGATTGTTTGGGTAGCTTTCTAGGTAAAAGATCGCATACTGCAAAAAGGGGAATTTCTGTAGTTTTTTTAACTTGCATGTACCACAGAAGTCAAGGATTTGAGATCCTCTACATGTAAGCTTTTCAAATTCTAAATAATAATAATATTCTATGGTTTTGTGTGTGATTTTTTGTGTCTCGGGTTGCACCCTCGTCAGGTGGTATCAGATGAGCAGATGGTGAAGGTGGCAAGAACAAAACTCAAAGGACATGCTCTTCTATGGTCGGACTATGAACAAGAAAAGAGAAGAAAGCAAGGAAAATAAAGGATAGATTCATGGGACAAGATGGTAGAAAAAATGAAAGGAAAATTTCTTCCGAAGGATTATGAAGTTCAATTGTATAAGAAGTTGCAAGGATTGAAACAAAAATATCTAGATGTTAAGGCCTATATTGATGAATTTTAAAAACTAAGCATAAGATCAAGAAGGGATGAAGATGAGGATGAAAAGGTGGCTAGGTATTTAGGTGGTTTGAGATTTAATAAACAAGATTAACTTGTTGTTGCTAACCCAAAGTCTATGGAAGAATTTTTTCAATTAGAAATCAGGGTGGAGGAAAAGCTTAAGAGGAGACAAGAGAAATCAGTGAGAGGAAGAGGTGGTACTAGTGCAAGAGGAAGAGGATTAATTTCTACACGAAAGCAACCATTGGAAGAACAAGAAAGAGCAGATAGAGGTAAAGAGCAAGGTGTTAATGTTGATACTAGAGGAGGTTTTAGAGGTAGAGGCAGGTTTAGTGCTAGTAGAAGTTCTAATGATTTTGCAAGGAGATGTTATACATGAAATGAATATGGTCATCCATCTTGGAAATGTCCTAAGAAGGTTGGTAGTTCTTCTAGTGGTGAAAAGAGGATTGATAGGAGAGAAAAATTGGTTCAAGAAGAGGATGTGAAAGCAATCATTCTACAAGTTTGAGAGCTACTCTTGAAATAGGGGAGATGTTGATGATGAGAAAGACAGTGTTGAAGGCATCCAAGGAAGTGGAACCTTTGCAAAGAAAGAGCCTCTTCAAAAATACATGCAAGTGCAAAACCAAGGTATGCAAGATTGTAATTGATTCTAGATCAACTGAAAACATGGTGTCTACTGAGATGGTGAATAAGTTGAATTTGAAAAAAAATACCTCATGAATTGCCTTATAAAGTTTCATGGTTAAGTGATGGAAAATCTTTGTTGGTAAATGAAAAGGTTGTGGTAGATTTCCAGATTGGAGGTTACAAGGATAGTGTTGTTTGTGATATTCTTCCCATGGATAGTTGTCACCTGCTCCTAGGTAGACCCTAGAAATATGATAGGCGAGCCTTGTATGATGGCAGGGATAACACCTATACAATAATGAAGGATGGGTGCAAGTTTTTCTTAACTCCTTTGGTGGAAGATGAGAAAGGTAAGGCAAAGGTCATCATGTGTGGAAGAAGGGAACTTGTAGATGTTGAGAAAGAAACCAAAAAAATTGATATTGTAATCAGTCCTACGTCTGAGAATGTAGGGATAGCAGGTATAAAGGTTAATACAAAGGTAAAGAAGGTGTTGATAGGGAATTTGTGTAAGAATGTGTTGGTGGGGACCATTGAGTGTCTTCTCATTGAGAATAAGGTTGAAAGACAAGTAGGATTTGTAGGTATAGTAGTACAAACTCCTGACAAGACAGTGACAAGAGAAGTCAATGAGGCATTGAAAGAAGGACATGAAGTACGAGACAATTGCAAGCATGGTAATGAAGTAAGGAAGAGAACAATGTAGGAAATTCCTAACCATTGATTGTGTGCATGAACAAATATAAGGAAAGAAACTAGATTTGGACAAAGAATGGAGTGAGGGAAAACATCAAGTTTGAACTTAAAAGCATAGTCACTTTCAAGTACAAACACAGTCCAAGGTGCAGGGAAGATTGAAGGAGCACAATGGTAAGAGTTTATGAACCAAAGAAATGTGTTTGTAGGTTAGAGAAGTATGTATGAAGGATGGTGGAGTTGGTACCAGCCTCAACTCATGTGGCATGAGTTTTTTCTAGTGGGGTTTTATGGTGCAGGAGCACCTATAACCATAATGCAAATTTTGATATGGTGAAATGTAATTAGGTGAATTTGAGTGGGTATAGGTTAGAAGAGGGTTTAATAAGGTCTAAAAATACCATTTTCTATGCATTTAGGTTTCTAGGAGTTATTGGAATTCATATGTCAAAACGATTTCAAAAAGATGTAAAGTTGTCAATGCAAAATTGTCAAAATGCAATTGCAAGAGAATATGAAAGTTCATGGAAGTTTAGATGGTAGCTATAGGTGTTGGTGGTTGGTTTTTTAATTGAAAATGTATAAAAAGACTCAAGAGGCTTGAATGAAGTTTGGTTCAATCATTTTGAGAAGAATTCCAATAAAATTTCAAGCATTTGTTAACACATTTAATTGTGTTTTGATCTTCTTTTGCACAGTATGGACCCGTAAAGGATACTATTGGTTTGAATCTTTTTGTAGATCATAGGAATATGTTTTAGCTTCCATCTCCATCTATTTTGAGAGTCTCCTATCAATTTTAGAGGAAGATCTCATTAAAATCTTGTGATTGCTTGTGACAGGCCAACAAGGTCTGAGTTTGAAGTTTTATTAATGTAGAAGCCATTCCTCCTACTGTTGTTTTATGTTACTCAGAGGAATGACATGTATTATGTTAATTTAGAAGTTCATAGGTGTTAGGAGTCAAATAAAATGTTTTGATGGCTTGGAGGTGATGCCCTAGGGCTAGGTAGAGCAAAAATGCATGTGAAAAGGAGTTACTAAAGGGTGGATTTGGAAAAATATGAATGGTATTGAATTTGTGTGAGATTTTTGGGCATGTGTACATCATTTGTGATTGGTTTGAAACTTTGGCAGAGATTGGAAAGCCTCGGAGATATGACTTTCATTAAAACCCTACTGTATTGCAAGTAAATGGAGTGTTTGTGAGATCAGCGTTGTAAAAACCTTGAATGTGGAAACAAATGTTGAAATTTGAAGTTTTATCACCTAACTTATGACTGTTGGATGATTTTTTGTGAAGGGTGGGTTATTAGGAGGGACCTCCTTTGTTAAATTGGGCTAATTGTAGTGGCTTTTTGCAGGTTCAGTTTGATGTTTCTCAATGTTGGAACAAAGAAACCTTGTGAGATCTTTTAGGATAGAGTGTTGGGATCTATGACAAGTCTGATTTGATGTTTGGTTGGCCATTGTACCGCATTTTCAAAGGGATATCTCCATTTTTGATGATTTTTAAGGGCTAGAAGCCTTTAGTGGTGTTTTAAGGGAAGTTGGGTGATTTGTGATCAAAGGTCGATTTCATTGTTCGAGTCAAGTTATTTGGTGTTATATAGTGAGTTTCTCCACCTTGCTTGCATCAAAGTGGTATTAGAGCTTCAGGGACAAGATCTTTTGTTTGATTGATTTTGCAGGTTGGAAGGTGAAGAGTCAAATTTGTGAAGATGCCTCCTAAGAACGTTGGTGCTGCTAGAGAGTTGGAGGATCTGAAAGAGAAGCATGCCAAGCTTCTAGAGTCACATAATGTAGTATTGAAAAGGCTTGCTACCTTGGAGACAAAGAAAAGGAGAGATGAGAATGAAGAAAGTGAAACAAAGGAAGATGATGAAGAATATGAGGATTTTGATTAGGAACTAGACCTTGAAGATCAGAGGATGGGGAAGATGCTCAAAGCAGTGAAAGGTGATTCCCATAAGGTAAAAGCTGATCTTCCTATGTATGGTGGTAAAATGTAGAAGAATTGTTTGATTGGATTGCTACTATGGATAATTACTTTGAAAGTGAAGACATTTTGATGCAGGAGCATCCAGTGGTGTAAGGGAAATCTTGCATCACCCAAAAATATGTTTTCCTTTATATTTCATTTTTGTTAGCTTTTTGTAGATGTTTTTGCATTTCTGGATACCCTTTTTGTCGAATAAGAGTTCCCAACTTTCAGAATTGCATTTCTGCTCAATTTCTATTTTTTAGCAATTTTGAATTTGAAGGCGTGAGGAGGAAGAAATTTATGGGAAGCTTTAGGATAGAAAAATAAGCAATTTGGTGAAAGAATCAGGTCAAGATCATTCCCAGTTTGAAAGTTATTCAAGTTTCAGTTTCTACTTTTTTCCCTAAAAAATCTTCCAAGTCCAGTTTGAGGCACTAAACAGTCTCGTACGGGCTCGAAAATCGCCAGAACTGGCAGAGTTGGTTTTTAGTGCATTCTTCACTCTGAGACCTTTCCAACGGTTCAAACAGTTCATCAAACATAGTCCTGTATCAAAAGTTATGGCTCCCGGAAGTTGGTGCATTTTCAAAAATGTGCTAATTTTCGAATGTAGTTTTAAAATTTGAATTTCAAATTGTAATTTTTGGCGCCAAGCCACTAAAACTCATATTTTAAATGTGTTTTTGGCTCCAAACTAAAAAAAGGGAGTTATTTATGGGCTAGTTTTAGATTTTTGGGGTAGCTTTTTAGGAAAAAGATCATATATTGTGAAAAGGGGAATTTATGTAGTTTTTGTAACTTGCATGTATAGCAGAACTCGAGGATTTCAGATCCTCTGCATGTAAGCTTTTCATATTTTGAATAATAATAATATTGTCTAGTTTTGTGTGTGATTTTATGTGTCTTAGGTTGCACCATCGTCAGGTGGTATTGGAGCGGGTTTTCCTTAGCGTGTGGACAAATCACCGATCGTGAGGTAGTTCGCACTAGGACTGGTGGTTGTGGGTCGAGGTCAAGATGCCTCCAAGAGTGATTCCTGGTAGGCGTGTTGGCTCCAAAGGTGGCAAAAATGCTAGTGGAAGAGATCCATTGGTGGCCAAGGGTTTCATATTCCTCCAGAGAAAAATTGATGCATTGCAAGAACAAATGAGAAGAGGGTTAAACTTGAGAAGGAGAGAAGAAAGCAAGGATGAAGAAGAGGTGGAAGATTCAGATGTAGAAGATGAAGAAGAAGTGACTGATCAAGATCAAATGTGGTTGATAAGGGCCATTTCAAAGATCAGAAAAAGGCCCAGAGTAGAAGTTTCTAGTTATTCTGGAAGTCTGAACCCAGAAGAGTTCATCAACTAGATCAACGAGCTAGAAGAGTATTTCAAGTATGAGGAAATAGAGGACCCAAATCGGGTTAAGTTTGCAAAAATGAAGCTAAAGGGCCATGCAAATATTTGGTGGAAAGAGGTCCAGTTGGAGAGAAATCGAAGAGGAAAAGGAAAGATCAACAGTTGGGATTGCATGGTGGAGAAACTGAAGAAGTAGTTCATACTAGTGGACTACACATTAGATCTGCTGAAGAAATTGCAAGGGTTGAAGCAAGGAAATAGATCTATGAAAGAATACACAAAATATTTTCACAAGATGATCATCAAAATGAGCCATGTAGAGGCCAACAAGGAGAAGGTAGCTCGTTATCTTAATGGGTTACGACCGATCATCCAAGAGGAGCTAAGCCTGGTCAAAATGACCACCATTGAGGATGCATACCAATTTTCTCTAAGAGTCGAAGAGAAGCTGAACAAAAGATTTGACAGTAAGCAAAAAGGAAAAGGAGGTCAAAGTGAAAGGGGTAGTGGAAGAAATTCTAGAAGCCAAAATGAGGATGAGAAGAAAAATGAAGATGTGGGTACCAACTGAAGCTAGAAGAATGATAACTTCTACCGCCCTTGTGATCAAAATAGTGGTGATCAAAGAGGTAGAGGATGAGGAAGATCTAGACAAGGAACTGGAAGAGGTAGTTTTAAAGTAACTTGCTTCCAATGTGGTGAAGAAGGGCATTGAGCCTATGAATGTCCATAGCAGCAAGGAAGGACAAACGAAAGGCCAGAAGGTTGTGCAAGGGTTGCGCATACGAATGAGGAGGCTTAATTTGAGCATTTAGATGATGCTAAAAGGGGAGAAACCCTAGTGGTTAGAAGAGCGCTTGGTGACTGAAGAGAAGGAGCTAGAACAAAAGAAGAATATGTTTTGCACAAGGTGCAAGTGTGAAGGAAAATGTTGTGATGTCATTATTGAC
Source organism: Sequoia sempervirens (assembly GCA_007258455.2). Lineage (NCBI taxonomy): Eukaryota > Viridiplantae > Streptophyta > Pinopsida > Cupressales > Cupressaceae > Sequoia > Sequoia sempervirens. The sequence goes on along the minus strand of VDFB02000002.1, from coordinate 156,628,145 downwards.
AGTGGGAGCACTGATAATCTAGTGTCAGAAGAGATGGTTACGAAGTTGAAGCTGAAGAGGGAAAGGCATCCACATCTGTATCAGATTGCCTGGTTGTAGAAAGACAACAAATTTATTGTTAATGAGTAGTGCCTGGTGAAGTTCAAGATCAGAAGATATCGTGATGAGGTACTCTATGATATCATCCCCATGGATGCATGTCACATGTTGTTGGGGAGGTCGTGGCAGTTTGACAGGCGAGCTATACATGATGGTCATGCAAAAAATTATTCCCTAATGAAGGATGAAGTCCGCCATAAGTTGAAACCCCTGAAGGAGGCCGAAGAAAAGGTATCTAGTAGAGCTAGAGTTTCTTATGTTTATGGAAGGAAATTTTTAGATGGCATGAAGCATGAGCATATGTGTTATGCATTGATTCCTAGAATGGATAAGGAGGATAGTGAGAAGGTGCTAGTAGTAGTTTCTGGATTATTGAATGAGTTTCAAGATATTGTTTCTGATAATGTACCTGAGGGTTTACCACCAGTGAGGAAGATCATTCTTTAGATTGACTTGATCTTTGGAGCCATTTTTCCAAAAAAGGTAGCTCACAGAATGACTCCTACAAAAAATGAGGAGTTGAATAGACAAGTTCAAGAGTTGTTGAGAAAGGGTTTGATTTGAGAGAGTCTGAGTCTATGTGTAGTACCTACAGTACTAGCACCAAAGAAGGATGGGGAGTGGAGGATGTGTACAGACTCTCGGGCCATAAACAAGATAACAATCAAGTATGGATTTCCCCTACTAAGGATGGATGACCTAATGGACTATTTGAGTGGGGCTCAGTACTTCACAAAGATCAATCTAAAGAGTGGATATAATCAGATCCAGATTCGGGAGGGAGATGAATGCAAGACCACCTTCAAGACCAAAGAGGGCTTGTATGAGTGGTTAGTCATGCCTTTTGGACTAACTAATGCACCAAGCACATTCATGCGGCTCATGAACGAGGTACTGAAAGAGTTTCTGGGAAGTTTTGTTATTATGTATTTAGATGATATTTTGATATTGAGTAAGTCATTGGATGAGAATTTAATGCATATTCATAGAGTCTTTTAGAAGTTGAGAGAAGATAAATTATTGATTAATCTGAAGAAGTGTAGTTTTGTGAAGAAGTATTAGTGAACTTGGGGTTTGTTGTCTCAGTAGAAGGTCTCAAGATGGACCCAGAGAAGGTGAAGGATATTGTGGAATGGCCTACCCCAAGAAATGCTACTGAGGTGAGATCTTTCCATGGTTTGGACAACTTTTACAGGAAGTTCATTAGAAACTTTAGTAGTATTTTTGCACCCCTGACTGAAACAATGAGAGGGGATAGAAAGGAGTTCAAATGGAGCACAGGGGCAATGAAATTTTTTGATCTGTTGAAGCAGAAGGTGATAGAACAACCTATTCTACCCCTCCTAGATTTCAATAAAGTGTTTCAAGTGGATTGTGATGCCAGTGGTTGTGCCATTGGAGCAGTGTTAAGCCAAGAAGGTAATCCCATTGCCTACTTCAGTGAAAAGTTAAATGATACAAAGAGAAAGTACTTTTTATATGATCAGGAATTTTATGCAATAGTTCAAGCATTAAAGAAATGGAGGCATTATCTGTTGCCAAAGGAATTTTTTCTGTATACTGATCATCAAGCATTATAGTACTTGAATAGTTAGGGAAAATTAAATCAGAGGCATATGAAATGGGTAGAATATTTGTAGAGTTATACCTTTTTATTAAAGCATAGGAGTGGGAGGTCGAATAGGGTTGTAGATGCCTTAAGTAGGAGGCATACATTGTTGACAAAAATACAGATTGAAATGGTTGCGTTCAATGAACTCAAGACACTGTACCCTGAAGATCCTGATTTTGCAAAGGCTTGGAAATCTTGTAAGGAGCCTATTACAATTGATAGGAAAAAGTGGCTAGATTTCATAATCTAGGATGGCATGTTGTTTAAGGGAAGTCAATTGTGTATTCTGAGGAGCTCGATGAGGGAGAACCTGATAAAGGAGAAGCACAGTGGAGGAATGGAAGGACATTTTGGTTGGGATAAGACCATTGCCATTATTAGTGAGCATTAATATTGGCCTTAATTATCACAAGATGTGAATAATTTTGTGCAGAGTTGCAGGGTATGTCAGATGGCTAAAGGAGTGAGCTAGAATATAGGTTTGTATCAACCCTTACTTCTACCAGACAGGTCGTGGGAGGATATAAGTATGGAATTTGTTCTTGGTTTTCCAAGGACACAGAGAGGGAATGATTTAGTGTTTGTGGTAGTTGAATTTTTTTTGAAGATGATGCATTTCATTCCATGTCGGAAGACCCATGATGCAGTCCACATTGTTGACTTGTTCTTCAGAGAGGTGGTGAGGCTACATGGTCTGCCAAAGAGTATATTCTTGGATCGTGACACCAAATTTGGTAGATACTTTTGAAGGACCTTGTGGAAGAAGTTGAAAACAGAGTTGAAGTTCAGTTCGACACACCATCCATAGATTGATGGGCAGACTGAGGTTGTGAACAAAAGTCTGGGCAACCTACTAAGTTGCTTGGTAGGAGATAAACCCAAGGTATGGGACTTGATCATACCCCAGGTAAAACTTGCTTACAACAATTCTGTCAACCGAAGCATGGGAAGATCACCATTCTAAATTATGTATGGAGGTAGTCCCAGAACTGCTCCAAAACTGAGAAAGATGGACCAAGAGAAGAAGACAAGTGTCAAAGCCGAAGACATTGCAAAGCACATAAATAATATACGTGAGAAGGTAAGAGAACATATTAACAAGATGAATATGCAGTATCAGGAAAAGGAAGATTAGAAGAGGAGGAATAAGGAGTTTCAAATTGGTGATGAAGTGATGGTCCACTTGAGGAAAGAAAGGCTTTCAATGGGAACCTAAAACAAATTGAAGATGAAGAAGTTTGGTCCCTATAATATTTTGAAGAGGCATGATTCATGGAATGCATATGAGGTAGAGTTTCCGGATGGAGTCAACATTTCCCCTATGTTCAACATTTTAGATTTGACAGAGTATCATGGAGGTGGCAGAGAGGAAGTACCAGCAATGGAACAGTGTGACATTCTAGCACCTACTTCAGAGAAGGAGGAGATTGAAGCAAACCTGGATAGCCGTGTGGGAAGGAGTACCAGAAACATGCAGTATGAAGAATATCTGGTGAAGTGGAGAGGAAGGCCTGCGGAAGATTCATCTTGGCTGTCTAAGGCAGAGGTTGACCGTTTGGGTTTTCCTCAACCATCTGAGACGTGACGGGGTCACTTCTCAAATTACCCTGGGTGTTTGATGCAGGAGCATTTAGTGGTGTAAGGGCAATCCTACATCACCCAAAAATATGTTTTCCTTTATGTTTCTTCTTGTTATCTTTTTGTAGATGTTTTTGCATTTCTGGATACCCTTTTTGTTGAATAAGAGTTCCCAACTTTCAGAATTGCATTTTTGCTTTTTCTACTCAATTTCTATTTTTATCAGTTTTGAATTTGAAGGTGTTAGGAGGAAAATATTTATGGGAAGCTTCAGGACATAAAAATAAGCACTTTGGCGAAAGAATCAGGTCAAGAGCATTCCTAGTTTGAAAGTTATTCAAGTTTCAGTTTCAGTTTTTTGCCTTGAAAAATCTTTTGAGTCTAGTTTAAGGAAATAAATGGTCCTGTATGGGGCTGAAAATCATCAGAACTGGAAGAGCAGGTTCTTAGTGCGTTCTTCACTCTGATACCTTTCCAACGGTTCAAACGGTTCGTGAAACAGAGTCCCAGATCAAAAGTTATGGCTCCTAGAAGTTGGTGCATTTTCAAAAAATGTGCTAATTTCCGAGTGTAGTTTTAAAATTTGAATTTCAAATTGTAATTTTCAGCGCCAAGCTGCTAAAACTCATATTTTGAATATGTTTTTGGTTCCAAACCAAAAAAAGGGAATTATTTATGGGCTAGTTTCAGACTTTTTTTGGTAGCTTTCTAAGGAAAAGATCACATACTGTGAAAAGGGGAATTTCTATAGTTTTTGTAACTTGCATGTATTGCAGAACTCGAGGATTTGAGATACTCTGCATGTAAGTTTTTCATATTTTGAATAATAATAATATTGTTTGGTTTTGTGTGTGATTTTATTTGTCTCAGGTTGCACCCTTGTCAGGTGGTATCAGATGAGTAGATCGTGAAGGTTGCAAAAAAAAAACTCAAAGGACATGCTCTTCTATGGTGGGACTATGAACAAGCACAAATAAGAAAGAAAGGAAAATTAAGGATAGCTTCAGGGGAGAAGATGGTAGAAAAAATGAAAGGTAAATTTCTTCTGAAGGATTATGAAGTTCAATTGGATAAGAAGTTGCAAGGATTGAAACAAAATGATCTAGATGTTAAGGCCTATATTGATGAATTTTAAAAACTAAGCATAAGATCAAGAAGGGATGAAGATGAGGTTGAAAAGGTGGCTAGGTATTTAGGTGGTTTGAGATTCAATATACAAGATGAACTTGTTGTTTCTAACCCAAAGTCTATGGAAGAATGTTTTCAATTAGCAATCAGGGTGGAGGAAAAGCTTAAGAGGAGACAAGAGAAATCAGTGAGAGGAAGAGGTGGTACTAGTGCAAGAGGAGTAATTTCTACACAGAAGTAGCCATTGGAAGAACAAGGAGTAGATAGAGGTAAAGAGCAAGGTGTTAATGTTGATACTAGAGGAGGTTTTAGAGGTAGAGACAGGTTTAGTGCTAGTAGAAGTTCTAATGATTTTGCAGGGAGATGTTATACATGCAATCAATATGGTCATCCATCTTGGAAATTTCCTAAGAAGGTTGGTAGTTCTTCTAGTGGTGAAAAGAGGATTGATAGGAGAGAACAATTGGTTCAAGAAGAGGAGTGTGAAAGAAATCATTCTACAAGTTTGAGAGCTACTCCTGAAATAGGGGAGATGCTAATGATGAGAAAGGTAATGTTGAAGGTAGCTAAGGAAGTGGAACCTTTGCAAAGAAAGAACCTCTTCAAAACTACATGCAAGTGCAAAAAAAAGGTATGCAAGATTGTAATTGATTCTGGATCAACTAAAAACAAGGTGTCTACTAAGATGGTGAATAAGTTGAATTTGAAAAAAAATACCTCATCAATTGCCTTATAAAGTTTCATGGTTAAGTGATGGACAATGTTTGTTGGTAAATGAAAAGGTTGTGGTAGATTTCCATATTGGAGGTTACAAGGATAGTGTTGTTTGTGATATTCTTCCCATGGATTGTTGTCACCTACTCCTAGGTAGACCCTGGCAATATGATAGGCGAGCCTTGTATGATGGTAGGGAGAACACCTATACAATAATGAAGGATGGGTGCAAGTTTATCTTAACTCCTTTGGTGGAAGATGAGAAAGGTAAGGAAAACGTCATCATGTGTGGAAGAAGGGAACTTGTAGATGCTGAGAAAGAAACCAGAAATTACGATATTATAATCAGTCCTAGGTCTGAGAATGCAGGGATAGCAGGTATAAAGGTTGATATAAGGGTAAAGAAGGTGTTGATAGGGAATTTGCGTAAGAATGTGTTGGTGGGGACCATTGAGTGTCCTTTCATTAAGAATAAGGTTGAAAGACAAGTAGGATTTGTAGGTACAGTAGTACAAAATCCTGACAAGACAGTGACAAGTGAAGTTAATGGGGCAGTGAAAGAAGGACAGGAAGTACAAGACAGTTGCAAGCATGGTAATGAATTAAGGAAGACAACAGTGCAGGAAATTCCTAACCGTTGTTTGTGTGTAGGAAAAAATATAGGGAAAAAAATGAGCTTTGGACAAAGAATGGAGAGAGGGAAGACATCAGGTCTAAACCTAAAAGCACAATCACTTTCAAGTACAAACACAGTTCAAGGTGTAGGGAAGATTGAAGGAGCACAATTGAAAGAGTTTATGAACCAAAGAAATGTGTTTGCAAGTTAGAGAAGTATGTATGAAGGATGGTGGAGTTGGTACCAGCCTCAACTCATGTGGCATGATTTTTTTCTAGTGGGGTTGTATGGTGCAGGAGCACCTACAACCATAATACAAAATATGATATGGTGAAATGTAATTAGGTGAATTTGAGTGGGTCTAGGTTAGAAGAGGGGGTGATGAAGTTTTTTTTATGTTTAATAAGGTCTAAGAAGACCATTTTATATGTATTTAGGTGTCTAGGAGTTATTGTTAGAAACCAAGATCTGAAATGCAAACCAAAAAAAAGCCTTCCATAGAAGAGAAAAATAGAAAAAGCAAGAGCTTTGCAAAAAGATGTGCAAAATAATAATATTCAGGAATTCATAATTACATGAGATTATTTGCTTTATAAAAGAAAAGTATGCATAACCCTAATCTTATCTTGAGTAACAAGATAACTCAACAAGATAAGGATGAGAATAATAAACCTAGGAATTAAAATATTCCTAAGTAAAGTTATGCAAGTGTAATTAAATATTAATTACACCAACAACCCCCCATAAGTGCAACTTAGGGAGACTAAAAAAACATGCACCTAAAACTAAGATGAATGCAAGAAATCATGAATGGGTCTGAGCAACAAGGCCTGATCAGGTACCCAAGTACAAATGCAATAATGAGGTAGAGAAGGAAAACCCAATGGGACAAAACCCCCTACAATGAGATGGTTGCTGCAAAGAAGCACTAGAAGAACACTAGAACCTAAATCTGGTAAGCAAGGCAAGATACTTCTATCTACAAGAAACCAAAAATGGAATCATAATAATGTGACAGTAGACCCGATGCCATAGAACACTAGAAAACTCACAAACTGGAACAACCCTGGAATCTGTGAAGCAACAATAGATGAAATGATGACAGAATAAGGAAACCATGTATCTCGATGTTGATGCCAAACTGAGACTAAAAATCTTCCATGGGAACAAGTACCATAAAGACTCTGGAACATTAACCATAAAAACATGGCCATTAAACTAAGAAGGATCTAAACCAATGCGGATCAAGAACCATCAACTCCCAATCTGAAGTGTGAACCGATGTGAATCTAATATGTGTCAAACAAGAGAAAAAATGTGGCCAAAAGAAACTAAGAAACCAAATAACCCATGTGAGTTTCCAATAAATCAAGATGAAGATGGAGATCAAAGTGTATGCACACTCTAATCAGATTATTATGCAAGAAACCCCCTGATGGAACTTTATCTTAGTTCATTTATTACAATAACCCAATGATTGTAAAAGGAGAGAATGATAGCATGCATAAAAAAAAAATACCTCAGATATGTGTAGAGGACTGAACCAGCTTTCCAATGTTGCAAGAATGACGAAAAAAGGATCACTGAGTCAAAAGATATGCCCTCCTAAATGAAATTTGAACATCTGACTTCAACAGGAAAAAATCCCATCAAACAGAAAAATCTCTAAAAAAACTACACCATCAGAAAATTGGGCTCACCAGCTTTCCGACGATATCTCGTTTCAAAACATTCGCCTCCAGGATCAAAAGTTATGACAAAATGAAAAAAAAGGGTTGTAAAATGGCAATTCAGGGTACGGGTAGGCTAAATGGGTGCAAAATTTAAGCTCCTTTTGGCCTGGCCCCTGGTCCACCATATGACCTCGGGCACTGAAAAGGCAAAAAGAAAACCTGCCGCCAGGCAGGCGGCAGGTGGGCAGAGCGGCAGTGGCGTAGGGGTGGCGCCACTGGTGGTGCCACCGCGGGTCTATAGAGCCGCCCCAGGGCTTATGATAGGACCGGGGCAGTAGATAAGGGGATCGGCAAACAAAGCAAGCCAACAGATGAGGAGAAGCTGGCTGACGTGGGAGAAAAAAGAAGCTGGCGGAAGTGTTAGCGGTGGCCGGGAAAATGAATAAGGCCGACAAAATTGTCAGTTGAGGTACGATGGCACCAGGGTGTGTACAGACCACAAAAACATTTAAAATAAACCCCAATGAATTTAATCTGCCAACAGGCCCATAAAAATATTTTGCAAGAAGCCCAAAATTATTAATAAGCCCGATCAAAAAATACATGAAGAAAAAATTTTGAATTTTTTTTTTTAATTTCTACAAATCGTACCCTGTACTTGGCAGGCCGTACGACCTACTAGGTAAATTTTTTTTGCCTCACGAATAGCCGATGCCAAAATAGGGCATATTATATGTTGATTTTCATCTCTCAAATGCTCTGGATCCGATGGCAAGGTCTGATCTTCCTGAAAATGCACCAGAAGCTTCGCAACTCCCAGATCTGGCAAATCTTCAAACCCTCATAACTCTGGCATAAAATGTCGGATTTAGGCGAAACAAAAGTCAATCTTGACTTTTTCGATAGCCGCAGACTCGAAAATGAGCTCAGATTTCCTCCAATGTGTGCCAAAAGTGACCATGCAAGAGCACCCAAATAGAGAGACAATCTCAAGGTATGAAACCCTCGAGGAATCTCGAATGACTTTGCAATGATTTTCTCAAAAAATTGAGAAGGGGCTACAAATCAAGGCTCTGATACCATGTTAGAAACCAAGATCTAAAATGAAAACTAGAAAAAAGCCTTCCATAGAAGAGAAAAACAGAAAAAGCAAGAGCTTTGCAAAAAGATGTGCAAAATAATAATATTCAAGAATTCATAATTACATGAGATGATTTGCTTTATAAAAGCAAAGTATGCATAACCCTAATCTTATCTTGAGCTACAAGATAGCTCAACAAGATAAGGATGAGAATAATAAACCTAGGAATTAAAATATTCCTAAGTAAAGTTATGCAAGTGTAATTAAATATTAATTACACCAACAGTTATTGGAATTCATATGTCAAAACAATTTCAAAAAGATGTAAAGTTGTCAATGCAAAATTTCCAAAATGCAACTGCAAGAGAATACAAAAGGTCATGGAAGTTTAAAGGGTAGTTATAGGCATTGGTGGTTGGTTTTTGAATTGAAAATGTATAAAATACCTCAAGAGGCTTGAATGAAGTTTGGTTCAATCATTTTTTAGAAGAATCCCAATAAAATTTCAAGCGTTTCTTAACAAATTTCATTGTGTTTTGATCTTATTTTGCACTATACGGACCCGTACAAGCTACTATTGGTTTGAATCTTGTTGTAGATCATAAGAATATGTTTTAACTTCCATCTCCATATTTTTTGGGAGTCTCTTATCAATTTTAGAGGAAGATCTCATTAAAATCTTGTGACTACCTGTGATAGGCCAACGAGGTCTGAGTTTGAAGTTTTATTAATGTGGAAGCCATTCCTCCTACTGTTGTTTCATGTTACTTGGAGGAATGGCATGTATTATGTTAATTTAGAATTTCATAGGTTTTAGGAGTCAAATAAAATGTTTTGATGGCTTGGAGGTGATGCCCTAGGGCTGGGCAGAGCAAAAATGCATGTGAAAAAGAGTTACTAAAGGGTGGATTTCGAGAAATATGAATGGTATTGAATTTGTGTGAGATTTTTGGGCATGTGGATATCATTTGTGATTGGTTTGAAACTTTGGCAGAGATTGGAAAGCCCCAAAGATATGACTTTCATTAAAACCCTACTGTATTGCAAGTAAATGGAGGGTTTGTGAGATCAATGTTGTAAAAACCTTGAATGTGGAAAAAAATGTTGAAATTTGAAGTTTTTTCACCTAATTTATGACTATTTGATGAGTTTTAGTGAAGGGCAAGTGATTAGGAGGGACCTCCTTTGCTAAATTGGGCTAATTCTAGTAGCCTTTTGTAGGGTCAATTTGTTGTTTCTCAATGTTGGCACAAAGAAACTTGGTGAAATATTTTAGGACACAGTGTTGGGATCTGTGACAAGTCTGATTTGGTGTTTGGTTGGCCATTGAATAGCCTTTTCAAAGGGATATCTCCATTTTTGATGATTTTTAAGGGCTAGAAGCCTTTAGTGGTGTTTTAAGGGAAGTTGGGTGATTTGTGATCAGAGGTTGATTTCATTTTTTGAGGCAGGTTATTTGGTGTTATATAGTGAGTTTCTCCACCTTACTTGCATAGATTCATCCTACTTATTGCATCTACAATTTTTTTAGATTTTCCACTTGTATACTTGATAAAAAGGCACAATTTTGCAAAAACTCAATCAATTTTACATGCCTTTGACTTATTTTAGATTGACTACTAATAAATTGTAAGGCATGGTTATTAGTATATAATACAATTTTTTTAGGAATTAAATAATGCCTCCACTTCTTCAAAGCTTGGACAATGGTATAGAACTCTTTGGCATATGAGAAATACTTATTTTTTATAATCATTAATTTTCTCACTGAAGTAGGAAATTGGCTTACCTTATTGGCTCGAAACAACACCTATAGCAATCCCACTAGCATCACATTCCACTTGAAAAAGTTTATCAAAATTAGGTAAGGATAAAATAGGTTGTTCTGTGATCTTTTTCTTAAGTAATTGAAAGCTTCTTTCAACCACTTCAGTCCATTGGAATAGTTTCTTATTTACCTTAATTGTTTCCATAATTGGAACATAAATTCCACTAAAATTTCTTATAAGCTTTCTATAGAAGCTAGCTAAACTGTGGAAGCTTCTTACCTCAAAGACACTTTTTGGAGTAGGCCATTCTATCATGGATTTTACCTTCTCCTTATCCATCTTCAAGCCTTCTTGTGATATAACAAATCCCAAATAGTTCAACTTTATCTTCATGAAAGTACACTTCTTAAGATTGATTAGCAATTTCTCTTTCTAGAGCTTATTCAAAACCAACCTCAAATGTCTATTTTTTTCCTCCTTTGCATGACTATAAACTAGAATATCATTTAAGTAGAAAATGAAAAATCTACCTATGAATTCATTTAGTACCTCATTCATGAGTCTCATAAAGGTTCTTGGGGTGCTTTTCAATCCAAATGACATCACTAGCCATTCATAAAGCCCATTATTTATCTTAAATGTTGCTTTCCATTCATCAACCTCTTTAATTCTTATCTGATGATATCCACTTTTTAAATCTATCATAGAAAAGTATCTTGCACTACTTAAACAATCCTTCAAGTCATCAATTCGAGGTAAAGGAAATCTATAATTGATTGTGATTTTTGTTATGGCTCTTGAATCTATACACATTCTCCAACCTCCATCCTTATTTGGACCCAACACTATTGGAATAACACAAGGACTCAAACTTTCTCTTCCTAGCCCTTTATTCAATAATTCTTGTACTTGATTCTTGATTTCTTCATTTTCCTTTGGAGTCATCCTGTAAGCTACCTTATTTGGTAATTTGACCCTTGGAATGAGATCTATATGATGGCTAATGCTTCTCATTGGAGGAAGTTCATTAGGTAAGTCATCCACAACAATATCAATAAAATAACTTAATAAATCTTGAATTTCTATAGGTAAATCGGTCAACTTTGTGCTAGTAATGACTATTCTCAGTTTTCCAATTAATGCAAAACTTACCTCCTTATTTTTACTTGATGTATGAATTATTTACCACTAACCATAAAAAATTTAGGATTGACCTCCTCAGTTGCATTCTCATCTTTCAAAGGTATGAGTGTATATTTCTTTCCATCTTTTTCAAAGGTGTAAGTATTACTTCTCCCATTATGAATTTATCTCCTATCGAATTGCCAAGGTCTACCTAAGAGAACATGACAAACATCCATTTGCATAACATCAAATATGAACTGATCTTTGTAACTTTGTATTTAAATCTCCACTTTTTGTAAGGCCCAACTAATTTTCATTAAACTTGGTGATATTCTCATAATTCAGAGGGGGTACCTAACTAAATAGTCCACTAAACCCTTGTAAAAACTTTATTTAATTATCAACTAGGGATAAAATAAGCTTGTGATGATGTTGGAATTGTATGTGCATCCAAAGACTCTAAACTACCTATATCATCCTAGTATAGGTGTTTACACATGGGAAAAACATAAAGTGCATAACAGTAAAAAGAATTGAATCTGGAACTATTGCTATGGGTACTTACAACTAAAGACTATGACTAGTTCACAATCAAAACTAAACTCTATAACTAACTAATTTTTCTAACTTTGACTCACTCTGGAGGATAATGCATTGAGACAAACAAAGAATGAAATAAAAGACAAGATCTTATTCATGATTTCATTCACATTCACAACATGAAGAATCTGATTAAGACAAATGTAATAATGAAGGTAACTATTGTAACAACAAAAGTAAATGTGTAGAACTTAAAGTGGGGAAAAATTACCTTGAGTGGCCCTTGCTCAAGTGATTGTCTCCATAGGATAAACTCAAATATAGCTTCTCAAATCAATTAACCATAACAATAACTAAAAACCTCTTCATTTCATAACATAGATATCACAATCTAATAAGAATCTTTAGGGATATCTTATTCATAAGAACATAACTAGAAACAAGTATTGTTGTGTAACAAAAGAAAACTATTTGAACACATCTATCTACTATATCTACTATGCTTATTATTCTCCTTGACCACCAAACCATATATATACATAGGTGCAGGGGAGTCTTATTGAAAAAAGAACAAAACAAAAATATAAATGAAAATCACCACTCTCCTAGATAAAATAGAGTGTGACAAATTTTGCATAACTAAAAAAATAACTGAAAAGGTAGAAGAAGTGGATTAGGAAAACAACTCTGTTGTAACGGTAAAATAGAAACATTCATGTTGGATTCCCAATCATAGAAGGTTTCCTCTCCTTTAGTAGTCTTATTAAATGACATGGTGACTCACAATCATCCTTATAATTATATGCCTCTAATTCTGCAACTGTTGCATTCTTCTTATTCTTGAACTTCGACTGCATCACTATCTGAAACTCCTTCAGCTATGGGTTGTTCTTTTTAGTTGATGTGGGATATACTCTACTTGATTTGGCTTCTTGTCTACAAATATTTATTTCACCTAAACATATACACAATACTAATAACCATAATTTAGACATAGATCTACACTGCATTCCATACACATTCATACATTTTAACCATGCAATTACTAACATACCATAATCATATTTCCATATACTAAAACTAGGTTCAAGTTGCATGATGATCATAAAAAGATAGTAAAGTTCAAGAATATGTATCAAATGAGTATTTAGAAATGTCTAAAGTTATGTATTAAACAACATAAAACTAGGTAATAATTGGCCTCATCACTTGGCATTATTCATTTACCAAAACTTGATGTTCTTTTTATAGCCAAGACACAATATATGGAGTTGGATGTGTTGTCTTCTTTAGGCCTAATTTATCAAGAATTTCAAAGGACAAAAGGTTGTCAGTACTTCCACTATCAATAATAACCTTACAATATTTACCTTTAGTTTTGCATGTGGTTCTAAACAATATCTTTCTTTGAGCAGGCTCTTAAATTTCTTTGTTAGGATTTAGCAAGACTCTTTTCCTAAGAAATAACTCTCCAAACTCAAGTGTATCTTCATGAATAAGTGATTTTTCATTCTCCTCTTCATCTTGAACAATATGTGCACTCCCTTGGTCTTGCTATAAGATTTTTTAGACACTCATAAGATCTATGACCATATTTATTACATTTAAAACATTTGCCTAAAATCCCTCTACTGTTGCCTCTTGGGTGAGGTTTTCTACATCTAAGAGAATCATTACCTCTTGGGAATTGATAATATGAGTTGTTTGCCTCTTATTTTTGAACTTCAATTGGCCTCTACCACTTTTTTGTCCTCTACCTCTAAAACTTCTACCTTTACCCCTTGTATTTTATGTTTGTTTTTTGGATAGTTTTTCCTCTGCCTTGATAGCATACTGATATGATTCTTCAAAAATTATTGGGGACAAAAAGTTGATTTCATTTTGGATATTGAATCTCAATCCATTGAGATATAGAACCACCTTCTTAGGGTCTTCTTCAATATGATAAACTCTAATGGTTAACCTATAAAACTCTTTTGTATGATCCTTTACTAATATTTATTTTTGTCTAAGATTTGCACTTTCTTGAAAAGACTAAGTTGAAAATCTTTGGGCATGCATTTACCTTTCAATTTATCCACCATCCTATCCTATCTCTTGATCTTGGGCTTGCCTTTCTTTCCTCTTTCATCTTGTACTCTATCCCACCAAAGAGATGCATGACCCTTAAGTCTAGTTACTACAAACTTCACCTTATTACATCATCTACATTCTCATACTCAAAGTATTTATCTATAACATTGATCCAATCTATCAGTTCTTCAAAATTCATGCTACCTTCATACATGGGTGCCTCAAATTTTTTTGGAACTTGCTCCCAAAATTTCTCTAACAACTCTTGCTTCAACTCCTCCACTTCAAGCTCCACCTCATCATCTTGAGGTTCTTCCTCTTTGTCACTAAAATATCCCATGTCAAATCTTCTTATTTGTGCAAGCTCCATTGTTTGCAACCATGCTTGAATATTCATCATCTCTTCCAAAATTTCTTCATTTGTAGCTAGTCTTCCTTGATCTCATCCTCATCCACAAACTCTGAATGCAATCTCTTGGAAAATAAAGTCTTCTCTTGCACTTACATGAATTGTTTCCTACTCTAATACCAATAATGGTGTAGGGATAAGGAATAGTTTACTACTCATATGAAAACTTTAACTCCCAACAAGAACAAATTGATTCTTCTTTAACACGATCAATGGATTATTTGCAAAATAGGTCCTTAGATATGCAAAATATATTAAATCCCAATTCACAAAACTTACCAACATCAATTTTAATTCATAATTGCAATAGAAGTCTTAAAATATTATGTATCATGCTTTACAAAATCCGTCACCATTTTTCATTTAAAAGTACACTCATCAAAACGAATTTCCAGATTATTTTTGGGTTTTATTCTACTTATCTCAAGATTTTTGGAACATTATGAATTTCTCAATTTTGTTGAGAAATGAGAAACTTATGAGCATTTTACTAAAATTGTTTTTTATTTCACATAGGTAACTCTCCTTATTCTAATGCTTAATAAAAGGCTTTCCTTTTATACATCAAAAGGAAGATGATTTGAGCCCAAGATAGGCTCATCCAAATATTCTTTTATTTATAAAAATCAAAACCACTCCTAAACTGACTATGACCTCCTAGATACAAGCTAAAACCAAATAGGGTTAGTTTTATTTGTTGGATCATTACAACTATTATTAAAAGGCTTACTTAGAAGAATCAAAATCACTCCTAAACTGACTCTAACCTCCTAGATACAAGCTAAGAAAATTAGGTTTAGTTTTATTCATTGGCTCATTACAACTATTAATAAAAGGTTATAACAACCAAATTCCTAACTATGTGTATGAGCCTAGAAATATCTTGAAATTATGACAATACATAAAAAAAATACACATATAAATGATGCACCTACATTAGAAACAATAAACTAGATTGAAACATAAAGTAAGATATAAATAAATAAATATATAAAATAAAAAATAAAATAAATAAATTAAATTAAAAAAAAATTAAAAAAGAGAAAAAGATTTTTTTCTATCAATTCAAATTTTAAATGCACTTGTAAATATCATTCCAGGTTAGCATAGTATCAACATATATTCTTTGTATACATACTTAAATGAGTGTCTCACTTTATTGTAAATCAAATACATTGGGTTGATATTTTTTTGTTGTCATTGAACCAATTACATTTTACACATTCAATTAGAGATATAGGACACAAAACACATACAATGAGAAGAAAATAAGCATAAGCATAAAACATAAAATACACACAAAATTTAATCAAACCTTAAAAGGCTAGAACTCTTCATATTTGGAAGCAACTAACGGAGCCATCAAACCCACCAACTGAAAATCCTTTTATGTGATTACATGCATAGAGAGAAATCTATTTAGTAAATTTTACATGAGAAAAAATTATGTATTACTCAAGGCACAAGGAACTAGAGTAAGAGGCTTTGTGAAATAGTCAACTATATTTAAACATAAAGTAAAATAAAAAATAAATAAATAAATAAAATTAAAAAATATTGACATCATTAAACTCATTTTGCAACTACACCATAATAATTGTATGAGAGGGTAGAGTTGCCTCTAACAATATATATTAGACACTAGTCCACAAGTTGGTTCTCTCATGAACAAAAGGATTATAAATATAGTGAAATGCTAATTTATTTTACAACCAAAGATGATTCAATTTACATCCAAACACTAGTAATACCTCCTCAAGGGTTGGGTCTATTGGGAGATACAAGTTATTCATTAATCAAACCATCAAATAGTTATTTTGGTACAAATAAAAAATATTCCAACATGAATGAGTGAAAATATCATAAGATACCTTAAGAATATATGATATATTAAGGTTAGACATAGGAGAGAAACTTCCATGCAATTTAACATTCCTTCAATTTTTTGAGAAGTTCCTACTATCCAAGAGTCACCTAATATGATATTGAGGTTAGCCCTTTGAATATTTCAAGTCACATAAAACATACCAAGCCACCCATAGGGTCATATGTGGTAAATTGGATAACCCCAAGGTATCCATTTATGAATTTTGTGACCCCTAGGGTCCCCACATATAATTTGGTGGTCTAGAATATGGACTAGTATGCTATTGATCTCAAGGGTTTTGGAAGCACCAAATTAGTTTTTTTAGTCTACCTATGATTCATAATTACACATATCACCTTGATGAATCCTATTCATTATGAATTAACCTGAAAATATGAGAAAAAGGGCACAAAATTTAAGGAAAGAATGAGGATTAGGAAAAAATAAGACCACTATAAGTTAAAAACCAAACAAGGTACAACTACCTTGATCCTAGTGTTGTTTGGGAATGAATTGAATCAAACACTTAATCATGGATATGGGCTCCAAATAATACATTTATAAGCAAAAAAATCAATAGTAAATTTCAAGCCAAAAATATTATACTCATTAGCATAACCCATAGTTCTCACATGCAAAAAAAATATATCTATAGACGAAGAATCTTAAATCTTTGCAAGAGTTGAATACAAAAAAAGCTAAAAATTATAGTCTACAATCATAACAATGCTTATAGAATAAAATATAATTCATAATCATTGACATCATACATACAATGCAACAATATTAGAAGATAATTTAAACTTCTAATCAAAATATCAACTACACAAAATTTAGTGTTGCTTTTATCTACTTGTAACATTGAAATGATAAACAAATCATCAAATTCTATCTCATAAAAAATCAATTATAGATTAGGACTATACATCTCACAATTAGGATTTATACAAAATGATAAACTTTCTAATATGTTAAAAAATAACTCAAATAATGACATGCATAAATTATAATCAAATGAATCTATCCAAAATACAGATGAGTTAGAGTCCCAATAGGTAGAGTCTAGTTACATATAATTACTACTCCAATCCAAGATCACAATATCCCACTTTCACATGTACCTACTAAGGTACAAAATATAAAAATGATTATGAATAAAATCTCACATACAAAAAATACAAAGATAGGAGTAAATTGAGATCAAATACATTTAACAGTATGATAACATGATTACAATATTTATAAATCTTAATGCTAAATATAAGCTAGAAAAATACCACTACTGAATTTGACACCATTTTCCGACGACCGTTCGTCGGTCCTTCGACAAATATTTGTCGGAAGAGTGACGAAATGGCGAAAATCTTTCCGTCATTTTTTCGTCGAAAGGACGATGACGAATTAAACATCGAAATAACAGTGAAGAATCGTCAGTCAAGGACATCGTGAAATACCTTAGGATTTTGTCAGAATATCGATGAACACTTTGTGTATCCACCAACGAATTACACCAGAAGTTCGTCACTAGTTCGACAAAATGGGCAAGCAGTAGCGTCGAAACAACAGCAGACGTTCATCGCCATTTCGATGAAATGGGCAAGGAGTAGCGTTGAAACAACACCAAAAGTTCATTGAAAGTGCGACAAAATAGGCAAGTAGTAGCGTCGAAACAACACCAAGAGTTCGTTGACTTTGTGACGAAATTAGCAAGGAGTAGCGTTGAAAGAACACCAAAATTTCGTCGAAAGTGCGACGAAATAGGCAAGTAGTAGCGTCGAAACAACACCAAGAGTTCATCGACTTTGCGACAAAATTAGCAAGGAGTAGCGTCAAAAGAACACCAAAAGTGCGTTGAAAGTGCGATGAAATGGGCAAGGAGTAGCGTGGTGGCAACGCCGAAAGATCGTCGAAATTGCGACGAAATTGGTAGGGAGTTACGACGAAATCTTCGTCGTAGCTATAGCAACTTCGTCGAGCCTTTTTGTTGATTCGTCAGTGGTTTTCATTGGTGGTTGTCATCGAAATTGCGACAAAGCATCAATTTTTTTTTTTTAAATATTCGTGGAAATGTACCATTGCGGAGACTGACGACTGATCATACATATAGACTGGATATTGGTTTGATGCTTCAAACGATGCATTTCTTATATTGAAAAGTGCATTACCTTATTGAGCTTCTCTTTGTTTCGAGAATAGTTTAATATTCTCTACTTAACAGGGCCAACCACGTGACGGTGGAAGCTCATTTGGCCCCTCCCCCCCCTCACATCACTCTCAATTCCCCATACCCAATCATATAACATTAATCATTCATTCATCCATTAATAACATATAACATTCATTCATTCATCCATTAATAACATATAACATTCATTCATTAACATATAACATTCATTAAACATATAACATTCATTAATTAACATATTCACATTCATTCATTAACATATAATATTCATTCTTTCAGTTTTTACATATTATCAAAAATATGGTTGTCATGATATGATTACAATCACTTTTTTTTGTTTCTTTTTGAAAGCTACATAAAGCTGAAGTGGAGTATCGTTTTCTAAATCAATATTTGTCCCCCCTTTAGTTGTTACGCCCTGCTTGTGATCTTAATGTACACCTAGTCGTCTGCTCATGACATGGATGCCGCCTAAGGGATCTGCTGCAATAAGAAAGAAATGTTAAACTGATATGTTTTATTATTATTGTTACAAGTATTTCATTAATTAAAAGAACATTAGAGTGGTTCTCTTTACTTGATGGGTCCACATCATGTTCTGAACTTTTGTTATAGACTCATGCTCAACATGTTGAACACCCTCTAAATCCTGATCTACAGTTGAAACACGAAAGGTTACATTAATTAATACATCAATTGAAATTAAATATGTTTAAGAGAACATGAGGGTGGTCCTCTTTACGATGGGGCCACATCATGTTCCTGATCTTCTCTAGCCTGATCATGCTCAACACGTTGATCACGCTCTACATGCTCTAAAGTTGAAACATGAAAGGTTACATTAATTAATACACCAATTGCAATTAAAT
>VDFB02000002.1:156356002-156608707 GCA_007258455.2 Sequoia sempervirens | reverse complement strand
ATGATAAATCTCATTTTCAATTACAACATGAGTAAACACAACACAATATAAAATATAAATTTAAAACATATCATATATGATAGATAGCTTGATCCAATGTATAACCTTGATGATTAATTCTATTATATTCCAACTTCCTATAGATGGTGTAACATTCTCCTTGTGGTTTTGATGTGCCCCCTCCTTTCCATTGAAAAAGATGTTTTTCAAGAGGTTCATACTTATGATTTCTATGGAGGAAGTGCCTATACTCATCAAACACCTGCTTTCCTAAACTTGTTGAACGACGAGATTTCATTTTTGGACCACAAATTGGACATGCAAATTTTCCCTTTGTTTAAAGACCTGCAAGATGATATATAATTGTATTAAATATGCCAATTTTTATAATTATATATAATGAATAGATTATTTTAAAAACATTCATGATATCGACTTCATCAAATTAAATATTGTTAAAGTGTAGTTGAACGTTATAACATACCACAAAAATGTGTTAGCCCTGGGGCATCATGAATTGTCCATAAAAACATTGCATGGAATTGAAATTTTCTTTGTTATATTGGTCTGGAGACGTCATACATAGTGCATCCAATCCATAACTTTAGTAACTCGTCGATAAGAGGCTTGATATATACATTCATATCTCTAACTTGGTACTTACCTAGTTGAATGAACATAAACATTACATAATTATTATAACTATTTTACTGCAATATATATAAATTAATGTACATGACTATTGAATGAAAAAAATATAAGTCATTATGCGACAAATAAGACAAATGAGATGCTACAACGTTAAAGAAAATTGATGTAAAGAAATACCCGGAACAATCATTGACAACATTATGTGCTCCCTCTTTATTGACATCCATAGAGGAATGTTATTGTTGATAATAAAAACAGGCCACACTGAGTAAATAGATCTCAACTCTCCAAATGGATTGACACCGTCTGCTCCCAATGAAAGCCTGAGATTACAAGGTTCTTCTTTAAAGTGTGGCCATTTTTCCTCCATGTCCCTAAATGTAGAACCATCTGCAGGCATTCGAAGAATGTCATCTCCACTTCTATTCCATGCATGGTAATCCATCAATTGTTTAAGCTACACTCCAAATAATCGCTGTATACATGGAATAATGGGAATATAACGAAGAACCTTATGAGGCACCTTTTTTGTTAGTTGATCTATTTGATATCTACTGATATGACATTCTAGGAATTATGTTGCAAATTCATGTTGTTTATGATATATAATATGACCATTGGGACATGCATCTATTGCTTGATACTCCATTCGATATCTTCATAATGGCAATACAAATCCCTCTGTATGAGCAAGGTAAAAATATTTGATGGTGGTAACAAAAATTCACTAATCAATCTTACAACAAAAATACCTCCTTATTCATAAAGAATATTAATGGTACATACTTTATCCTTTATTTACTAGTGATTAACTAACAACAATTAAAATAGATGAAAAAAGATGACATATATGACATACCTTAACATCCATGAGATTGCTATGTTTGATAAACCATTCATAACCTTCAAGTTCAACAACAACAATACAACAGAGAGAAGAGTTGTTTCGGAGCCTTCATAAAGGGGCTCGTATGCCTGGTCGGCACAAAATCATGAACACCATCATCAAAGTCATCTTGATCATCATGATCACCGCCACTAAATGTGCATGGATCAATGTATTCTCGCATCTATCATTCAATTGTGTTTTCCGGGCGCATGATCATCTTCTCCATAGATCATTAACTTCATCTTCGATATTCACAACTCCATGTTTGTCTGCTTGCAAAACCACATTCTTCGGGCCATGATAATTCATATAATCTACCCTAGGGTGTCCCACCTTTATAATAATAATAGACACAAATAAACCATGATCATGATCAAGTGATTATATTAAAACGATATAAACATTTATAAATTCAATCAATATAAACACATATAATGAACAACTTACCAATGGCCGATAATCATGCCCCCCTTCAACATGACCATGCTTCCTACAATGTTTCTTAGTTGTTGTGATTAAAAGTTGTATCCTCTTTAAGCCCTTGCAATTATTGTAAGGACAATAACATTTCTCATCACCCTTTCTTTTCAATCTAGCCCACAATCTATCAAGTGTCTCTTCATTTTGTTCTGGACTAATATTTAATCACATGATTTTTTATTTACCAAGCTTGACTATTTAGATCTTCAAAAAATATCAAACTCACACTCCAATAATTTTTATTCATAGACAAGTAACATAATCTAATAATTCATATTTACACCAAAAAAATTTGGCATGCAACCACCCCTGCAAAAGAGAAGATAGTCTGAAGTTAATGACCCCAAAAAACACTTTACAAATGCTAATTCCAAAACTTATTAAATTATGATTTTACTATGATTTCAACCGTTAAGACTCCTAAAATCAGAATATTGAACTTGATCACAAAATTCCTACAACAATGGAGGTAGCGAGCTAGTAAGAGCAAGTGACCCATTCCTAAGGAGCAACAAGTCGGAATCATCATTGCTAATGTCAATACGGATTTATCCTTTTAGTTAAAGATGCAATGTGTCACTTCTTATGACGAGCTTATCCCTAGGGCCCTCAACATTGAGAGAGCCCTAATAAAAAACAACAGAAGCATTGGTAAGAGCATGATTAGGGTACAAACCCTAGGCCTCCGTAGAAACATAAATAATAACTAGTAGATTAGTGAGGTTGCAATACCAAAAAGATTGAGACATTGTAAGTAATAACAAAATCTTGCAATCTAAAGATTGTAGCCAATAACAAGCACACTATGTAGCCTAGTGACATTTGTAAATGCAATCTACGGTAAGAAGAATGACAGTCACTTGAGATGTGACAGTCAAAAAAGGCTAAGCAGTGACAAGATAATAAAGCTCAAACCTTGCATAGTAAAGTGGAGATTTTAACAGTGAGTTTCCTTACCCCTTGCTGACCTTAAGGGTTTTTCAAATGCTTTTGGTAGTGTTAGACAAGGAAAATGCAATCAGGGAATGACTGTCCAAATGAAGTAACAGTGGTAATCATAGGTTCAATGTTTCTTCTTAGCCATTAATGTATAATGGAGGTAGTGGATTGCATGTTTGAGCAGTGTTTTGAGACTCATCAAAGATGGGAGAATAGTGAATAATACCTTGTGGACTGTGAAGTAGTGTCAATAAGGTTGAAGGATCTTAAGAACTACAATACCATGAAACAATGAGTCCCCTGTAGTAAGTAGGTAGTCTATAGGGAATAGTTTGATTTTATAGAAGGATGCTCATGAAAGGAATCGCAAGTGATAGTGAGTGAGCTGTTTGAGATTGTAGCTGAGGGTGCAATACCCAATCTTAAAGGAAGTTAGCAAAGCAAAATGTGCAAGAAAATTGAATCGTACACAACAAACAATTCACAATGTTATCTTCCATAATGCCTTGAGTTTGAAGAAAAAATATCATTGTATCTTGATGAAAGTGGTGACCTTAATGGTCAATCACTAGCAACCATGATTTTAAAACATGCTATTGTGCTTATGGAGGCAACATTTTAAGCAAGCAGTGAGTGGTGGTTTGGAACAATGGTAGGTATGAAGGACTTGCTTTATATGCATACTATGCAGTCTAGCTTAAGACAACGTTCTTAGAAGAGATTGAAGGTGGATTATGGAACTCAAGGGTTACCATGAAAAGGATTAAAGCAAAGACTAAGATCTATTTAAAAGCCACGGTCATGAAGATATTAAAGATGTCACATGCAAAAAACTAGTAGCTGGAGTAATGAATACAGTGCCAAAGAGGATAGTGTGCTTGGGAAGATTTAGGAGATCTCCACATTATCTAATTACAGGGAAATACATCATTTATTTATTTTTTTGATTAAAAGAAATCATTCTAAACCCTATATAGAATACATTGATACTTCAAAAGCCTCTGAAGAAATTTGAGATTATGCAAATATATGTCAAGTAACATTCATAAGATTTAGAAAATCTTGATCACTCTCTAGAATAGCCCATTAAACATGGGTTGTGCTTGAATGCACTACATAATTGATATAACACAACCACTGCATATCAACCAGAGTTATAGGCTCTTTATTGTAGCAAGAGGTAATCACTCTTCGATCATGCTATAATTACATCCTAACCCTCAACCTGAGACACTTCACATAGCAGTATGATGGTATCACATAATTATAGTCACAAGAATTTGTTCCTCTGTTGTGATCTTATGGTGATTCCACACAACAAAATCTGGAGATGAAATTCTCAAAACCCTTAACCTCTAAAAATGAAATCTGATGAGATGTTGCTTTAAAATATGATTTTCAAACCTGGAACTACAAATCTGACTTCACAACTGAATTCTACAAAAAAACAATGACTACCCTCAACCTGGCGATATCTTCTTGATTTTTTTCTGATTTTTCCCAAGAAAATCGTCCTTAGTTCTCCACAAACTGTCTCAAGTCGAGCAAAACATTGTCGCAATAAATCAAGTGCGAACTCACTTTTCTTTATGTCGGCCACAATTTGATTTTTTAAAATTTTTCATGTTTGTCGAAAGTTCAACAAAACTGATAGCCGACATTTTGACGAACCCTAGGTTCGTCGAAATTTCGACGAACGTCGGGGATAAACTTTCAAAAAATTGAAAATTACACATCAAATTTTACAAGCACCTGATGAACATCGAATTTTACATATTTCGTCGGACAGTTTCATCGTATTTTGCAGTCAAATGTATTAGTGTACTAAATTGAGAACTCTTAAAGATCCCAATATATCTTCAATAATACAACCAATTGAGGATATTTTCTACCTCCCAAATATACTACTATACTCAAGCACAATAGATATTTATGCCGCTCTAAGTAACCCTCAAGATATAGAGAGAGAAGATCAAGGGTGCACTTCTACTATGACCAATCTCACACACAACTAGGGTCTCAGGAAAGAGACTAATAATATACACAAATTTTATACATGTTTTTCATATTCCATTCAATCCATATCATCTTGTTGGAATACACAACACATCAAGGTTTTAATGCATAATTTAAGGATAAATAATAAATTAGTAATTCAATGCATAACCATACTTAAATTTATATATATTAATTATTCATTGCATAATTCACCATCTAGGTAATCATGAACTATCCAAAATGAGGAATAAATAAGATAATAATTTTTAGGATTAAGGTTTCATTAACCTTGTAATCCTATATATATTTTATGTATCTCCAACACTCTTAGAAATGTTCTTTATATACCTAGAGTGTAACTAGAGAATACATTACAATTAATATTCCTTAATAATTTTGGCATTTTTTTTATGGAATTCATAACAAATTTCTCAATATGGACATACGAATTGAGTAGTGAAGCATCTTACATGTTGTGTGTACCATGTGATTTGGGCAATGATTTTGAGTTTATACCTTTGGATATGGGCCATTATTTGGATTTACAAGTTAAATATTTCATCTATGAAGAGGTTAATTTTACTATTCATGGATTATTAGCAGTTACATTTACTATTCTTAAAAGAGCCTCTTTATTTTAGATGTGTGATTTTTTACAATTTATCATTTTTTTATGGTACATTGTGTTTAGATAATATTGTGGTATTCCTCTCTCATTTATCTATAGATTTCAAGCATGCAATAACTTGGTTTCATGAATTTATTTTATACTTTTATGTGTGTTTTTATAGTGAAGAGAGTATTAGTGTGTTATATTTATACTTGTAAGAAGATTAATACATATTTTTCCTCTTATTCATGTGGGGTTATTTTTTTGAAATTATATCTCCACATAAATCCTATGTTCATATATTTTGTTGAATTTATTCTTATTACTAATTTTATGTAATTGCATGGTCATTGTATGGTAATCCTTGGATAAAAAAACATATTTTATATTAACATATACTTGTAAGAGATTTTATTTCATTATTTTCACCTTGTTTCTAAATAGTAACATGGATTTTTAATACTTTTAATTATCTAAGAATATCCTTTACTATTTATCAACACTACCCATTTCACTTCAATGGGGTTGAGGAAGGAAGGAAATATCTCTGAAATATATTACATTCCTATTGTAAGGGGGAAATAACATAGGAAAAAAAGTAATGAATCAAAACAAATCAATTCAAACAAGATAAATTCCAACCATATTCATGAAATGAAGTTCTAAAATAACAAAATCAACAAACAATGTAATCCTAAAGATAAAATAAATTGAATCCAAAACCTTATAACATTACCATCCCATGTTGAAGTGTAATCCACATTGATGTTGAATTGCATTTGAATCAATACAAAGCCTCCACTTGTTATTTTTCAAAAACTTCAAAGTGTGTTAATCACTACCTAGGATAAGAAGACAATAATTCTCAATGTGCTCAAGAATCAATTGTTTATCACTTCGCTATGTAAATTGTAGATAGATTTGTGAGAAGGTAGAATATTATTTTATAGATTTCATTTTTTCAAATGATTGATTGAGATTTCGTAGTCAAAGATCACGATCAATAGTTGAGAACCATTGAGAGGGAATAGACTGGAAGGATTAGTGGATTTAGATTGGAATAATTGGTGGGATTAGGTAAGCCAATTTGAGTGGTTAGTGGGATTGAAGAAATCAGTGGGATTGGTTGATAGGATTGAAGAAATTAGTGGGATCGAAGAATAGATGAGTTAGTCAACCAATTAGAGTGAGTAATTAGTAATTATGATTTTCTCAATAAAAAAGGAGGGTGAGGATAATTAATTAATTTTAGAGATGAATGTGCAAGTCATGTTTGAATTTAACAAATAAATTTATATTTGTTTGCTGACTATGTTGAATGTGTTTGAATAATTAACTTAATTATTCAAGTTTAGAAAGGGGAAAGTGACTTAATTAAATTATTAAATGAAAACAATTTAATTGGTTTAGATGAATAGGGTATATTAGCAACATAATTAAATAATTTGCATATATTTAATTAGTCAAGAGGAATAAAGTTTAGATTAATGATAAAATGGTGAATTAATTAAATACTTAAAGATTATTTAATTAATAGAGGAAAATAGGGTTTATAATGCAAATGATTTGAAATATAATGATATTTAATGATAATGATACCAATGATGGAAAAATATCATTCAGGATGTGTGATATGTGTTTGAGCCATTTTTACATGTCTACATTTTCCCCCTCTTTGAGACAAATTATTGGTTGCTTTGTTTGAAAATTTGATGTTATCATAATTAAAAAAATTAATATGCCCCACTGTGCCCTGACGATCAGCGGAAGGATAATAGGACACTGGGTTGCCCCCTCGAGAGGTTGGCAGGAAAAGGTTATTTTCTAGTTAGTCTTGCGACAAGGTTTTCAATGTAGTTTAGATGTGTAGAAGATGAAAAACTAGTCCTAGGGCTCGCATTTAGGGTTTCAAATTGACATAGGTGTTCTCAAATCTGACGTAGAAGGGGTTCCTAGGGTAAAAATTAGGGTTTGGGGGGGTTTAAATGGTAAATTAGGTTGAAATTACGCCTCATTTGCACTCCTTGATTTGAGAATTTCTTGCCTCTAGACTTTTTGTGAGATTTCCTTCTACAGATAGTGTTTCATGATGCCTTGAGTTTTGGGAGTTCCACACAAGGTGAATGTAATCAGGGTATACCGATGGCCAGTTGGCATAGGGGCTATGATACATTTCTCTTTAATTTTCACTTTCATCATTTTTTCATACTTGTAATTAATGCTCAAACTTTTTCTAGACAATAATGATATTTTAGGAAAATTTTCCCTTTTTCCTTGATATGAATGCTATTGATTCTTTATTAAGGCCACTATTGAAAAATATGGCAGCTTTTGAAAATTATACGCGCTATTGGATGGATGCTTTTACAAAATTCATTGGCACATTAGGATTTTAGGAACAGGGCCGCTTTTGCAAAATATAGTCTCTATTACCCTTTGGACAAGCACACTATTGACAAACATGGAAGCTTTTGAAATTTATATTCGTTATTTCAAATATGCGTGCTATTGGATGGTCTCTTTTACAAATTATACATTCTATTGCCTAAAAAAGGTTCTCTTTTACTCCAAAATAACTGATTTGCAATGTTTATTTTTAGTTTGAAGTTCTAAAAAATCTTGATGCTATGAGTTGAATGTTGGTAGACTGTCCTTAACCCTTTGTTTATATGAGAGTGATATCCTCGATTGATGGGCAGGTTAGCTACTTTTGAAGATATGGAGAGAGACTTTCTCGATGCCTTTGGTTTATTGCTACATTGCTCACATGTTATTGCTCAGGTATCATCAAGCCATGATGACTACTTTGGTAGAGAGGTGGCATTTCGAGACCTCTTCATTTCATTTTCCTACTAAAGAGTGCACAATTACCTTGGAGGACGTCTAGAGGATTTTGAGGATCCCCATTCATGTTGAGCTAATTGATTATGAAGTTCAGAGGGGTACCTCAGCGATGGAGAGGTTACTCAATGTGGAGCATTTCAGGTTGTTCATTCCAAGATCAATTTGGAGTCTTTTGCTGATGGTTTCAATCATATGGTTCTCGTTCTAGAAGGTTTGATCGCTGGATCTCTGATGCTTGACAGGAGTGCTAAGAGTTTCCTTGTTGGTTGGGGCATTTTCATTGAGCAGATGATGGCGGAGGGCATAGTGTATGCTTGGGTTCAGTGTGTGTTGGCCCACCTTTACAAAGATATGCATGAGGTCATTTACAGAGGTGGTAGCAGTATATTAGCTAGTGCTAATTTATTGCATTTTTAGTCCTGGGAGAGGATAGCAATCACTCAGCCAGAGGGCATGTGAGAGAGGGAGGCTCATGATCTCTATGGTTATCAGTACCATGATTATCTACATTATACTTAGTCTGGTAGATTGTCTTATTGGAGGGAAATTTTTGCTGATGTGATAGATTTTACATGGCGACCATACAGAGACTGCGAGGCATGGTCAGATGACCAGGAGCAGCTGGTCTACTATAGACAGGCATGGTTTTTTATTGGTTGTTCTGACCTCCTTCTTGAGTGATATTTACCAAATAGAGTACTAAAATAGTTTGGCAAGTGCCATATTCGACCGACCAATGATTATATTGCTATGTTTGGACACACTACACAAGAGGGGACTACATGGGGGCCTCATGCCAATTCTAGGGTGGCAATGGTAGATTTTAGAGCTTTGAGACCTTTTCCATGGGGTTGGGTAATTCGTCTCGTAGATCTTGGGATAACTCATGATTTTGATGGATGGTGGGCCCATTGTAGGCCTTTGAGATTAACCATGACTCCTGGAGGTCTAGTGCTAGGTGTTAATAGAGGATGTTACATTAGGCACCGATGGGATTGAAAACACCTTAGGATTGCTCATGAGAAGCTTCAGTAGGTACAGGATTAGCAAGATCAATAGCATGATGGCAGCAACAATCATAGCAAGGACCACAGGCTCCTCAAGGTCCTCTCCCATAGGGGGATATGGCAACTCAAATTTCGTAGCTCACGACAACTATGGATATAGATATTGCACGATGATAGGCCATTGATGCACAGGTTGCTACTCTTACCGCAGAGCGGGATGCTCTTCGTCAAGAGAGAGACTCATTAAGATAGGAGTTGGCTACTGAGAGACAACATAGATTGAAAATGGAGATATCCTTGGCCTCTGCCATTCCCTTGGTCCAATATCAGGCTGAGCGAGATAGGATTTTGTAGCAGAGCACATACTATTAGACTTTGTATGAGGAATTTATTCCCAAAGCCTAGAGACATCCATAATTTGGTGAGTCAAGCACCACTATAGGTGCAGAGTTTGGTGGGTAGTCCATCATTCAATCTTATCAATCTCCAATTATCCCATAGCCATTCCCTCATCATAGCCAACATCAACCTAAATCTCCACCGTCGGACAACTAGCAGGGTTGATTTTGTTTATGATCTTTTATATGTATGGTATCAGAGACTTATGTAGACATATTTTTGTATATACATTCATCGGCTTAGCCGAGTCCTCATATATATGTATTTATTTTGATCTCCTTTGATGTTGTATCACACATCACACTCAATGATGTACATGACATTATCCATTTTTGATGATATATGATATACCATGTTCGATACAACTTATTATGATATTTTTATATGATGAATGTTATCTTATGTGTTGATGATGCTTTTCTATTTTTTTGATGCAATATAAGATGTATGGATGGATGATTTATGATTATATTCTCATGTTTTTGTTCTTTTCTAATGCATGTATGTATATGTTTTATTATATGATGGTCATGATATACACTGATGAGTTTGTGGATGCAAGATGGAGATGTTCAGAAGAAGTGTTAGTTAGATATAGAAGAATTTGACGATGTTAGTCATTGATGAGTTTGCTTTTGCTTTCATAGAGGCTTCGTATCTTTATCAATCCTTATTGATGTAGCAAATAAACATGATGCACCTATGTATTAATAATAGAGGTGGTTTTGTATCTATTGTGTGGAATTTGACTCCATAAACAAAGAATATTCTTGCTCATACTAGACATACATAAACCATTAGTACAAAAATAACAATATATGACTAAAAAACTACTAAAAAATGCTTATAAATGACTAAAATTGGTCACGTGACCATTAGTAGTTTAGTCCAGTCATATATAACACGACCAGATTGATGACTAAACCATTTTTAGTCATTTATTAGTTGTTTTGATTGATCGATTTGGTAGTATATTTAGTCGTTGATTTAGTCATTCATTGCTATAATCTAGTCACTGATTTAGTCTTTTTTTTTCCACTGATATATTTAGTCATTGATTGTTGTAATCTGGTCACTTATTTAGTCATTTTTTATTCACTGGTCACTTATTTAGTCATTTTTATTCACTGTTTACTATTTTTTGTCAATTGGTAGTATATTTAGCCAATTTAATTATTAATTGATGTCAATTAGTAGTATAGTTAGTCATTTTAATTGACTGATATTTGAGGATTTAAGCATAATGTTGAAGCTAAAAATTGGCAAGGTAACAACCTTTATGGGAAACTCAGTTAATGGGGGAACCAATTGCGCTAAACTGAGTGACCTCCAGATTTTTAAAGAAGTTGACTTCTTCTGTAATTGGGGTTTTGGAATAGGAAAAGGAAGCAAATATAAAAAATAAAAAATCTAAGGCGATGCACCAAGGAATAGATATAGGCACGGTAAATCTATCTTTTGGGATTCGATTTAAGGGCCCGATCAATAATCTACTATGTTCTAGAATAACAAAAATCAAAGGTAAAAATCTAAATATTTTATTCTATGACAAAATAATTCTCATACACATTCACTGAAAAGAGGAGTCAAAGACATGATCTAAACCAACAAACTTGTATTACAATCATAGAAGTTCTGCAAATAAACAATTTAGGACAATAATGGCACAATATAATGTTTTATTAAATAGCTTAAGAAAATAGAGAGGCCGAACAATGACATAGTTTGAGAGTCTTATACAATAATCTAAAAGAAATAAAAAAGGCCTGGTGTCTTTTCCCTAATTTTTTTGTATCTTTCGAACCCGTTTTTGGAAGGAAGAAGCAGTATATATAGATAAAAATCCCACCGCCTGGTGGGCTAGGAACAAAAAAGATTTGGTACCATGAGCAATGATGCTTGCAACAATGATCTCATTCTGCCATTACAATAGAAAATATTTGGGCCATGGAATGTAGTCACTTTTTGAATAGATGCATCCCCTCTGAATGATGGTAGTGGTCCTAGAAAACTCCTTCGCAAACATGTGTCATCTAATCATGTAGTCGGTTAAGACACGTGGAAGCTTGAAAAGGCACGCAACTCACTCTTAGCTTCCCTTCAATGAAGTCCCCATGAAAGAGACATGTGGCAGCAAGTCGGGGCCCACTCGTTGATTCCTTCTCCTTGTGTTAAAATATTGCATAGTGAAGACACGTGGAGGCATTCTTTACTATCGGTGCCATCTATGGGGACCACCAAAAAGTGCACGTGGATGAAAGCTACATGGCACGTGGGCGGGGCCCGATTGAAAAGTGAAGGGAAGCATCCCTTAAGTGACCGCAGTGACAACATGTGGAAGCATGGCGAAAGCCGGTAGGAGAGTGAAGGATTTTCTATGGTGAGTGTCTGGCAGACATGTGGCAATAGCGGATGGAGTTCAAAAAGATGAGGCATGGGCGAGTACTTAGTGAAAATAAAAACCACCTGGAGGGAGCTCGATGAATTTGACATTCACAATTTTTGGTGACTACCGGGGGAATTTTTCCTATGGAACGAGGAACCCAAAACATTCTCTGGTTTGCAGACCAAAGCCTTATGCATTAGACAATGGAGTTAGAGCTTAGAGAGAGTGGCCTATAAAGGAAGTCAGTCAGCCTTAGATGGTGTTGATATGTCACGCAGATCCTCTTGCACTCTGCTCATATCGATCATTTTGTTGTAAGGAAGCTTCGCGGATATACTGGCCCCAGACTCGAGATGGAAGAGCAGTCACACTATCGAGTGTGTGACACCCTCGATATCTTCTATAGTAGGGGGTTGACTGAAACTCTGGAAAATGGATATCCTATTGCTTCTCTTCTATCTTTGCCGCAATCTACTCCGCAGTCGCCATCGAGTCGTCATAAAGAAACAGGGAGGGTAAACCCATTTGAGTTAGTTGGGAGAACCTAGCATGTATGCTATTCATGGTTCGGTCTAGTTTGGTAGTGCACTCACTAGCATGGAGGATAGCCAAGTGGTAGTGGATGAACCTGTTCTCTATTTTGGCAGTGCCTTCCAATCCCCGATCCCTATGTTTGCTAATTTTTCATCTGAGACCATGTACAACTTATCTATTAAACCTTTTTCCTTAGGAACCTTTTCCGCAATGATTGGTGGGAACTACTCAATCGCTCCACAAACCTCCTTGCCTAAATTTGTTGCCTCTGCCATAAATTGGAGTGTTGGCTGAAGGGTCAGGTAGAAGGCCTTGACCTTTTCCTAGTATGAAATGTATAATTGTTGAGCCACTAGAAGGAGGTATAACTGGGAAGCAAGGGGTTGGGGAAGACTCTTTAGAAGGGAAATCTTTGCATCCCTTGAGCCGAAATTTTGTGTCAGTTCCGCGATCCTTTGGTTTGCGGCCGCAAGCTGTCCCTAAATGTTTCTCAATTCTATGGACCAGTTTTCCTCGACCCATTTTTTATTTTCCAATTTTGTTTCAAGGGAAAGCTTCATCTCTTGGAGTTCCTTCTCCAATTGGGCTTTTCGGTTCTCAAAATACACATCCTTCTGCTGCATTTTTTGCTCCAATTGAGTGCGCTTACATTCAAACTCCTCACTTTTTTGTTGCATTCCCTACTCTGCCAGAGCCAACTAGTTCTAATATTCTTGGTTCCTTTGTCATAGCGCAATGACCAAATTTGGGTCATAGGATTGGAACTTTGCAATTTTCTCTCAGAGTTTAGTCTGCTCTGCCTCTGCTGCCTGCGCTTTATCTGATAAGCGCACAATTTCTGCTTCTCTCACTTTTTCCTTTGCCAGTAGGACCTCAATCCTATCCTTTACAAGTTTCAACTCCTCTTCTTTCTTCTTTAGCTAGCGACCAGACTTGAGGAAGTTGGTGGTCACCACTCACAGTGTTTCATCCATGAGCTCAACTTTGTCTTGTGGCTGGGCTATGCTTAGATCGAGTCCCATGGAAAACATGTTGTAATCATCGAGTTGCATTTCCCCTTGCAGTTTGATAATGTTCAAATACATGGTTGCAAAATGCAACAATCGCTAAGACTCATTGAAGATAGTCTGTACCTTTGGCTCCGCTGGCTTCTTGGTATCTTTGGCCCTTTGCTTCTGGATTTTGACAGCCCACGCTTCCTTTGTTTTATCGCTCTGCACCATAAATTGGGCTGGTGACTAAACTAGCTCACCTGCGAAAGGTGCACCAGGAGGAAAGGCGAAAGAGAATGTGAGGGTAGTGGTTTTGGATGCTTTCTTCTTCGGAAGATTGACTGTCTGCGGGGAGAAAGGAGGAATGGGCCAAAACCCAGTTTGTGAACTAGCAGGAGGACTCATTAGGTGTTGCAGTGGTAGTTGGGTCATGGCAGACTCCAACTGCTGGGTGAATTGGGTTGGGCTCTATATTGTGGTAGCTAGAGGGGTGTTAGTGGTGGCCGCAGATGTAAAGGGAAAAGAGATAGCGTGTGTAGACTAGGCAATGACAAAAGGTGAAAGGGTCCACAGAGGATTCAAAACAAATGGTCTTTCCTGGGAGAACTAAGAGAAACCTCCCATGACCATTGCAACAGAAGTGGAAAAAGAAGGGCCAACACTTGAGGAGATGGGCAACGCAAAGATAGCAGGGGACACTAAAGATTGTGAAACAAGAGAAGAGGGAGAAAAAGTTACCTGCAGTGTGGATGACTGTGATCCTTGGCTTGTCGTTGGCTCCTCGCTCATTATAGGACCCAAGCTTGTTATAGGCTCCTATGAACCCTCTTGCTCAGCTGTATCTATGCGCTGCCTCTTGTTGGGTGGTAATTCCTCCACTTGCACGGTCTCTGACTATTGCTGCTAGGTTGTTTTTGACCTTTTTGTGGTCCAAGTGAGTGTATGCAAAGCTCCCGACCGTGATATATTGATCCACACATTTGAAGAGACCTTAACCAACTGCTCCATCACCTTTTCTTTTTGCTGCATTAGGGCCATCTGTAATTCACTTTCCTTCTCCTTTCCCTTCTTTGCATGTGTTTCAAACTCCTTCGAGTCGACATTTTCATCATCACTCATGTCAGAATCAGTATGCGTGTCGTCCCATAATTTTTCAAATATTTCATCCATCACTACGCTTTGGTAAGGAGCATCAAGATGTTGGATTTCTTGTTGATAGATCTACAAATCTCTAATTCTTTCCTTGCTCCAATTTTGTTTCTTTGACACATCACTGTGGAGGGCGGTCCCCATTTTGCGCTTCTCATTATACTTTTCTAACCAGAGGTAGAATTGAAGCTATGGCGGCCTGTTGTCATTGGTAGGAATATAGTCTAAGTCCACCAATAGGTCATCATGCTCCTCCATTGGACTCCACCGCTTTTCCCAATATGACCAAGGGCTATGGGTTACCTTGATGAATTCGTTACCAAGTCGTCGAAGGGGTTGTAATTCCATTTGTCGCAAATCATCACTAACGCCATATGAGCCAACTTTTCTTCTAGCAGCTTGTGTAACTGATTTTTTGCCATTACCACCCATTTGAAGGTTAGCAGGCATTTGAAAAATCCTCTCTTGCCCCTTCCTCTGTAAAATTTATAATCAATAATGGGAATCTTCCTAAACATTTCCAGGGCCAATACCCTGTGTGTGACATACTTTGGGAGTCAGAATGGCTCCTCGGTAAAGTTGCGCATACAGATGAATGTAAAATCCCTCCCAAGGAACCAGTCACATTTAGGAGTGAAGCTCTGCATCGACTTCATCTGGTCGATGGAAAGTCGATAGATACAACTATTCTTATCGAAGTCTTACAGAATCGAGGTTAAGAAAAATTCTAAAAATGCATAATAGTCATGTGTTGCAGAAAGGAGGGGAGTCCATACAGAAACTGGCTTTTTGGCTCCTTTATCAGTAAAAATAGATAATGGTATCATTTTACTAAAGAATTTTGGGTTCTAGTATAAGAACATATGAGCAAGCAAGGAAGGAAACCTGAACTTGCGTTGCATCTTGTACTTGGATATTTGGCTCATCATTTCTCGGTAAATGATTCCTGCAAAGTCATACCAGGACAAAGAATTTTTCCTCCATAGCCGAAAACCAAAACCCAATTGATAATCTTGCACCCATTTGTCTTCTTCCAAGCCGCAAAAAAATGCCATCATGGAGAGCGCATTCTACATATCCTGCTTGAAGGCATTATGCACAATTGAAATTTGTGGCGGATCTTTGCAAAATTCTTCAAGCCTCTGTGTTTCCACATTATAAAATTCTAAAGCTTTGCCTCTGCCTTTCCAAAAGGTGCTCCCACTTTCTAGAGTAAATATCTCCATTCTGTCTACTTTAGAGTGGCTCACTGGGATACATAGCATGCTCCAGATAGCATCTTCGTTGATGTTGACTCTCAGCATCTGACCTTCGATGGTGTTGGTATCTGGGTTGAAGTGTTCAATGGCCTCGTGAACAAGCTCTAGGCAATAATACACAAAGGGGACCATGTACTACGGGAGACCACTGAACCATAGCTTATATGCCATTTTCCCTACGTTATTAGCCATTTTCATTCTTTCGCACACTCCTTCCCTAAGAGTCTTAGGCCTTTATTTGGCTTTGGTCCTTGTATTTCTTGAGTTTCTCCAGGGCCCATGTGTGAACCCATTCTATTTTTTCTAGCATCCCAGGCGATGCGTAATAAATGTCATAAAAAATATTGACAATTGGTGCTGCTATCATGTTGTCATACAAGCTTTGAGTTGCCTCAGCTTGTACCTCCATTTAAGAACTTCCAGCCATTTCAGGGCACTGTCAACTTTAGTTGCGTTAAACTTTTCTGTAATTCACTTTGGCTCTGCCTATGCTCAAAACCTTTGCTCTAGGTAGCGTGCTCGAAAATATTTTACAATAATAGCTCCTTACATGCAATACTTAGTTATTGCTTTCTTGGGTAGCCAACAATGCTCACATTTTAGCATTAAATTTGGCATGTATCGCCAACTCTTTTGCTTGTGCAAAATGAATTACTTGCCATTTTGAAATTATCATAATTCATAATGACCATTTGGCAATCTTGTTGTACAACGTGATTTCCTTGGAACTTAAGCTAACAATTTGAAGGCAACTTAGGCTTCACATGCTTGGGAAATTAATATCCCAATGAGAATAATTAGGCCAAAGACACAATAATTACTTGAAAAGATTTGTGTTCCTCTTTGAAGTTTGAGAAGCGCTTGCAGAATGACACATTAGCATTTGGCCATATAGATGATCATTAATGACTACCACTAGCTTATGCTAATTAATTAGCCCTTATTTATCTTGCATGCAACAAACCATACCTAGCAGACGCAACTGGGTGGGAAATTCAAGCAATCCTTGGTGTGATTTTTGAGTTGGTACTCGATCAACATCATGCTTATGGCATGCAAATTTTCATGCATATCCTAGATATTTCTATAAATAAGCGCTTAGGCAATAGCGAAATCACACTTAGCAGTTTGAGCAGAATTGGTAATAGACAATTGGATTAGAATTGGGCATTAGGCAATTGAGTAGAATTTGCATAGAGCTAGACCTAGGCAGTTTGCATAGAGCTAGTATCAGATAGTTGCATAAAGCTTGCTACCATGAATACCCCTATTAGGTTAGTCTGTAAGAAATCCCAGATAGCCTTCCTTGGTGAAATCTCGACTACACGTCTTAAAAGAATGACCAAGAATAAGCATTCACTAGCCATTGTAGCGATGAAGTGCGTTTTGGGGAGGGACTGCATTGAATACAAAGACAAGTACAAAGTTAATACTGACGTATGCTCTCACTTTGTCACGTCCATGCTTGACATCCAGGTTCCCAAGTCATTGATTCTTCGCTTGGTGCTTGAAATACTTCTGAAGAAGTACCTGGGCGGCCTCAGAGAGGTGGTGGCAAATGTTGCGTTCGGTCTGGGCTTGCCAACGATGACTGACCTTCTAAAGTACATTGAAGAAGATGCAATAGTACCATGGGTGCCATTCCTGAGCAATTTTTGTATCCAGTCGCAAGAAGAGCATCATCAAAAGGTAACCTGTGCCTGCCACTTCCTGTTTCACTTGTACAACGTGGTGCATTTCTACGACATCGACTGGTACACCGACTTCAGGAACCTGGTGTTCCCTCCGCCACTCACCATTGCTCTTGTGGATGTTGTTGCTGGTTTGCTAATGAAATTATCCTAGACGTTGTTGTTGATGCCTCCATTGCCCCTACCCATGACTAAAAAAATTATGATTTTAAGAAATGATCACTTTGTTCCTCCATTTTTTGTATATATTCCTGAAAAAAGGCTTCACCATAGATATATATGAAGAGACCATAGAATATATATAGATATACTCTAAAAGCATGGCCTCAGAGCCATTTTGACAATGTACTTATTGAAGTATATAAATATAATGAAAATAAAACTTATATTAAGATTTTGTCTCCTTTTTCTTATGGTTCTATAATATGGGTTCTCTTTTCTTCTTCTGCATATATGTGTGCATTTCAATTTTGCATATGGGTGTCATTTTTCTCTGCTTCATGAGTTGCAAGTTTGTTCTCTCTACCCTTTGCAATAATGGGTTTCATTTGTTTCTGCTTCCTCGCACCGTAGAATTAATTGAAAGACCGGCCGACAAAAAACAAGAAAGAAAAATAATTACACTATTCACATATTTACACTGGTAGAATAATTGTGAAGCTTAATTGAACAATTTTAAGTGAATTCTATTAACCAAAATACCAAATGCTTCCTGCTCCATATTTTCTAATTCAAATGCATTGTGTTGCTTGCATTGAATTATTTTGAAAGGGCCTTCCTAGAGGTTGTCAAACTTTCCGTGTTGGCCTGGCTTTGTAGCCATTTCATTGAATTTTAGCGCTAATTCCCCGCACTTTAGACCTTGGTCTGAGGATTTCTTGTCAAACTATCTCTTAATCACTTGCTAGCAGTTGGACATGGCTATCATGGCCTTTTCCCTTTTTTCTTGCACTTCCAGCAACTCAGCTAGTCAAACCTCGATGGCACTATTTTTTTCTACCTCGAGATATTTGAGCAATTGCAATGTCGAAATCTCCATAGAGATAGGCAATAGCACCTCTTTTTCATACACTAGCTCATACGACGAAGTCTTGAGGACTTGCTCCAGAGTTGTGTGGTCCACCCATAGTGTTGCCCAAAGGTTTTTATGCCATTCTCACTGGTGTTCCAACTTGATCCTTTTGATGAGTTGGACTAAATTTTTGTTAGTCGACTCAGCTAGGCCATTCCCCTGTGGGTAATAATTTGATGAGGTTTTCAAGAATATGCCATGCAAAAGTGTAAATTGACATACCTTAGAGCCTAGGAAAGCCTTGGCATTGTTTGAGATGATGGTTTTGGGTGGGAAAAATCTCGTCACTAGTTCCTCAAGGAAATCCACTATCTTCACCTCAATTGCATTCTTCAGGGGCATGGCTCCAGTCCACCTAGTGAAGTATTCCATTATCATTAGAATTCATTTGTGTCTGGTGCTAGAAGCGAGATTGATCATTCTGATAAAATCAAGGCCCCATTGCACAAATGGCTCATCAACCACTATCGGATTAAGAGGCATCACCAATTTTTTTCTACTTCCTACGAAGAATTGGAATTCCTTGTAGGATTTTACCAAGAAGTATGAGTCATTGAATAGCGTGGGCTAGAAGTACCCAATGCACATGATTTTGATGGTCGTGGTCTTCGCCGAGAAGTGTCCGTCCGCGGGACTACTGTGGAAAGTGTCAAGAATTATTTTCGCTTGCTTCGTGGTGACACATCATAGTAGAATGTCATTGAAGTTCCTTTTAAAAAGGATCCCTTCGATGAGTGCATAACCACTATTCTATAGTCAATAGAATCTTCTCTTTTGAGAAGGAAGGCCTAGCGGGTACTTTCCAGTATGCATAAATCTCACCCTATCCACCAGCCGACAACCTTCAAATTTAGACTCATTGGTTAGAACCAGCTTTGGTTGCTCTTCTTTGACTATCATTTCTTCATCATGTGCCAGATATTCACATAGTCCTCTTCCTTAGATGGTCTTTGTAGGCTTGACCTCAATGTCATATTCAAGGATCTTAGTGATCCAATTGGCCCTTTTTTCAGTGATTTCTCCTTCCATGATGTATTCACACACATTGGAATGTGCGACATAAACAATCACCTTGTTGCAAGATATTAGATGTCAGAACTTCTTGAGTCCCTTAACAATAGCGAACGCTTGCCTCTTGATGAAGTTGTAGTTTGTCTCATATTCCTTTAAGGTCTAGGAGTGAAATGCTATCAGATTTTCTCCCTTTCCTTTATCATCCTTTTGAGTTAATATAGTAACGATGCTTGACTTACTACTGAATACGTACATTATGAAGTCCTTCGACAAGTCTGGATTAACTAGCACAGGAGTTGAGGAAATAGCATCCTTAACCTTCTTGAACTATTTTCTAGCTTCTTTAGTCCATTTGAATAATTGATCATTTTTCAGCATAAGGGTGATTGGTCTAATTATCCCTACAAATTTTGAAATGAATTTGCTTACAAAATTTACCTTCCCTAAGAAAGATTGGACTCCTTTTTTGTTGACCAGTAGGGGAAGTTCTTTGATTTCTTTCACCCGCTTAGGATCAATTGCAATTATTTCTTTGGACACTACATGTCCTAATAATTTTGCTTGCGACACTATGAAGACACATTTTTCAGGTTCAGGGATACCCTAAACTCCTAGCATTTTTTAAAAACCATCTCAAGGTGATCAAAGTGATAATCCTTATGTTTGGAGAATATAGTCAGATCATTCAAATAGATTAGAATAATCTTGTTGATCAATTTGTTGAAAGCGATATCCATTGCTCGCTGGAAAGTGGCTCCCACATTTGAGAGGCCAAAGGACATTTTAGCATATGCAAACATTCCCCACTTGGTAATGAACGTTGTTTTGTGTTGATCCTATTTTTTGACTCAGATCTAGTTGTAACTAGAGAATCCATCTAGCAGAGAAAACATTTATGATCCTGCCATTGTTTGCAAGATTGAATCCATGGAAGGTAGCAGGTAGTGATCCTTTGGGGATGTTATGTTTAGGTCCCAAAAATCAACACATAAGCATATATCTCTATTTTTCTTTCAGACTAGGACAAGGTTGGATACCCACATGCTGTGCTTGATCGAGAAGATGATCCAGGACTGAATCAACTTGGTCAACTCTTGCACCATCAAGGATTCAATCTTCAGATTCATTGGCCTCTACTTTTGGAAAATTGGTTTTGCACCTTCCTTCAACTTTATTGTATGTTGGATGATGTCGGGATTGTATCCCTTGAGGTCATCGTATGACCAGGCCACTACTCCTTTATACTTCTCACATAAGTTGATGAGTCTCTCCTTATCGTGATGCAAAACATATTTCCTGACTTTGAGCTTTCTTCCATCTCCAACCTAGAGGTCCGCATGGTTACTTTTGTCCACTACAAAATTTATTTTATCATTTCTTGCATCATCAAAATCAAACAAGTTTTTGAGAGTGACTAGTCCCTTCGAAAGATTATTAGACCTTAACTGAATGATTTTTCCATTGTAGGCCTTGACAATATTTGATTGGAGTTGGTCGGCAAAATCTCCCAACTGTTGGATTAATGAGGCGATGTGTTCATCATTGTCAAATAATTGCTAGCTCTAATCATTATCGAGAATTGTCGGTTAGACTATCAGTCGTACAAAGAGTTTGTTATGAATTCAGTCAGAGATGGGGTCAAATTGAGATCCAATTGTGGCCATGCAATCCACATCAACATTTTGTTCTTCGTGCACTATGTGGATGTTAAAGGCTTTGAGTCCCTTAATCAAGTCCTAGATTCAATGTCTATAGGATCTCATGTGGACATTCTTGGCTACAAAAATCCCTTGGACCATTAATTGCTTGATGCCCACCCGCTCCATAAGGCTTAGACCTTGCACTAGGCCTTCATATTCAGCTTCATTTTTTGGAAAAGTGAACTAGAAGCGGAAGGACCAAAGTGTCTTTTCATTGTGTGGGGATATTAAACATATCTTGACTCCTGCACCCACTTTGCATCTTGCTCCATCAAAGTGCAACATCCATAGCTCTGAAGCTTGGTCACTTTCAGGTTCCTTCACGACCTTTGGAAGCACTTGATCTTCATCATAGATGACATAGATGCCCAACCCGATAGCATGATAGTTTCTGAAAGGGTCATAATCTATATATTTTCTCAAGAGAATTTCTTCTTGATTGGTCCGATCTCTGGTCACTTTTTCATCTTCTAGCAACTCAGTGCAATATGTTTCCTCCT
Organism: Sequoia sempervirens; assembly: GCA_007258455.2. Classification (NCBI taxonomy): domain Eukaryota; kingdom Viridiplantae; phylum Streptophyta; class Pinopsida; order Cupressales; family Cupressaceae; genus Sequoia; species Sequoia sempervirens. The sequence continues at coordinate 156,586,593 of VDFB02000002.1, read as the reverse complement.
TAGTGAAAGAGGTATGAGCAGCCTCAAATTTGATCATAGCTTCATCAACCACATGTTCCGAATGCAGAGCTTCGAAAACTATTTTCATTTTAGCCCCATGCTTGGTCCTTAAGATCAAGTGTGACCAGTCCATAGAAAGATACCCTCCTATCTTTGAAGTGAATTCTTAGGATAGGCAGAGACCGAACATGGGGGGAACATCTATGATCACAATATCTTGCAAAAATATGATGCTAGGGCAGGAGAACATAGTTAAGGGGAGGTCTTTGCTAACACCTACGGTATTGACTTTGTTCCCATCAAGTTGCATAACCCCCCTCTTTAAAGGTTCCTAGCTAAGTCCTAGGGCTTCAACTATCTACTTGGGCATGACTGTAGTGCTAGCGCTGGAGTCAATCACGACATTGTGCAATAATTTCTCTCCCACAATAAGAGTTAGGAAGAAGGGTTTCAGTTTAGGCTTATCTCTAACCTCAGTAGAGACTTCCTCTATGCTATTCGTGAGAAATTTAGCAGGAGGTGATGGATCAATAGCCTTTCCCTTGAGTGATTGCTTTGTTGGCTCAATGATTGGGTCCTCTTGGAGAGCCTTCTATAGCAATGTCTTCTACTCTGGAATGGCTAAGATATCTCAAAGAGACACATTAGCGGATGATTTTTTCAATTGTTCCACCCATTGAATGGTGGTGGATTTGGAGGCTTCTGCTCCTTAGCTCTAGTTATAACAATTTCCCTTCGTGGTGGACATTGTTGTGCCACTGCGAAGGTATTGGGCATCTGGTCGAAAGCACTTTTGGCCTATGGACCGACTGGTTGTAGAATGACTAGTTCACCCATGAATTTCCTCTTTGAGTGAGTGTTGTAATCGGATTGTACTTGTGGTGTTTTCTATGGGAATTCATCGTTGGAAAGCACCGCCTCTTCTTCCATCTATGAGAAGAGTGTGTGATCGGGAGCAATGTCTATTTCTTTCTCTAGGGACATCCCTTGCATTTGTGCGGTGAGTACCACATTTTCCATTTGCAGAGAGGTATATACATAACCTCCATGGTCTGACATCACACCTTGACTACGTTGTTCTGCCACCTTTTGTTGTAGATTTCCGCGCAGGAAGTTTCGGGGCATATGTGAGTTGCCGCAAGGGAAGCACTAGGGGTTGATGTCATCAACTAAATTATTTTTCCCCGCTATCAGTTCTCTACTCAAGCTTGGGTTAGCACTCTGTAATGGAGAAGGCATAGGTATTATTTGATTAGTTTTTTGCACCTGTGGATTTGTGTGAGCACCTCCTTGGAACTAGTTTTTTTGGTAAGAAGACCTTCCGCCCTAATAATTCTGATAGGTTGGCTTCAAAGGCATGACCTGGTTCTACTTGATGACATTTATTTCATTGGTAATGGTCCACAACATTTCCTTAACATCATTCATCTCGTCTTTTGAAGAGCTAGATGTAGAAGCGACATTCTGTGGTGTGCCTGGAAACATGTACATAGACTAGGAAGGAGTAGGAACATTGGTAGACAACATCTCCTGGGCGAGAACTGATATTTTAGGAAATATAGGCATGATGGGCTGAGGCGAAAACTTCCCTATATCTATTAGATTGTTCTCTACCTTGACAATGACGTTGTATGCATCCGATAGTGTGGTTCCACCAAGGGACTGGATCATCATCAAGATGTCGACATTGATGGATTTTAAGTAGAACATGAATGCCAACTTAGCCAGTGGGTGGATAGCAACCTGAATTCTCTACCAAGTTATATGGAACCAGGCGTTGAAGTCAGTCATGACTTCATATGGGGCCCATTTGATGATTTCCAGCTGATGATATTGGGAAGACCTATCTCCATCATTTGAGAATCTTTCATAGAAAGGGTCTCCGAGTTGATCCTAGGTAGCAATGGTATTAGCTTTTAGGGTGTGGTACAAATCCAACACTTTACCTCTAAAAGAGGTTGTGAGCAACCTTAATGCTACATTTTGGTCTCTAATTCCATGCACCAAACACAAATCCACCACATCTTGCAGATGTTCAAATGGTGTTCTTGATCCATCCCTAGTAAACTTAGGTATATCTTTTAAAGTAGAGACCGGGATAGGGGCCTAAACGTTGGGTGCTACTGGTGCTACAAGAGGAATTTTGGCATCCCGTGCCACATAATTTCTGTTAGCAGTTGGCAACATGGTTAGTGGAAGGGGTGGAGGAAGCATAACGTTCACTATTTGGGTCGCGGCTTGTACTATTCCTAGTGGCGGCACTAACAAACCAAGGTTATTTTCTATTTGGGATCTAGTAATAGGTTGATGGCTCATACACCCTCTTTAAATTTATATTCATTTAAGCAATCCCACCGGGCATGCTAGAAAAAAGAAACTGTTGATGCCAAAAATTGGCAAGGTAACAGCCTTTATGGGAAACTCAGTTAATGGGGGGACCAATTGCGCTAAACTGAGTGACCTCCCAATTTTAAAGAAGCCAAATTCTTCTGTAATTGGGGTTTTGGAATGGGAAAAGGAAGCAGATATAAAAAATAAAAATCTAACTAAGGCGATACGCCAAGGAATAGATATAGGAATGGTAAATCTATCTTTTGGGATTCAATTTAAGGGTCGAATCAACAATCTGCTATGTTCCAAAATAACAAAAATCAAAGGTGAAAACATAAATATTTTATTCAATGACATAAAATAATTCTCATACACATTCACTAAAAAGAGGAGTCAAAGACATGATCTAAAGCAACAAACTTGTATTAAAATCATAGAAGTTATGCAAATAAACAATTCAAGAAAATAATGGCACAGTATAATGTTTTATCAAATAGTTTAAGAAAATAGAGAGGTCGAACAATGGAACGATCTAAGAGTCTTATACAATAATCTAAAAGTAATACAAAAGGCCTGGTGTCTTTTCCCTAATTTTTTGTATCTTTCAAACTTATTTTCAGAAGGAAGAAGCAGTATATATAGATAAAAATCCCACTGCCTAGCGGGCCAGGAACATAAAAGATTCAGTATCATGAGCAATGATCTCCTTTGGCCGTTACAACAAAAAAGATTCAGGCCATGGAACGTGGTCGCTTCTCGAATAGATGCATCCCCTCTGAATGATGGCAGTGGTCCAAAAAAACTCCTTTGTAGACATGTGTCATCCAATCATGTAGTTGATTAAGACACATGGCAGCTTGGTAGGGAACGCAGCTTGCTCTTGCCTTCCCTTTGATGAAGTCCCCGTGAAAGAGACACATGGTAGTAGGTCAAGGCTCACTCGTTGATTCCTTTTCCTTGCATTGAAAGACTGCGCAGTGAAGACACATGGAGGAATTCTTAACTATCAGTACGGACTATGGGGACCACCAAAAAGTGCACATGGATGAAAGCTACATGACACATGGATGGGGCCCGATTGAAAAGTGAAGAGAAGCAACCCTTAAGTTCCCACAGTGACAACACATGGAAGCATGGTGAAATTCGGTAGGAGAGTGAAGGAATGCTTTTATGTGGTGAGTGCCTAGCGGAAACATGGTAGTAGCGGATGGAGTTCAAAAAGATGAGGCGAGGGCTATTACTTAGTGAAAATAAAAACCACTCGCAAGGAGCTCAAGGAATTTGAAATTCACACATAAAACATAGAAATACACATCAATCATCAATTACACACAATAAGACAACCATTGAGAAGGAAAAATCAGTGAAATTTATTAATAAAAGAAAGGTGTTCTAATTACAACTTAGAAATAGAGTATTACAATTGTTATTTTCAGTCACAAGACTAAAAATCTGAGTTACAATATTGCACATAAATGACTGCAAGAAATAAACTTCTCAAAAAAAAATCTACAATGATGGAAACGCATGCTTGAAGCCCTTTAATGCAAGCACATGCCCCTTTCATCTCTTAAAAATTCTACAATGTGGGCAATCTTCATGGAGCAAGTTGTAACATGTAGAATCCAAGAAGGAGAGTGTTGATCATGTCCCACATATGAAGCTCTCTCCTTCAATGCAGTCAACAATAACCTAGCTAGAATCTTTCCTCCTTTCTATGAACCATGCCATCTGATATGAGCAATAGGGTGCTACCTTTTCCTCCATGAATGAATTTGTGCCTCAATAAAACCAACAAAATTACTATTAGTCTCAATTCAAAAAGAATAAAAGTGCATTGTCTATTGCAAGTTTACATAAGTCCAAACACAACAAAAAGATAAATCAATTAAAAAATTATAGCCTTGTCAACAAATTCCTTAAAGAAAGTGTTTAACATAGGCCTAAAATATGCATATTGAACCCTTGATTTTAGAACCTTGTTCAAAGTTTACGAAAGGTGATATGCTTAGATTATAGAATGAAGTTGACATTATAGAATGAAGGATATCAACACTAACTAGACTGGAACAACATTATCACAGATATTTCCTGGAAACCAAGCCCAAGAATGACATTAGACTTAATTAGAGAAAAAAAAATGTCAACCTTGGTTCATGTGTTGTCTAAGTAAAGAACTGCACCATGGAAGAATCCATTTATACATAAATTCCAAATTAAGTTGATGAGAAAAGATCTTTGATATCCAACTGGGAAGCCTTAACATCCAAAAATTACTAACCTAATGTTTCACAACAATTTTCCCAACTATGACATCATCTTTACTTAAAAAACTGGATATTGATCCATTGCCATATTGAATCTCACGGGATTCTCCTTCACAAACAAAAAATGATATATATTAATTTTTTAGCAACTTCCTTAATATCCCCATGTAAGCAAACTGAACTAAGTGAGGTTGAGGATTTGAAGTAGAGTACCATCTTCTTGGTATGTGATTGAATTTGATGACTTGTATCTTGAATGAAAATAGCAAGCTAGCTGCACTGTAAAATCATTGTTAATAATTGTTACAAAAATAACCACAAAATCCTCTTTAATTAAAATAATCCTTCTAGATATTTTTCAGTTAATTTCTAAGAGATCTAATTTCACTATCCAAATAGCCATCAATCTATTTACTGTATATAATTTCTCAGAATTCAGAATTTGAATGTAATGAAACTAACCATAATTACCAAAGATTTGACACCAAAATGTAGTACAAAATGAATTGTTTGGCAGAATGCCTCAAAGATATGTCATCTCATGGAATGAAATGATATGATTGCAGAATGTGCACAAAATGAATTTTGCAAGGAAGCTCTCAAAATATTTGAATTAATGAAGCACTCTGGAACACTGACATTGTAAGCTTTTCTTGTGTTCTAGATGCATGCAATCATGCAGGTTTAGTGGATGAGGGCTTCACATAATTCACATGTCAGTAACCCTTATTGCATTACATATAGAGTTGATCATTAGGTGTGCATGGTTGACCTTTGTGCTCGTGCTAGCTATCTTGATGACACCCTAAACATTATTACTGAGATGCTAGTTAAACCTTTGGTTCCTATGGATCATATATGAATATAGGATGAGTATTCCAACAACACTACTTTTTAAGTTAGATACTAAAAATATTGCAACTTATGTTCTTCTCTATAACATCTATGCAGAAGTGGGCAAGTGTGGTGAGGTTCAAATAGTAAGGAGATTGATGAAAGATAGATGAATTAAAAAGATACCTGCATGTAGTTGGATCGAAGGGCATAAAATGGTACATGCTTTTTTGTGTAGGAGATAGATCACATCCACAAACATGGGAGATGTATGTAAAATTGGAGAAATTGGCTTGGAAAATGAAGGCAACAGAGTATTTCCATATTCAAGACTTTTACTTAATGTTGTGGAATAGAAGAAAAAAGAATCATTTATTTGTCACCATAGTGAAAAGTGAACAATTGCATTTGGTTTGTTAAACATGACCCCTGGTACAACTATCGGTGTTGTTAAGAACCTTTGAGTATGTTTTGATTTTCACACTACATCTAAATTCATCTCCAAGATTGTTGCAAGAGAAATTGTTCTGGGAGATGTGAACCATTTCCATCATTTTAAATAGGGACAATGTTCTTGTGGATAATATTGGTGATGCTAAATGAAACGATCTAAAAAATAGGCTTACACTATAATAATGTGCACTACATTAGATATACAGTAATAATAGAGGGGCATCATCAAAGTATAACAATAGGGATTTTTTTTGTTATGTTGTAGTTACAAGTGCCCTGCTAGACATACATAAAAATGTGGAAGCAATATACACAAGGAAAGCGAACTGTTTCAAAAAAATGTCTCAAAGAAATGTGATATTTCGTTTTATAATTTAACCGTGATGCCACACCATTTTGACATGATCCTTGCAGTGATGCAGGATGTTATCACTACACTGCACCGTTATTGCTTGACCTTTGCGGTAATGCAGGATGTTACCACTATACTACACCATGTCTTCTTGGCTCTTGCAAGGATGTGGGAGAAGTATTTGATTTACCACCATATTGCATATTTATTGCTTGACCTTCACAGTAATGCAGGATTTTACAGCTACACCGTACCGTGTCTTCTTGGCTCTTGTGATATGTCGATATTATGAAACTTGTCACAACAAGCTTATGAAACTTGTCATGACCATCTACTACCTTGAAACAAAAGTCTTATGAAACTTTTCAATATTTATGGGCATCTTTTAAATTACATTCAGATCTATAAGGAAACTATGCTATAGGGATGACAATCCCAAGAAACATGGAAATTGTTACACCAATAAATTGTTAACTAGAGACCATGAATTTTCAATGCATAATGGAGAATATACAAAAATTTAGTGAGTAAACATTCTTGGAGAATTGTAATCAAAAGTATGACAATCTAAGAGCTCATAGTAGAAAATCATATACCCTCAAAGACCTAACAGTCATAATAGACCTAGTGATAGCTTTCAAAGTCATAAGAATAAATTCATAATAGAATAGATGCAAGAGCATGAAAAGACACTAAGATGGAAGGGAAATTGGTAGAGTTGAAGAATAAAACATGTAGTGAGAAGGTATGGAGAACAAAGTAATTTACAGTCAAGGGCATCATGGTAGTTTTTCAAGTGACTATATTTGGGTAAGGAGAGAACTTAATGACAACATTACCATCAAAACAATAAGGATACTCAAAACCCTACCAAACCCTAGGGCCTTTTTCATCACCTTGTAGAAATCTCAAACATGCATGAAAATATTTCATAGAGACTAAAATCATCTCTATTTTTTATGATCACAAAAAGTAATAAAAAGTAACAAAAAGTAACAAAAAGTAACAAAAATTTAGATTTACAAGTGATGAAAAGAAGTACATAAAAAGTATATTAAGTTGAATCTTTAAAAAAAAAAACTTAACCATTAACTATCCAATACAATATAACAAAATACAAATATAAAATGAAATATTATGATTAATAAAATCATAATTTTAACAGTTATCTTAAGGTAGACCAAAAAATTTTGTGCAAGTGAAAAATAACACCCTTAGATTATTCTGAACAAATAACATTTTCATTTACATCATTTTCAAGCAACATTTTTTTAGATCCGTCCAATTGTACAAAAATCAAATCAAATCTGCAATGATATCAAAGATCTGAAGGTTTAAAAATATGATATTTTTAGATCTATTCTTGGGTGTATCTTGCATCTCACTATAAAAAAGACCGAATCTTTTTCTCCAATAGGGTAAGAACATAGATCATTATGATAGATTTTTTTGACCATAAAGCTTATTTTTCGTAGATTATAGGATCCATAAGAAAGTTGTTTTGTTTTTCAGATTTATCTCCCTTGTGAGACTCCTCCAGCTCTATTAAAGTGGAGGAATGAGGAGCTGACAAGCCTGATAGGTGATGGAACAGGGAATAGAGAAGAGTGGGATAGAGTGTATGATTATGATTTTTACAATGATCTGGGAAACCCAGACAAAAATGGAATAGGGAAGAGAGAAGAGTGGGACAAGGTAGCATAGAGGTCTTAATGAGCTATTCACATCACCGTGAAGGACCAACAACAACCATGTGGTGTTGCGGTGGTTGTACATAAGTTTTTGTGAAGGCTTTAGTGATCCGAAGTGGAAATTGCAACTAAAATATCTGATAAAAATCCACTTGGTGATCATTGTTAGAGAGTTACAAACTATGAATTGTCCTTTATCCTATAGGACTGAGAAAGGAAGAACATTGTCAAACAATGATTGAATCATAACAAAAAAAAACAATGAAATCTACTGTCAAATGGTGACAAAGATTTGTCCTCTAAGTCACTTGCACATGGTGATTGAGAACACAATGAGTAAGAAGTAAAAGAGTACTGGATCATAGCACTACAAAATGGTCATTAGTTATGCAATGAACTTTATTGTTATTTTGATCACAAAGGAGATTTAGATAATAACCAACGTACTGATGTGCATAGAGAATGTTCATGGAGTGCAAAATTCCTTACAAAGCAATTACCACAGCAGAGTTTGAGGTGAATTGCACCTGCTATTTTATGTTGATATGGATATGTTCTAACTTGTAGTTAATTGTTGTAGCATATTAGATAGGCTAAATAGTTGTTCATATACCATTGTTTCAAATTCTAAATTTCTATACCTTATTCTAGGAGAAGGGGAGTCTATACATAAGACACCATTGTTTCAAATTCAAAATTACTAACTCTTTCACAATTTTTTGCTTCATTTATTTTATCTAAGATAACCTGATGTATAGAAGATGCTATCAAAATCACAGTAAAATCCTTTATTCTGGGATGACTATTTAGAATCTTCCCATCATAACAATGAACAAAAGCATTAGTCATTAACCTGAACTTTTCAAGAGTTTCATCAAATTCTACTTTTCCACTTTCTTTTCCATTATGAATTTTATTCCCAATTTCATCCATGAAGAACTTCATTAGCCTGTAGATCTGTTGTTAGCCATAACTTTACCAGGTGTGGAGGATAGCTTCAAGTTTTTACCCAAGCAACAATTGAAAAAAATTGGCCTTACTAGATTTTTGAATCTGGTAAGGCCGAATTTTTTCAATTGCTTCTTGGGTAAAAAATCGAAGCTATCCTCCACACCTGGTAAAGTTATGGCTAACAGCAGGATCTACAGGCTGAGGAAGTTCTTCATGGATGAAACTGGGAATAAAATTTAGAATGGAAAAGAGAGTAGAAAAGTAGAATTTGATGAAACTCTTGCAAAGTTCAAGTTAATGATTGATGATTTTGTTCATTGTTATGATGGGAAAGATTTTGAAACAATGGTGTCTTATGTATAGACTCCCCCTATGATTTTCTCCTATAATAAGGTATAGAAATTTAGAATTTGAAACAATGGTATATGAACAATTATTTAGCCTATCTGTTATGCTACAACAATTAACTATAGGCTAGAACATATCCATATCAACATAAAATACTAAGTGCAATTCACCTCAAACTCTATTGTACCTGAGTATGACAGTACCTGAGTTTCTGGTGTTTCTAGACATAACCTATAGTGGAAAAGTGTAGTCTCCATCTGAAGGAACCATCTTCAAAGCTCTTTCTTGAAATGAGGGTTGAAAACATTAGAAGAAAAGCAATACCATAATTCTAAAGAAACAATTTGAATCAAGCCAAATGTCAAAAAGTATAATTAAAAAGACAAATCCTTATAATTGGACCTCAAATTGGACCAAGAAAATTTATGATTTTATCTTTAGAATGTAGGAACTTTCTCTGTTAGAGCTTCATGACCTCAAATTGGATCTCAAATTGGATCAATAAAATTTATGATTTTACCTTTAGAATGTAGGAACTTTCTCTATTGGAGCTTCACGACCTCAAATTGGATTCGAAATTGGGCTAGCAGATTTATGATTTTATCTTTAGAATGTACAAAATTTCTCTATTAGATATTAAAGATGTTAGGTTGGATGTCCAATTGGACCAACAGATTTATGATTCAATCTTTAGAATAAAGGAACTTCCTCTATCGGATTTTTGAAAATTCCTACACCTAGGTTCTTCTTCCCAGCGAAAACACCCAAAAATGTTTCACACCAACTCAAGGTACTCTCCAACCTAGTTATGTCACCGATAGCAATCCAATTTTTCCTGAACCATCCATACCCAAACATTGCATCACAATCTATTATTCCTGCACATAAAAATTCCACATATTAACCCCTTCTAAATAAAACTCAAAATATCATAAAACCATAATTAATAAATCATTTCAGCTTTAGAAAGAATACAATGTCATTTACTATCAAAACAAAAGCTGTATAAATAAAAAAATTACATGAAGTCATCCATCCAAAGAGAAAATAAGAAATGTAGTGGAATCACCATAAGAGCACAACCAAGGAACAAATTCTTGTGACTATAATTATGTGATCCATAACTCTATTGGTCATGTGGCACAATTGTGCTATAGAAAATACAAGATGCATTCATGTGTGACCCAAGTTTAATGTGGCTATGTTGTGATAGAAATGGAGGCACTCATATGAGCACAATTCATGTACAAATAACTGTCATCACAATTAGGTGTTAATCATCATTGGGTGCATTTAGGTTGACTCAATTTTAACAAGTTACGATATAATGATAGCATGATCCAAGAGCGATTACCTCTTGCTGCAATAAAGAGCCTATAACTTTGGTTGATATGCAAAGTGGTTGTGTTATATCAATTATGTAGTGCATTCAAGCACAACCCATGTTTAATGGGCTATTCTAGAGAGTGATCAAGAATTTCTAAACCTTATGAATGCTACTTAAAAGTGTACAGATTAAACTAAAAACCAAGTTTGTTACATACTTGAATGCATTCTTGGGTTACCACAAACTATAATAATGTGATCTGCTAATAACCATTATGGAAAGTATTAAAGCAAGACTCATGCTATATAGGATACATTTCCTTGATTAGGTTTATATACCTTAATGATCAAACACATGCTTCCCACACACTCTAGGATACAATCCAAGATCATACCACAACCCTGTCAAGACAACTAATTTTTTGACCCAAGATTTAAGGTTGTTTTTTAATACCAATAGAAACATTGGCAAGAGCATGACTAGGGTACAAACCCTAGGCCTCCGTAGAAACATAAACCATAACTCTAGCGGATTAGTGAGGTTACAATACTAGAAAGATTGAGACATTGTATCCAATAACAAAATCTTGTAATCTAAAGATTGTAGCCAATAACAAGCACACTATGTAGCTCAGTGAAATTTGTAAATGCAATCTATGGTAAGAAAAATAAGAGTTGCTTGAGGTGTGACAGTCAAAAAGAGGCTGAGTAGTGACAAGATAATAAAGCTCAAACCTTGCATAGTAAAGTGGAGATTTTAACAGTGAGTTTCCTTACCCCCTTGCTGACCTTAAGGGTTTTTCAAATGCTATTGGCAGTGTTAGACAAGGAAAATGCAATTAGGGAATGATTGTCCAAATGAAGTAACAATGGTAATCATAAGTTCAATTTTTCTTCTTAGCCATTGTATAATGGAGGTAGTGGATTGCATGTTTGAGAAGTGTTTTGAGACTCATCAAAGATGGGAGAATAGTGAATAATACCTTGTGGACTGTGAAGTAGTGACAATAAGGTTGAAGGATCTTAAGACCCACAATACCATGAAACAATGAGTCCCTTGTAGTAAGTAAGTAGGCAGTCTATAGGGCATAATTTTATTTTATAGAAGGATTCTCATGAAAGGAATCTTCAAGTGACAGTGAGTGAGTTGTTTGAGATTGTAGCTGAGGGTGCAATATCTAGTCTTAAAGGTAGTTAGCAAAGCAGTAAATGTGCAAGAAAATAAAATTGTACACATCAAACAATTCACAATACTATCTTGCATAATGCCTTGAGTTTGAAGACAAAAATATCATTGTATCTTGATGAAAGTAGTGACCTTAATGGTCAATCACTGACAACCATTATTTTAAAACATGTTATTGTGCTTATGGAGGTAGCATTTTAAGCAAGGAAATGAGTGGTGGTTTGGAACAATGGCAAGTATGAAGGACTTGCTTTATATGCATAATGTGCAGTCTAGCTTAAAACAACGTTCTTAGAAGAGATTGAAGGTGTATTATGGAAATCAAGGTTACCATGATAAAGATTAAAGCAAAGGCTAAGATCTATTTAAAAGTCAATGTCATGAAGATATTAAAGTTCTCACTTGCAAAACCCTAACAACTGGAGTAATGAATACAGTGCCAAAGAGGATATTGTGTTAGGGTAGATTTAGGAGATCTCCACATTATCTAATCACAAGCAAATACATCATTTATTTATTTTTTAAATTAAAAGAAATAATTCTAAATGCTATATAGAATATATTGATACTTCAAAAGCATCTGATTTATTTTTTTAAATTAAAAGAAATCATTTTAAACCCTATATAGGATACATTGATACTTCAAAAGCATCTAAAAGAATTTGAGATTATGCAAAAGTATGCCAATTAAATACCTAGATTACAAACAATAGCGTGAACAATGTAACCCTTGTTGAGTAGAGAAGGAATGAGATAAGCAACAATGAATCATATGCCTCCTATCACACACATCTCCTTACCATTCTCTGTCATTCTTTACTGAAACACTTCTCCATTTTGGTGGGATATGCCTGAAAATAAGGTTTCGATGAAGATTTTATAGTATGTTTATTAAAATGAAAACTCCATTTTGGCAGGCTATGCCTGAAAATAAGATTTCGATGAAAGTTTTAGAGTATTTTTATTAAATTTTTAGAGTATTTTGGCGGGATATATTCTTGATTCCTTAAATGATTTATTCAAATGGATTGTGATTAAATAAATGACTAACTATTCAGTCCATTTTATTGTGTGACAAAATTTTTATTCAACGACCAAATTATTCATTTATTTACTCATTTATAGCTGAGTTGTAAAAGATTAGTAGAATTTAGTCATTTTAAGTTGTTGTGACTAAAAGTTTTAGTCACAGTCATTTATTTGCCAAATTCTACTAGTGAACCCTGTTAGAGTGTATGGTTGAGAAGTTTCGAACCATTTTGGACTAGTTACATAGAGAGGTATGGAGTACCTAACATGCAACTGCTACACGATTTGCCTTGAAATGATTTCCATACACAGAACAAAGCAATTATTTACCATGGTAGTATCACAAAAACATCTAACAAACATAATAGATAGAATCAATGATCAATATCAGCATTCCTTCCTCTCTAAATCCTTATGGATATCATCGAGAGATCTTGGGAACATGATATTAAGATAAATAAAATTAATAATATCATAAAAAAGATAAACAATGTTGCAGTACCACTTGCCGTAGTTGTTTGATGTTTCAAGATTTTATCCATTAGTGATGTCTATTGTAGGAATGTTTTATCCGTTAAGACATACGTTAGGATGTTGATGATAAATTATCGATAGGTAGGTAGTTGATACTTAGGCATTGTTTCAACTTGATAGTGATCCCGACGTTTCAATCTTCTTACTTTGGAAGTTTTGATTTTGATGTTTGTTTTGTTTTTTGATTGCTTTATCAAAGGTTGAAGGTGATGATTGTTTATTATGAATGGAAAGTTTATTGTGGGTGGGTGACAACATAGATAGGACCTTTTTTGTATTTTCTAAGTTATTTGATGTTGTTTTTGTTGTTTTTCAGGAAATTTAGAGACAATTAAGAGGACCTAAAGAGACTAGCCTAGTGACTTGGGGGTTGATCAAATATTAGCCTTGCCTACGTGATACACGTAGAGACATCATAGTTCGACTATATTGAGTGACACTGTTTTTGGAGTTTTTTGACTCTTTATGAATGTTTTTTGTATTTTTGATAAGATATTTGAATGTTTTCTTTTTGTTTTGGGGGAATAAACTAGGGCCTCGGGAGTGCATCAATGATGGCCTTTCCTACGTTATATATGCAGAGGCTCATAGTTTGCTTGTTTGAAGGAGTATGTTTTTGTCTTTTTTGAAAAATTTTAATGTTTTTGGATTTTTTACCAAGTTTAAAGATTACGATGGACACCTAAGGGGATGAACCTAGGGCCTTAGGGGCTTATCAAAGATTAGCCTTTCCTACATGATACACACAGAGATATCGTAGTTTGACTATATTGAGTGACATTGGTTTTGGAGTTTTTTGACTCTTTATAAATGTTTTTTGTATTTTTTATAAGATATTTGAATGTTTTCTTTTTGTTTTGGGGGACTAACCTAGGGCCTTAAGGGTGCATCAAGGATGGCCTTTCCTACGTTATACATGCAGAGGCTCATAGTTCGCTTGTTTGATAGGAGTATGGTTTTTTATTTTCTAATTTTTTTGAATGTTTTGGATTTTCAACTAAGTTTAAATATTACGATGGAAACCTAAGGGGATTGACCCAGGGCCTCGGGGGATAATAAAAGATTATCCTTGCTTATGCTATACATGCAAATACCATGTAGTTCGACTAGTGTTGACTCAAAGCATAAAATGTTTTTTGGGATTTTCTTGTTTTTGACTTGTTTTGATTTTGTTTATTTTCTGGATCTTTTTTATTTTGATAGTTTTTTATCATGATGGGATGTACAAGGATCCAATCCGCTACTAGTTTCAAAAAATTTCCCCAGTTCGGGGCAAGATTATGCTTATTAGGGAAGATGTATTTTGATGGTGCAATAAGGTTCAACACTTGATTAGTCATCGAGCCATGGTTGGTTGCATGTTTCATTATGGGACAGATGGGATGGATGCGACAAATAGTGCTAATAGATATAGATGTAGGACTTATTCAAACATAGCTCCTGTTTGCTAGGTTTTCACTATGGTACCGGTCCTAGAAGCGCCACAAGGTGGTTTTCACTTAAAGGATGTTTTATTTTCTCTTTATTGTTTTTCTTAATTTTTGATTTTTTTTGTTGATGATATTTTGATGAGCTCAAGTATAAAACCTTTTGAGATGGTTTCTATATTTATAGGTTCGACCAAATGTTCTCCTTCAGGAGTATCCAAATAATATGCCCCTGAGCCATAGCTTGTTGTTATGATGAAAGGACCTAACCATATTGGTTCAAACTTCCCCTTCCCATCCTAATTTAGCTAGATCTTTTGATTCCCTTTCAATACCAAGTCACCTACTTGAAAGTTTTTGTTCTTTATATTTTTTTGTAGCTTCATTTGAGCTGCTTTTGATAAACCTAGAGATGGTTTAACACACTCAAACATCTTTCGTATAGGAGTTCTAGCTCATTCAGTCTGGACACCTGATATTCCTCAGTTTTTACCATGCCTTTCAGGGATACTCATAGTGAGGGGATTTCAACTTCGATAGGTAAGATCACTTCAGATCCATAGACCAAGGAAAAAGGTTTGGCACTTGTAGGTGTGTGAATGCTAGTTTTGTAATCCCATAAGGTTGGATTTAGCTACAAATTCCAATCACAGTTGGCATCATTAAGAGTCTCTTTTTCAGTATTTTCATAATGGTTTTATTGGATATTTCAGCTTGATCATTTCCCTAGGGATAGTATGGGGTTGAGAATCGGTGTTGGATAGAAAACTTTGAGTACAGTTCATGGACATCTTGGTTCTTGAATGGGGTTCCATTGTTTGTTATGATGTTTTTAGAATTCCATAATGAAAGATCAAATAATTCAAGATGAACTTGGATATTTGCTTCCCTGTGATGTAAGTTAATGGAATGGCTTCTATCCACTTTTTAAAGTATTCTATTGTAGTTATGATAAATTTATGCCCATTGGATGAAGTGGGAGATATCTTACTGATCAAGTGAAGTCCCCACTACGAGGAAGACCATGGTGATGTTATAGGTCATAGCTCTTGTGTTGGTGCTTGAACAAGATCACTATGTTGTTGACATTGGTAACACTTTCTTGAGTAATGAATAGATTCTTGTTCCATTGAGGGACAATATACCCTATTCTTAGAAATTTTTGTACTAGATTAGGTCCACTAGAGTGGGACCCACAAATACCTTCATGCACCTCTTGTAAGGTGGTTTGTGCTTTTTCCATGTTAATACATCAGAGTAATGTTCCATCTAGACTTCGTCTGCATAGGGTATCTCCTAGTATGGTGAATTGAGAAGTTCTACAGACAATGGTTTTCTTTTGGTTTGTCGTTAATTCGGGGGTATGATACCATGCTATATATAAGAAAAGGTGTCTTGGTACCAAGGCGATTCGGTACCAACAACATCACAAAAAAATTATGATTCTAGGATATAAAATGTCGGTATAAGTAGTTGCTCCATGAGGAATTCATATTTTGGAATGTTTTGTGGAATGTTGAGGACTGAACTTATTGTTGCCATCACGTCGGCTACTTTGTTGTTGATTCTGGGAACCTATTTAAAGGTGATGATCACAAAGTATTTTTTGAAGCTATCCACCATTCTTTTGTATGGAATAAGCTTTTCATCCTTTGTCTAGTACTCATCATTTACTTACCTTATTACTAGCTAGAGTCTCCATAGACCTATAGTTCTTTTATCTTCCATTCTATGACCATATTTAATCTAGTGATGAGTGCTTCATATTCAAAAAATGTTGTTAATACATGGAAAGGCAATCTTATAATTTTTAGGTATACTATCTCCCTATGGTGTGAAAAATAATATACTAGCCCCTGAGCCATGTTGAGTGTGGGACCTATCAAAGTACAAGGTCCAACGACTTGACTAATCAATTAGAAGTATGGTTTCATCTAGAAAAAATAATATCAGAGGCTTATGATCCTCCATTGGTGCATCTGATAGTTGATCTGCTATGGCTTGTCCCTTTGTAGCTTTTCTATCAATCTATTCTATATCAAACTCACTTAGAAATCCTCCCTGTTAGAGCTTCCTTTTCCAATAGATACTTTAAGGGATCAACTTTTGATATCAACTTTACTTGTATGTTTAGTATGTAGTGTCAATTTTTGTGCTACAAAGATGATAGATAGACACACTCTTTTTATGGGTGAATAGTTTAGTTCATATCCCACCGATGTTCAGTTGATATAGTACACTGCTTTTTCCTTGTTATTGTCATCTATTTGTGCTAATAGAGCTCCTAAAGTGACTGGTGTTGTAGATACATACAAGATTATTTCCTTATCCTAGATTGGTGACATCAATACTAGGGGAGTGAGAAAATAATCTTTGACTTGTTGGAAACCCTGGTCACATCTACCAGCCAATTTGAGTGTTATGTCTTTGTGTAGAAAATGGGTGAATGGATGGCACTTGTCTGCCAACTGTGCGATGAAACATCTGATGGATTGAAGCTTACCTTGTAGACTTCTCAACTGCTTCAATATTTTTGGAAGCATTTCTAATATAGCTTTTACCTTGGTGGGATCTACCTCAATGCCTCTTCTTGATACTATGTAACCCAATAGTTTTCTAGAAGTCATGCCAAATATGCACTTCTTTGGGTTGAGACACAAGTTGAATTCATGTAGCTTGTCAAATACCTTTGCTAGGTTATCCAACTGATCTTCACTTTTGATGTATTTTTCTAATATGTCATCCACATAATCCTCCATAGTGATATGTAACATATCATGGAAAATGGTGGTCATTGCTCGTTAGTAGGTTACCCCTGCACTCTTCAGACCAAATGGCATGGCATTCCAACAAAAGCTTCCCCATGCACAAGTAAAATATGTTTTATGTTGGTTGTATGGGGAGATCTTTAGTTTATTGTAGTTGGAGAATCCACCCATTAGTGAAAGCATTTCATGCCCCACAATTAGGTCTACAATCATTTCAATGCTAGGTAGAGGGAATTCATCCTTTGGGCATGCTTTGTTGAGATCCCTAAAGTCAATGCAAATTTGTATGCCCCCAATGGGCTTTGATACAGGTACCAGATTAGATACCCATCCAGGATAGTTGATGGGTCTGATGAAGCCCATTTCTAGAATTTTTTGAAGTTCTACTTTGACCAAGAGTGCTATCTGTGGACGCATCTTGCACAACTTTTGTTTGACAGGTTTAGCTCTAGGGAATACTGTTAAGTGATGTACTACCAAGATAGGATCCAACCCTGGCATGTTTGCATATGTCCATGCAAAGTTGATTTTGTGCTCATTGATAAATGCCAAGAAGTTTACCTTTTCTTTAGGATTGAGTGATGTTGCATGATATGTTATTTTTGGTGTCTCTATCATGCCCACATTGATAGGTTTAAAATCCTAAACTAAGAGTGTTGATTTCTCTTGAAATTCTGTGGTGGGGAGATTGAATCCTCCATCTTCAGGCACCTCAGAGAGGTTTTCACCCTTAGATGTGTCCTTTGTTTTTCTCTTTTCTTGATCCGATAAAGCCACATTATGGTTTTCTTTAGTGGACCTCTTTATTTTTAAAATTTTCAATTTATTTTTACGACTGGAAGACACAATCTCCCCTCCAAAATATGCTCATTGATCTAGCTCCATTACAAAACTTGTTGTACAATCTCCTTACGATATATCGGTTCAAAGTCCCATGAAATCCATAATAGCCTCATCATTTGGGAATGTGTCTAAAATAGGTATGTGATGTTTTTCCTCCCAGTCTATTAATTGTGGGTAAAGGAAGGGTATTTTGTCATTTTTATCAACAAAGTTTATGGAGGTTATGGCTAGGGTAGAGATATCAGTTTTATCAAGGCTCCATAGGATTTCTAGGTTATACTCACTAGAGTCATAGGAATCCTATTCATATTGTCATTAGATGTAGGTTCAAAAATTATTGGAAGAATGAAGAATTTCTAAATATACAACTTTTGTGTTGTCATTGATGTCACCATGTTATATGAGTTGCAATTGCAAGACTAAGTCATTGTTTGATCTGATATTCTGGATCGGTATATAGTTTACATCCTCTGGTATTTTGGTCTGCAATCCTTTAGGATTGATTGTTGCTGCTTGCAATTTTGGGAAATGGTTTATGGATTTTGGAAGCATTTACATTAAAAATATCTCGTGCACAGGTGCTCGTATGGTGTATCAACATTATTATGTTGATTTAATTTTGCTATTAAGCCTATCTCTGGCCGACCTCATGGATAATTGGTGTTATGGTGAATTAATTTTGTTATGCGGATGTATGTGTGATCTATCTTAGGTCTATGCTGACATGATGTAGTGTGCTACATGTTTTTTATTTATTGGTTGGAAATATTTTGTAAATGCTTGAAGCCAACAATCAATCTTTTTGGTTGCATCTAATTAGGCCAACCTAATTGATGCTTGTGAATAGGTCAAATATATATGTCAAACAGTTTTGAAGATTGTGGGGTGAGATGGATTGCAATGATGTGAATGTGAAGAAGTGCAAAAATTATGAAGTGTGTTAAGTTAGTTTATTGAGCATCACTGGAACTGAATCAACACTTGTTAGGTGCACTCTTACCATTTCATTCTGACTGTAAAGCCACTTTTGTTTTGTAATCTTTTTGTAGGAAGTGAGCCTCCTTGTCTAGATAGTGAGTCCTCTTGTAAGCAGTGAGATTTTGTATCTAGATAGTGGGTCCTATTTTGGGCAGTGAGCCTTATATATTCAGTTTTGGAATCACTTTATATTGTGAGCTAATCCTCACCTTGGTTTTTCCCTTACTGGGTTTTTCATGTTGATATTGATTTATGTTATTTGCATTTCATGTTCATACTTAATAACAAAATTGAGTTGTTGTGAAGTTGATAAGTGTGTGAAGTTTTGTGTTTGAATTTGGTGACAATTGATTCACCCCCCCCATCTCAGTTGTCTTGCACCTTTCAACAATTGGTATCAGAGCTTGGTTCCTCTAGAGAAGCCTAACAGCTTGAGGAAGATCCTAAATATGGAATAGATGGATGATAAAGAAGAACTTCAAGCTACTCTTGAAGATCTTGACAAAGTTGAAAGTGAAAATAGAGATTTAAGAGAAAATCTTGATGAAACAAATGAATGCATTCAGAAATTGAAAGAGCAACTGAAGAAATTCAAAGAAATATATAGAGAAGTAAGTGAGCAATTGAAGCAAGCTAATGAGGAGATCACTAGTTTGAAGGTGCAAGTGGAGGAGAAGAAAATAATTGAATAATGTTTGAATACTGTGGTACAAAGCAAGACTGATGTAGGCATGAAGCTTGAACAAGAAGTGATGAACCTAAAAGTAGATCTGGAGAAAGAAAAACTCTATGAAGATAATTTCAAGATATGCTCCACTAAACTTGAAGAGTTGATTGCAAGACAAAGACCCTCTAAAGATAAAGGAGGTTTGGGAATTGAATCCGGTGAAATCTCTAAGGATAAACATACCTCAAACTCAATAGATAATTAGAAGACTCGAGACAAAGGAAAGAAGAAAAGAAATCCAAGGAACTTTTCTAGAAGACCACCTGTGAGACAACCAAATGCACAAAGGTATCCATTTTTAATGGTGTTTTCTTTACATGTAATAAATTTGGTCATAAAGCAACTGAGTGTAGAAGCAGGATAAATCAGAATGTTGGAAGCTTTTCCAAACAATGTTTTACATGCAAGAAATTTGGACATAGAGCTACTAAATGTAGATCTCAGGTGAGGATGATTAGTCAGGTGATGATGAATAGGTTTAATGGAGGAAGAATGAATCAATATTTTAATGGCTACTACTGTACTTGTAACAAGTTTGGACACAAAGAAAATCAATGTAGATCAAAGGTAAATGGAATTCAAATAAGTTAGAGAAATGTTGTTTGCTATAATTGCAACAAACCCGAACATATTTCAAGAGCATGTAAAATTAAAAAGGGAAAGCAGTCTGATTTAGTAAAACAGAATGAACCAGTGAAGGAAATTGACAAGGAATAGTTTAGCAAGAAATGAACAAGATTTGGAGAAAGAAAGAAGATCCAGAAAAAATAGATGTGTATGTGTCATCATCTGGTGCAGACAATTACTCTAGCAATTAGACCTAGCATGGTCCTAAGGGGAGGATTAATAGAAAATTGTACAAACCCCATGGATGTATGGTGTGTCAGAAGTTGGCACAAGGATATGTTGTATAAAATGAGCAAACAGAGGTTATGCAAAATAAATTGGAAGAAAATTTGTAGAAATGTTCATTTGTGAAGCAATTTAGGGTTTACAATGCAGAGAAATAGGATTTTTATCCACTTTTTAAAGACTGTCACATTTAATAAAAATTAGGGCAAACCGATGATGTATAAAGTAAAATTCACAAGTCTTTCTGATCACTTGTGCAATTGAAGAGTTTGAAAAATGACTTGGAGCAATTTTGAGGTAATTTGAAGGAATCATTATGGATAATTAGGAATAAGAGACATAAGCTTTCAAAATCATTTCTCAATTTATGAAGGGGAAGAAGGGACAAGGAAGAAGTTTCGATTGAACAATAAAGAATTCAAGAAAGATAAGCACGATGATGGATAGAGGATCGTGTGGCGATATTCCGCTGAAGTTGAAGGGTGTTAAATTGGAAGAATTTGATCATCAAAAGATGAAGGAAATGGAACTAGGGTTGAAGACAAATGAATTATATAGCGTAAAAACCCTAGGTATGGATTTATGGGGAGAATTTCCCTGGTTTGTAGAAAAATAATCTATCTTGTTCTTGTTAAGTCGATTCAAGGATGACAACATTATTTTGGACAAAGCCTATCTGATCACGAAGGAGGAAATTGAAGCTGTTATTGGTTTATGCAGTGTTGGGGACCTCCCTGGGAAGAAAACCATGAAATACAGAGATGTGGAGGAACTTACTGGTATCAACAAAGACCCTCGATCTCTGTTGATAAATACCATTATCAATCCTGCTATAAGGTATGTTGTGTATGACATCTCTTATAAAATCTACTTCAAAAATCATGAAGGTTCTACTTCGATTATTGCTATATATCTTGCACACATGATGGTGAAGGAAATCAAGCAATTTGATTTGTATAGCCTTTTTATGGAAAACATAACTAAGAATGTCTGAATGTTGTTGGTTGAGGGTTATCCTTTTCGGTTTGGGACTCTGCTCGTATGTTTGATGTTTTAATTTTTGAGTTCACTACTGGGAAGAGAGAATGTTAAGTGGGAATCTAGAATTCCTGTTAGAAAACAAGTTTATAGGTATTTAGAATCGATGGAGGATAATGCAAGTGTTTGCAAAACCTATTTTGCATCCTTGAAGATGAATCTGTGCTCGGGTATGTTAGTTCCTAGTAAGTTTGAAGAGGGTTCCTCTTCTGGAAAGAAAGAATTGGAAGTTGTCATTGGTGAGTCTCGTCCATAATCTAAAAGGAGAAAAACTATCACAAAAGATCTTATCACTATCTTGGAAGAAAAGAAGAATGAAGAATTTTTTTTTGGATCTGACTCCTTTGATCTAGAGGATATACAGGTGATGTTAGATAGAGGTGAGATGAAGAAGGTTGGTGAAATGTGGAGTGCATGCTCTCTGATCAAGAGACTTAAGATTGATGATGTATTGATTAATTATCTAATCAAAAGGGGTATTTCAGTTTCAGATGTGTTTGACTCATTACCAGATGATCTAGTAGAAGTTATTGAAGAAAGAACATTGTTGGAAGGACCTGAAGGTCATAAGTTTGAAGCTATGATTGAGAGGTGTACCAAAGACAAACAAATGTTATCCAAACACATTAATGAGATAAGAGAATGCATCAAGGAAGTATCTGACATCTACAGGTATTGTCTCTGGTGGCCTGCAGATGTTGACAATTTTAGAAGCAAAATAGAAGCCATTGAATCTGAGGTAAATAGTATTGGATAAAGTTTCAACTTCTTTAAAGAAAAAAATGGAAAATAGAGAATAAGAGTTGATGAATTGCAAGTAGAGTTCCTGATTACTCAGAGACAAAGAGAAGACTTGGTTAAAACCTTCTGGTTAGTTAAATAAATTGTTGAGGTCCAGTTGGATCATCTCTCTGGAATACTTTCTAATGCAGAAGATTGTGAACGACAATGTTTGTCTTCAGACTAGACATTCTCATTTACACTATTATCTTTATTGGATAGTATGAGTGCCAAGATGAATTCAGTTGTGATTTCTTGGAAGAGGATTCTTCCAACCATAAGAGAAAGGTACAAGAAAATTTTACATGTAAAAAGCATTATTTTCACTTGAATGTTTGAAATGGGGAGTTGGAATTCCTTTGTATATACAATGTTACCATGTACATATGTTTACATCCTATTTTTTTTGGTCACCCTTTTCCATTGATGTCAAATGGGGAGAGAGTCATGTGAAGAACAGTAAAAGGGGAAAGAATACTGGTGATAGGGGGAGAGAATGTTGTGTTACATGTTTCCATCAATGACAAAGGGGGAGATTGTTGGAAGAATGAAGAAGAATGTCTAACTATACAACTTTTGTGTTGTCATTGATGTCACCATGTTATATGAGTTGCAACTACAAGACTAAGTCATTGTTTGATCCGGTATTTTGGACCAGGATACAGTTTACATCCTTCGGTATTTTGGTCTGCAATCCTCTATGGCTAATTGTTGCTACTTGCAGTTTTGGGAAATGGTTTATGGATGTTGGAAGGATGTACGTTCAAAATCTCTTGTGCATAGGTGTTCGTATGGTGTATCGGCATTATTCTATTGATTGCATTTTTCTATTAAGCCTATCTCTGGTTGACCTCATGGATAATTGGTGTTATGGTGAATTAATTTTGTTATGCGGATGTATGTGTGACCTATCTTAGGTCTATGCCAATATGATGTAGTGTGCTACACATTTTGATTTATTGGTTGGAAAGATTTTGTAAATGCTTGAAGCCAAAAGTTAGTCTTTTTGGTTGCATCTAATAAGGCCGACCTAATTGATGCTTGTGAATAGGTTAGATATATATGTTGGACAATTTTGAAGATTGTGGGGTGAGACAGATTGCAATGATGCGAATGTGAAGAAGTGTGAAAAAGATGAAGTGTGTTAAGTTAGTTCATTGAGCATCATCGAAACTGAATCAACACTTGTTAGGTGCACTCTTACCAGTTCATTCTGATTGTAAAGCCACCTTTTTTTGTAATCCTTTTGTAGGTAGTGAGCCTCCTTGTCTAGATAGTGAGTCCTCTTGTAAGCAGTGAGATTTTGTATCTGGACAGTGGGTCCTATTCTGGGCAGTGAGCCTTATATATTTTGTTTTGGAATCACTTTATATTGTGAGCTAATCCTCACCATGCTTTTTCCCTTACTAGGTTTTCCACATAAAATCTTGTGTTCATTGTATTGATATTGCTTTTTGTTATCTGCATTTCATGTTCATACTTAATAACAGAATTGAGTGGTTGTGAAGTTGATAAGTGTGTGAATTTTTGTGTTTGAATTTGGTGACAACTGATTCACCCTCCCCTCTCAATTGTATTGCGCCTTTCAAAAAAAATGATAGTATTTAAATTGAGGTTTTCAAACATGTTTTGGATATACAAGTAGTTGTCTAGACATTCACAATTATCTGATGTCTCAACAGTGGTAGAAGTAGCTCCTTTAAATTGAGGTTTTCAAACATGTTTTGGATATACAAGTAGTTGTCTAGACATTCACAATTATCTAATGTCTCAACAGTGGTAGAAGTAGCTCCTTCCTCATAAGAGGTTCTTTCAGTACTTTGGGTAATCACATTGGATGAACTATAACCCAGTCCAAGATTCTTCAGGCGCTTTTCCATGATAATTGGTTCTCTTATACCTTGTCCATGTAAACCAAGGCCACCTTGTCTAGTGAACCCCATGCTTTTGGCTATTTGATATCCTTTGTTGCTTTGATTAATAGGAAGGGGAGGCAGTGGTATATCCCATCCTTCTTTGTAGATCCATAAAGATAGGTCTTCTTTCCATACTTCCTCATCTTGCATGTCTCCCCACTTGGTGAAAATGGTGGGTTTGACTATCATCGTAATAGCTTGAACATGTCTAATTTATTTTGGTCCTCTAAAAGTCTTAGGTGTTGTGGGAAGCATTCCAATGCATAAGGATTGGTTGAAATGGTACTCCTTGCAGACCTTGTCAAGCACTTGGATCTTGAGATCAGAGTTTTGTGGTTCAGTTGATAGATTTGCAATGGAGGATGAAGATAGTGATGATGGGTCCACATATGAGAAAGGGTGGAAAGATATACCATTGTTGGGTATTTGCAAAATCTTTTTATATTTCTCCTCCAATTTAGCATAGTAAAGAAAAGGTTCAGGGTTGACATATATGGTAACTTCCTTATCATTATAAGAAAATTTTAGGAGCTGATGAAATGTGGAAGGGACTCATTGTAAGGCATGGATCCATGGCCATCCCAAGAGAAGGTTGTATGGTAGCTCAAGGTCTAGTACTTGAAATGTAGTCTTTGCTATTGTTGGTCCAATTTATACAGGAATTCTGATTGTTCCTTCTAAATTTCACTCCATATCATCATAATATCTTATGGTGATACTCTTGTTCTTATCAATTACATCATTAGAATATCCTAGTTGTTTCACTAATTTTAGGGAACAAATGTTTAAACATGCATCATTATCTATCAGTACTCTCTTGACTTTATGTTTGTGGATGCAAACTTCTAGATAGAGAGCTTGATTGTGGAAAGATTTTCTTTCTCAGAAAATACTAAATGATAGGTGGAGGTAATGTTACCAACCATGCTTGAAACTGATCTACGTTGAGATTGTTAGGGACCAAAGTTTCAACAAGATCTTTTTCCAATATTTCTTTTTGGGCTAGCGACAACTTCAAAAGCTCAAGGATGGAGATTAAGGCCAAAGTTTCTTTAGTTGTTCCACAATGTTGTAGTCATTTGATGGCTTACTTATGGTTTTTATTGGGGTGGGACTCCTTGAATCATAACTCTCCCTCTTTGTGTAGTTACATTACACGTAGGATCTCCTTCTAGTATGGTTACAACCTGGATGGTATGATCATCGTGAGAGATGCTTCCTATGAGTTCATCATAAGCAAAGTTGGCCTTATGGCAATCTTTCTCTTTTCCCTTATTGTTTACTCTAGAATGGTCAAGGATTGAATCCTTGTAGATCTTTAGGTCTTTATTTCCAAGCTGATATTCTATGTCGACCTCTCCCTTTTTGATTAAATCTTGCATGATGTTCTTGAGCGATCATGCAATTGTTGGTGGTATTCCCCTTGATTTTGTGAAATTTACATTGGTCGTTCTCGTTATACCAAGGGGGTTTGAAGTTAGGCTCTTCATAGTTTATTCTTTCATTAATCTTGATGAGGATCTTTTGGACTAGTTTGTGCATAATCACCTCGAGGGATTCTCCCAATTGAGTAAATTTTCTTCGCAGTTGGTCATATTGTCTTGGTGATCTCCTTTCATTATCCTTTCCTTGATTTTTCTGTTGTTTGTTTGGTTGATTGTTCTGAGGATAACTAAGTTGGTTGTTCAGTTGATAATTGAGTTGGTTGTTTTGTGGGTTATTTGGATCATAGCCTTGATGTGTTGTTTGAACATGATTTTGTGGAACATTGGGAGTTTATATATTGCATACAACCTTAGCATTGACCACTCCATCATTGGTTACATTTTTGTTTTTAGCCCATATCTTTGGTTTGTCATTTGAATTAGAAGGTTGATCTTTAGGGTTGTAAAGTTTGATTACTCCCCTTGCAGTGAGGGCTCTTTTGATGAGTATACCTTTTTCAATAGTCTCTTCAAACTTGCTTGGGCATAACATAGTGAGTTGGTAATTGATGTCTGTGTGTACATTGGAGATAAAGATGTCTACAAGTTGTTTCTCTGGAAAGGGCCATTTACATTTGCTTGCTTTGTGTCTCCATATTTGTAGGTACGAAGCAAATGATTCACCTTGATTTTGTTTAGTTTTATAGAGGTTGGTGATTGTTATTTCCTATTCTATTTTGTACGAGTAATGGCTAACAAATTTATCTGACAACTCATCAAATGTTTTGATACCAGGCAGTAAACGAGAGAACCAATTGATAGCGAACCTTATGAGACTTCATGGAAAACACCTCATTAAGTAGGTATCGTTACATTGTAGATCTATGCAAGAGACTGAGAACTTGCGCACATACTCTATTGGATCTCTGTTCCCCCTATATTTATCAAATTTTGGTATATCAAAGCCTTTGGGGAAAGGTACCATGGATAAGTTTTGATCAAAAGGATATGAACAAATGTCTTGTAGAGAATAGCTCTTCCTAGGATTTCCAATTTGTATTTCTGATATTCTTTGATTGAGTGTTTGTAGTTGCACATTTATGTCATTGTTTAATGTGCTTGCTTGAGGATTTTGTGCATTGTATCTCTATTGTCCCATGACATTTGTTTGGTCATAAACGAGATATTGCATAGTTATGACACCTTGAGGACCTACTGTGTATAAGTTAGGTTGGGCCTTGTTGTGTGTTGGAGTTATGGCAAGTCTGTGATGTTCCCTGATATTGATGTTGAGGTACCCCTAGGTATTGATTGTGTTGACCTTCCTGAAATTTTATTTTGGTGGATACCAGGTACTATGTTTGAGGTGTACCTTGGTAATTTTTTTGTGGTATCCCTTGGTGTTATGGATTTTATTGGAGAGTACCTTGGTAATTTTTTTG
This sequence comes from Sequoia sempervirens, assembly GCA_007258455.2. Lineage (NCBI taxonomy): Eukaryota > Viridiplantae > Streptophyta > Pinopsida > Cupressales > Cupressaceae > Sequoia > Sequoia sempervirens. The sequence continues at coordinate 156,559,096 of VDFB02000002.1, read as the reverse complement.
TAGTATACTTTGTTGTTATTGTTGAGGGATACCTTGATGATGCATTGGGTGCATACCTTGATGTTGTGTACCTTGGTAGTTTGTTGTTTGGGGTACATTATGTTGTTGGGGAATTTGAAGGGTACCTTCGTAGTGTGTTTGTGGTACAACTTTTTGTTTTGGATTTTTTTATTGAAAGGTACCTCGGTAGTTCATTTGTGGTACACTTTTTTGTTGTGGGTTTTGTTGAAGGGTACCTTGGTAGTGCATTTGTTGTACACCTTATTGTTGTGGATTTTCTTGTTGAAAGGTACCTTGGTGGTTTGTTTGTGGTACACTTTGTTGTTGTGGATTTTTTTGAAGGATACCTTGGTAGTGCATTTGTATTACACCTTGTTGTTGAAAGGTACCTTGGTAGTTTGTTTGCGGTACACTTTATTATTGTAGATTTTGTTTGAAAGGTACCTTGGTAGTTCATTTGGGGTACGCCTTTTTGTTGTGGATTTTGTTCAAGGGTACCTTGATAGTTGGTTTGTGGCACACCTTGTTGTTGTGGATTTTGTTGAAGGGTACCTTGATAGTTCATTTGTGGCACACCTTGTTGTGGGGTATTTTGTTGAAGGGTATCTTGGTAACTCATTTGTGGCACACCTTGTTGTGGGGGATTTTGTTGAAGGGTACCTTGGTAGTTCATTTGTGGCACACCTTGTTGTGGGGGATTTTGTTGAAGGGTACCTTGATAGTTCATTTGGGGTACTCCTTGTTGTGGGGGATTTTGTTGAAGGGTACCTTGGTAATTTGTTTGTGGTGCACCTTATTGTGGAACTTGTTGTGATTTCCCTTGTGGGTATTGTGTGTTGTTGGAAAGGTCAATATATGAGGTATGTTGTGGCATGTATTGCCATTGTGATGGGTTTCTACCTTGTTGGTCCATTGGAAGTTTTTCCATGTTTTGCATAGTGTTCTGTTGTGGCATGCTTTAAGTTGTATTACCTTGATATTGTTGTGCTACCACAACTTGCTCAATTTGGGATGGTTTCCTAAACAATGGGTTACCCTTGGGTTGCATTTGATCATTGTTTTGTGAGAACAAGGGTGGTATGTTGGGATTCATGGTTGGTTTTGGAATTTGTCTAACTACTATTAGATCTCCTAGTGGAATAAGATTAGGATCTTTTAGAATTCCCACGTTGAATTCTATGGGTAGTTTAGCACCACTTTGCACTAATGCGAGGAAATATGAGTTGCATTCTTCCCAAGCATCTTGTCCATAAGCTTTTGCATCTTAGGATCTTGGTAGTACTCTAATATTTTTTCATTAGTAAGTTCCTCATCATTATCGTATTCTTCTATGATCACGTCCTTAGGATTTAGAAGTTTATTTTCACTATCAATCATGTTTCGGTGTCTAAGGAGTACTTCCTCATTAGTAGGTGGTTGATTTTGTGTTACTTTGAATGAGGGTTCTCTTTGAGGAGTTGTAAGGTCATTTGGATTGTAACACCATGGTTGGGTTCCCTCATTAGTAATGTTTTTCATAGGTGCACTTGAACTACCTTTGTTGGCTTCCATATTTTTTCTTGTGTTGAGATCTTGTGGTTGTCATAAACAAGTTCAAGACCTTTGGGAGTTTTGTGATCACTAACTTATGAAATAAAATGGTGTTTTGTTTTAAAAAGAATGATGTATGGAGATGTTGTAAAAGAACCTTTTGGTTAAAGGTGTTGATGGTTTGATATGAATTGTGATGGTCAAGACCCTAAAGTATGAGTGATGATTGGTGGATGTTTTTGAGGTGATGCTAATTTTGGGACTCAAAATGTACAAAACTTGAACCAATATTTTACTCTATTTTTCTAGAGGATATGTTGATGATCTGCTTGAACTAGCCTTCAGGTTGCAAGCAAATGTTAATATCTTTGAAATTGAGAGCAAGAGGATAATCTAATTTATTGTGTTTGTTTTGAATCCTAAAACTAGGTTGATTTTCTGATTATGATTTGGGGATGTAGAATGAAATTTTGACAAGCTATGGTATGAATGTGAATTGTCCAAAATATTTTATGAACTTATGTAAACCAAGTCTAAAATGAAGGATGGCGATGCTATATTTTGACTAACAGGTCTGATAATGTTCTTTGATAACTGAAAGGAGTTTGAGGCCAATGTTGAAAATCAATCGTTCTTGACAATTTTTTGAGGCTAGTCTATAAGTAGGTTGATAGCGTTCCCTATTTAAAGCAATAGAGGTAGTATATTAGATCAATAGCAGTTTTATGTAAAGGAAACTGCGACCAAGTTTAGAAAAAGTAACTCTATTTTGAAAGTGATTGTAAAAAACTAGAGACAATAATCGCAAAAATTTTGAGCAATAGCGAGCAAGATTTAAGTCAATTGCGGTAGTGTTTAGATCAACAATGGAATTTTTTTTAATAATGAATCTATTTAGGTCAAAAGTGATTCTATTTTTCAAAAGAGACCCTTTGTTGATAGTGCCTATCATAAACCAGGGACATAAAAAGTAACAGTTTTGAGTAATAGTGAGCACTATTTAGGTCAACATCGATAAAAATTCTGCAATAGTGTCTTTGTTCAATTGTTTCTAGTTTTTTGTGATGATAGTTTGTTAGATAAGTTTGCAATTTTGAGATGTTGGTTAATCTAATTTTTTTGAGAATATTGTCTGAGATTTGGAAAGTGATAAAGCACATCAATTAGAAAGTATAAAATTGACCATAATTTTTTGATGGTAAGGGGAAAAAATCATCCCATGTTTAAACTAGTAGCAACATCAAACCATATCAAGCAATATTATCCCTAAGGCCAAATTGGCCAAGGGCGACACTTTCAGGACCACAACTTGGAAGCTTTGTTGAAGTAAGGTAGGGACATCCTTCCTGATGTATACACTTAAGAATTTTGAGAATGGATAGATAGGGGCCTCTAGGAATGGAAGGATGACCGAATCACCCTCTCCTTGAAAAACTACAAGTAGCAAGCTACAAGTAACTTATAATAAGCCAAGGATTTTTGTCTCAATTCAAGGGAGTTCATATGGTGAGTAAAGTTCTTCAGAGTACGGTTCACAACTCTTGCACTGGACTGTGCCACCAAGTAGAATATCTCAAGTAAAAGGTGGGTAAAACTACTTTAAAGGTCTTAGTCACTTCTCAAGGGATTGATACCCCTTGAGCACATAGTAAGCCACTTAAGACTTTAATCACTCCTATTATGGGTACTTATATGCAAAGGTACCTCCCCATTTTGAATGACACCACATGACCGAAGCTAATACCAGTTAAATATTGGCTTTCACCAAAATAATTTATATAGTGGCTTGAGGGAAATTTTTCTTTGAGTCACCTTCGAGTTCTCCTTTTGGGATGTGTCTCTTAGGGAAGCCCAATCTAAAGATGATGCTGAATATAAATGATTGTGAAACCCAAAGTGATTTTGATCACCCAAGATAATCAAAAGACGTGAGGGGAGAGGATAAACACTTGGTTTTCCAAGCACGGTGAACATGGTATACAATTCATAGCAGTTTCTTTTTAATCCCACAATTTCAAGTGTGTAAAGATACCAATTTGATTTTTAAGTACACCAAATTTAAAGTGTTTTAGATTTCAAGCAAGATATATCAATTTGCAAATCATAAATGGATTTGTTCAATTTTAAAGCACCAAGTTGAATATTTCTAATTGTATTGTTCGTCTTAATAGCATCAACAAATGAAACTACATTCATCTTTTAACAATGTTAAACTGAAAAACATTTGATTTTAGGAGCACTAAAATAAAATGTGAGCTTTGCTTGTTTAGTTTTAAGAACACCAAATGAAATATGAGATTTTCCTTGTTCAATTTTAAGCACCAAAGAAAAATATGAAATTTTCCTTGTTCAATTTTAAGCACCAATTGAAATGTGAGAGTTATAGGTCCAATTTTATGAGCACTAATTGAAATGTGAGAGTTGTAGGTCCAATTTTATGAGCACTAATTGAAATGTGCTTTAACTATGAAAGCTTAATAATTGAAATGTCCTTTGACCATTCTTCAAATCTGTAATGAAATTGTTAGTCATTCTCATGAAAAATGTGTCATGATCCTGCAAGGGCTACACCAACAACGTTTAGAAAATTCCATAACACAAAAATCAATCAATTGTTAGGGTTAGGTAAAATATGAAATCAAAGAAAACTTTTACAAAATTAATAGATTTAGAAAATAAAACAATAGTGAACCTGTTACCTGTAATAGTGAACCTAGGTTTAGTGCAATAGTGGTTGTTTTTGATGATAGTGGTAGAACTTTAGGTCGATAGTGGGTTGGTCTGGGTCGAAAGAAGCTATGTAAATGCTAGTTAAGATACCCCTATTTAGAAACCCGCAACATAAAATTTATTGGATGTTGTGGTTTTGTTTCTGATATTTGGTTGTCATTGATGTCAACACTATTAGCATAAATGCATTTGAAGCTATATATGTCGAGGATATTGAGAAAATTGTAAAGAAATAAGTTGCAAGTTGTCAATGGTAAAGTGAAGTTCAGTTTTTCGGTATGTTTTGTACGTTGATGATCAAAGGTTGTGGACTAAATGGTTTGTTGTTGAGTGTATCTAGTTTATCCACGTCGAGTTTCAGAGATTTGTGTGAATATTTGATTGAGTTATGAATATTTCCATTCAGACAGTTTTTTTGTTTCTTCAGTTGGTGTTCCTAATTGAGGATGATACTATTTCAGTTAGTACAGTTGCTATGGATGCTTCTCTGGTGATTCATGTTGCTTGTGGATTTTTCTATATTGTTCTCTATCTTTGTTGCACGTCTGAATTGATCGGTGTGATCGTGGTTGGCAATTTTCTCTTGTGTGTTCATGTTTTTCTTGTCCTTGGCCAACATGGTGTTGAAGCGTGTTGTGGATCTTCGAGGAGTAATTAATTGAAGTGTTTTCGTGTTGGAGATATTGTTTGCGTCCTCACTAAGTTGTGGCCAACTTTGGTTGATTCACATTGATAATATTTAATGATTTGGGCCGACAGTTTATATTCATTTTATTATTTCTTTGTGGCCGACTTGTAGCAATGAAATTTCATGTTGCAAATATATAAGAGTGATTGTTTATTCGAATTGAAGAGTGAATGTATGACAGTGGATGCCGAGTGTGTGTGTATGTATGTATATCATTCGAAGGCAAAGCAGAGTGTGAAGAATTGTGAAGAAGTGTGAAGAAGAGTGAAGAAAAGTGAAGAAGTGTTCATGTGCTTAATTGAAACTGTAAGCAGGCATTAGCAGATGCTATTTTCTCAATTCAAAATCCAAATGGCTTTAATACAAATCTATTTGTAAGACAGTGTGTCTTCCTTTGTAATTGAGCAGTGAGCTCTAGGTAGTGTGCCTGAATGCATGTGCATTCCCCATATTTCATTTTCATTATACTTTTAACAGGTTATAATCTTGTGGACTGACCTCCACCATGGTTTTTCCCCTAACAGGGTTTCCACATAAAAAAATCTTGGTGTTATGTGTGTTTCTGATGTGTTGATGATTCATGCTTTCATGGTTAATTATCATATATGAGAATAAGGTTAATAAGTTGAATAAGTTTTTAATTTTTGTGTGACTACTGATTCACCCCCCCTCTCAGTTGTCTGCCCTTATATTGCCAACAACTGGTATCAGAGCAGGTTCCTTAGAAGAATTTTAATAGCTTGAGGTGATCTAGGATGGCAAGTTACAAGAAGGATAGTCTGAGATTTGATGGAACAAATTATTCTTTGTGGAAGACTCGAATGGAGTGCCATCTTAGATGCATTGGTGAACCCTACTGGAGCATTACAAGTAATATGTACATTATTCCAGAGAATGGTCCTACTACTTCTACTAAGATTAGAGATGTTGAGTATAATATCCAGGCTAAGGAAGCTTTGTTGAGTGCTTTGACTGATTCTGAGATGACAAATTTTATGGATCTAAAGACTGCTTATGATATTTGGAAAAAGTTGGAAACCTTGTATGAAGGTGATGCTAATGTGAATATTGCTAAGTTGTAGAGTTTGAAAGGGAAATATGAAAGGTTGAGAATGGGTGATGATGAGAACATTAATACTTTCATGCAAAGAGTGAATGAACTTGTGTGTGGCATTAGATGTGCTAGTGGAAAGATAGATGAATCTAAGATTATTGCTAAAGTGCTTAGATCCCTACCTGATTCTTACAAAGTCAAAGCTAGTGCTCTTGAAGAGCTCCAAACTATAACAAACATAACCAGAGATACATTGGTTGGTAAGCTGACTGCTTTTGAGTTGAGTGAATTTGGTGATGCCCTTCCTAAGGTTGAAACTGCATTCAATGCTACTACTTCCAGGAGAGATAGACATAGATATTATCTAGGTGAGGGTTCATCTAGAAATACATTCAAGTATGAGGATGAAATCAGAAAAATTGAAGAAGAAGAAAGAGAGCTAGAAGAGTTGGAAGCACTTATTGTCAAAAGAGTATCGAGAGGAAAAGGTAAGTATGAAGGAAAATTTCCTCTTAAATGCTTTTCTCGCAATAAGATAGGTCATTTTGCATCAAGGTGTCCAGAAAGAGTTGCTAAACCAAGACTTACCAAGCCTAGATTTTAGAAGAAGTGTTACTATGTTGCTGATGAAGGCGTGACAGATGATGTATCTGATAAAGGAAATAGAAGTGATGATGAATGAGTATTTATTGCTATCAAGGAAAATAGTCTTGTATCTTTATGAATCTGTTGGTTGTACTAATGTGGAAAAAGCCCTAGTTTCTCGAGTTGAAGAAAAAGATGAATGGTTGATTGACAGTGGATGTTCACATCATATGACAGGAGATAAAAGTAAGTTTGTAAGCTTGGAAAAGTATGATGGTGGTGTTGTGAGATTTGGTGATAATATAGCTGGTGTGATCCGTGGAAGAGGCTATATTTCTCTTGATGGTAAGCATAATACTGATGATGTTCTGTATGTAGAAGGCTTGAAGCATAATATTTTGAGTGTTGGTCAAATGGTTGATAAGGGATACAATCTTCAGTTCAAGGATGGAAAGTGTAGAATATTGAGTTCAAAAAATGAAATTGCATCAGGTACAAAGATAAAAGGTAATATCTTTCACTTGAGTGTTGCTAGTAATTTTTTTTTGATTGCTCAAGTTGATGAAATTTGGTTATGGCATAGGAGGTTGTTTCATGTTAACTTTGATAATATTGTCAAGATAAGTTCCACTAAGGCTGTGAGAGATCTACCTAAGTTGGTGAAACCTACTAATGCAATTAATGAGCTCAAAATATGCTCATAATTTAAATATTATGATGTATTTTTAATACCCTTAATCTTATTGCTAATTAACTCTTTTATTAAAGACTTTTTATCTAAAATATGGTAGTATCCTGTAGCAATACATTCCTATATTCCTGCAGCTTAACATCTCTATGTGTTTGTATTAATTGCCCTGTTTGACCTCCCGAATGACTGATATAATGCATGTGGTTTTTGTATAATGAAATGGATTTAATATGTGATTAATGAATGTATTGTGTTATTTTCCACGCGTGCTTTCTTTCGCTTATGTCGCCATGTGCATCGCAGGTTATTGAAGGGAGCATGAACGAGTCAAGCGCAGCGGATCTCGGCCCTGCAGTAAAGTCCATTTCCAACATGACATCGAGGAATTTGTTCCAGAAAAGACTCTCTGGCTGGGTCATTGGGAGGAAATCTAAATGATCATTAATCTAGGAAGAGTGGAATACTAAATTCTCTCCAAATTGTGTTGAATAGATATGTATTCATTTATGAGAAGTTTGTTCCTCAGTTTCAGGATGCACTTATGTCCACGTCTTTCTCTGTTAGAGTTAGGTAGTTAGTTTCTTTTCTAATATAAATAAGTTCTCCTCCTGCGTGAGTGAGCAATAGTGTGTGTAAAAGTTAGTATTATAATGAGGAACAGTGTTTTGTGTTAGTTTTCTTATAAGCAGAGCAATCAATGTATATGATTCCAAGTTTATGAATAAAAGCTGATGAAGTTTTGAGTTCAATTCTTGCATAACTGGTTGATGCTTGCTAAGGGGGCCCACTTAGTAAGTATCTGTAGCTAGTTAGTTGTTTATCTTCTGTTGATTATAAGTTAGATTTCACTCTTGAAGGTTTCAGTGCAAACTCAGTCTTATATTGTTCCTGCAGCATCGAGAATCCATCCCTGTGTTTGTTCCTACAGCATAAGGCCAGTTCATAGTTTGTTTCTTAGTAACAGTTGTCATGGTTTCTACTTTGATTAAGTTACGCTTAAGTTAAGAAGAATTTAGCATAATTAGAATTCCTTCCAAGCATTTATTTCTGATAAATTGTGACTGAAATTGGTTCTTAGTGCACATATAGTGCCGCTCCATTTCAAGTATACGTTCCCTGGTTTGACAATGTAAATAAATGACCATAAGAAGATGTTAGTCACCTGCTGGTATGTCTAATTCACAGGTTTGGATTTTCCATGAATTTTATATCCTTTTGTGGAATCGATCAGCAATATCCAAGGAATGTCAATTGGGAAAGCAAACCAGAATTTCATTTCGAAGTAAAAAGTATTGTTCAAATGAATTGTTAGAACTTATGCATACTGATCTGTGTGGTCCCTCTAAGGTTAGAATTTTACAAGGTTACATGTATTTCATGTTACTCATTGATGATTATTCTAGAATGGTATGGGTTACCTTCTTAAGGGAAAGATTTGAAGCACTTGAAAAATTCAAGATCTTTAAAGCTATGGTTGAGATAGAGACAAGTTTGAAGATTAAATGTCTGAGATCAGATAGAGGTGGTGAATTCAGTGAATTTAATTATTTTTGTGAAGAGCATGGAATAAAGAGACAATTATCTACACCGTGGACCCATCGGCAAAATGGAGTTGTGGAAAGGAAGAACAAAACAATTGAAGATGTTGCTAGAACTATGATGTTGGAAGGAAATGTTCCTCATATCTATTGGAGAGAATTTGCGAGTACTACTGTGTACACACTTAACTGGGTACAAATCAAAGGTGATACTGGTAAGACCCCTTTTGAGCTATGGACTGGTCAAAAGCCTACTGTTAAATACATCAAGATATTTGGAAGTAGATGTTATATTAAGAGAGATAAAGACATAGGAAAGTTTGATGCTAGGAGTGATGAAGGTATCTTTCTGGGTTATTCTACTAAAAGCAAGGCCTACCAGTGCTACAATAAAAGATTAAAGAAAATGGTTGAAATTGTGAATGTTAAGGTTGATGAAGACTTAGGTGCACCATCCAGAACCTGTGGATATGAATCTGATGATCAGGATGATAGTACAAATGAAGGAAAGCAAGTTCAGACTACAAATCAAGTGTAAATCAATCTGGTAAATCATGAGAATGAAGAAAAAGGAGAAACTGGTGAAAGAGCAGATGAGAGATTAGAAGAGCCTGAAGTTGAAGAAAATCCTAAGAAGACTATGAGGTATGTAAGATTGAATCATTCAGAAGAACAAATTATTGGTGATAAGAATAAAGGTGTCTAGACTAGGAGAAAGATTGCAGAAGAATATTGCTTGATTTCAAAAACTGAGCCTACTAGTGTGAATGAAGCATGTAAAGATGAGCATTGGATTGAAGCAATGAAAGAAGAGTTAAAACAGATTGAAAAGAATGATACATGGATTCTTGTTCCTAGACCTAAGGATAAGAATGTAATTGGAACTAAATGGGTCTTTAGAAACAAACTAAATGAGCAAGGTGAAGTGGTTAGAAACAAAGCAAGATTGGTATGTAAAGGATATTCACAGATAGAAGGAATTGATTTTGAAGAGACCTTTGCCCCTGTTGCTAAAATTGAAGCTATAAGATTATTTATTTCCTATGTTGCTCACAAGAACTACAAATTTTATCAGATGGATGCCAAATCAGCTTTTCTAAATGGTGAATTGGAAGAAGAAGTTATGTTGAGCAACCTAATGGATTCTAGTTGACTGATAAAGAAGATATGTTGTGTCAGTTGAAGAAAGAATTGTACGGACTCAAGCAAGCCCCTAGAGCATGGTATGTAAATTGGACAAGTATTTGTGGAAGCTTGGATTTAACAAAGGTACTGTTGATAGTAATCTGTATTTCAAGATTGACCATGATGAAGATTTGATTGTTGAAGTCTTTTTTGATGATATTAATTTTGGAGGAGATGATGCTTTGTGCATGAAGTTTTCTAATGAGATGCATAATGAATTTGAGATGTCTATGATTGGTGAGATGAAATTATTTTTGGAATTGCAAATTACTCAGTTAGATAAAGGGATTTTTATATCTCAGTCCAAGTATGTGAAGGAATTGTTGAAGAAGTTCAGTATGGAAGATTCAAAGCCAGTTGGTACACCCATGGTGACCGAGTATAATTTGACAACAAAAGATTATTCTCCAAAAGAAAATTAGACAAGATACAGATCAATGATTGGTGGATTGTTGTACTTAACTCAAACTGGGCCCGATATCATGAATGTTGTATGTATTGTTGCAATATTTCAAGCTAATCCGAAAGAATCTCATGTGACTGTTGTGAAGAGAATTTTTAGATACTTGAAGGGAACTGTTGATCTTGGCTTATTGTATCCTAAAGATGATGATCTTACTTTGAGTGCCTTTATTGATGCTGACTGGGTAGGAGATGTGAAGGAAAAAAAAGTACTAGTGGTGGAGCATTTTTCTTAGGTAAGAAGCTAATCTCATGGTTAAGCAAGAAGCAAAATGCCATTTCCTTGTCTACTATAGAGGTCGAATACATTGTTGCTGCTAATAATTGTACTCAAGTCCTATGGATGAAGCAGATGCTGAAGGATATTAGAGTTGTATATGATGAGCCTATTTCCATATTCTATGATAATTCAAGTGCTATTAACATTTCCAAGAATCTGGTGATGCATTCAAAAATAAAACATATATCTATCAAGTTTCACTTTTTGAGGGAGAAGGTAAGTGAAAAGGAAGTCAGATTGGAGTATGTGCCTACTAAGGAGTAGATTGTAGACATATTTACCAAGTTTTTGCCTAAGGATACTTTTGAGTATCTCAAAGGGAAGTTAGGGGTGATTACCCCTCCTAATCAGAACTAGGATGCAATGCAATGTGTGCATCCGTCTGTGCATTTCACAGTCATATCTTGTTGCAGATTGATGTTCTAGTGGCTGCTACTTAGGGGGAGTAGTCAGATGTTTAGAAATTCAGATATGTGGTTCAAAGCTTAGAAAAATTTGTCATTGATGTCAAAGGGGGAGAAGACTCATGTGAAAAATTGGTAATTATCTAAAAAGAAGAGTCATGTGGGAAAGGAGTCGTGTGAAAGAGTTGAGGAGAAAAGAGTCAGAATCTAAGGGGGAGTAAGTGCTAGGAGTTAGTTGTGTTAATGGTGTTTTTCACATCATGTGTTGCCATCAATGCCAAAGGGGGAGATTGTTGGATGTTGTGGTTTTGTTGCTGATATGTGGTTGTCATTGATGTCAACACTATTAGCATAAATGCATTTGAAGCTATATATGTCAAGGATATTGAGAAAATTGTAAAGAAATAAGTTGTAGATTGTTAGTGGTAAAGTGAAGTTCAGTTTGTCGGTATGTTTTGTACGTTGATGATCAAAGGTTTTGGACTAAATGATTTTTTTCTAAGTGTATCTATTTTATCCACATCGAGTTTCAGAGATTTGCATGAAGATTTGATCGAGTTATGAAGATTTCCATTCAGATAATTTTTATGTTTATTCAATCGATGTTCCTGATTGAGGATGATACTATTTCAGTTAGTACAGTTGTTGCGGATGCTTCTCTGGTGATTCATGTTTCTTGTGGATGTTTCTAGATTGTGCTCTATCTTTGTTCCATGTCAGCATTGATCGTTGCGATCATGGTTGGTGATTTTCTCTTGTGTGTTCATGCTTTTCTTGTCCTTGGCCGACATGGTGTTGAAGTGTGTTGTGGATCTTCGAGGAGTAATTAATTGAAGTTTTTTCGTGTTAGAGATATTGTTTTGGGTCCTCACTAAGTTGTGGTCAACTTTGGTTGATTTGCATTGATAATCTTTAATGATTTCAGCCGACGGTTTATATTCATTTTATTATTTCTTTGTGGCCAACTTGTAGCAATGAAATTTCATGTTGCGGATATATAAGAGCGATTTTTTATTCGAATTGAAGAGAAAATGTATGCCAGTGGATGTTGAGTGTGTGTGTATGTGCGAATATCATTCGAAGGCAGAGCAGAGTGTGAAGAATTGTGAATAAGTGTGAAGAAGAGTGAAGAAAAGTGAAGAAGTGTTCATGTGCTTAATTGGAACTATAATCAGGCATTAGCAAATGCTATTTTCTCAGTTCAAAATCCGAATGGCTTTAATCCGAATCTATTTGTAAGACAATGTGTCTTCCTTTGTAATTGAGCAATGAGCTCTAGGAAATGTGCCTGAATGCATGTGCATTCCCCATATTTCATTTTCATTATACTTTTAAGAGGGTATAATCTTGTGGGCTGACCTCCACCGTGGTTTTTCCCCTAACAGGGTTTCCACGTAAAAAATCTTGGTGTTATGTGTGTTGTTGATTCATGCTTTCATAGTTAATTATCAGATCTAAGAATAAGGTTAATAAGTTGAATAAGTTTTGAATTTATGTGACAATTGATTCACTCCCCCCCTCTCAGTTGTCTACCCTTGTATTGCCAACAAAAAATGTCAATAGTGATCATTCTGAACAAAAGCGGCCAAGTTTAGGTCAATAGCAGCCAAATTTGGATCAATAGCACTAAAATAGAAGCGACAAATGCATTCAAGTTTGGAGAAAAAATGTTCTAGTTAGCAAAAGTGATTCTTCAAAAAGGAATATGTGACTAAGAACCCGCACCTGCTTATCAAACTCAAAGAAAACATTAAATTTAAGGACCTAGGTCCCATCGGGCATGCCAAATATTGTAAGGGGGGAAAATAGCATAGGAAAACAAGCAATGAATCGAAATAAATCAATTCAAACAAGATAAAATTCCAACCATACTCATGAAATGAAGTTATAAAATAATGAAATCAACAAACAATGTAATCCTAAAGATAACATAAATGGAATCCAAAACCTTAAAATGTTACCATCCCATGTTGAAGTGTAATCCATATTGATGCTGAATTACATTTGAATCAATACAAAGCCTCCATTTGTTTTTTTACAAAAGATTCAAAGTGCGTTAATGGTGACCTAGAATAAGAAGACAATAATTCTCAATGTGCTTAAGAATTAGTTGTTCAGTGCTTCACTATGTAAATTCTAGATAGATTTTTGAGAAGGTAGAAGTTTATTTTGTAGATCTCATGTTTCCAGATGATCGATCAAGATTTCATAGTTAAAGACCATGATAAACGATTGAGAACCATCGAGAGGAAATAGATTGGAAGGATTAGTGGATTTAGATTGGAATAATTGGTGGGATTGGGAAAGCCAATTTGAGTGGTTAGTGGGATTGAAGAAATCAGTTGGATTGATTGATATGATTGAATAAATTAGCAGGATTGGAGAATAGACGAGTTAGTCAACCAATTAGAGTGATAAATTAGTGATCATAATTTTCTCAATCAAAAAGGAGGGTGAGGATAATTAATTAATTGAATAACTAATTAATTTTAGAGATGAACGTGCAAGTCATGTTTGACTTTAACAAATAAATTTGTATTTATTTTTGAATATGTTGAATGCGTTTGAATAATTAATTTAATGATTCAAGTTTAGAGAGGGGAAAATGACTTAATTAAATTATTAAATGATAACAATTTAATTGGTTTAGATGAATAGAGTATATTAGTGACATAATTAAATAGCTTGCATTTATTTAATTAATCAAGAGGAATAAAGTTTAGATTAATGATAAAATGGTGAATTAATTAAATAATTAAACATTATTCAATTAATAGAGGAAAATAGGGTTTATGATGCAAATAATGTGAAATGCAATGGTATTTAATGATAATGATGTCGATGATGGAAAAATGTCATTCAAGATGTGTGATATGTGTTTAAGCCATTTTTACATGTCTACAATTCCATCCATTAATACTTACTAAATCATAATTTATACCAAATTCTATAGAATAAAAAATAAGGCATGACATCATTACATCAGTAATAATAAAGATTATAATCATAAACAATCAATGATACACAATGATTGTGGCAATCAATGACCTATAATGTCTACTTGAACTAGACTTATGGGTCCAAGAAAACATATACTAATTGATAATGATAGAGATAATGGAAAATAGATCTAGATTAGATCTTTGATAAATTTTGATAGTGATATGAGAGGTTCCAAGAAGTTTTATTCTCCTTGAATTCTTATCAAGGATAATTCAATGAAATAGTGTAAGATGTCTTCATTATAGGATATGTTGAAAGTGTTGTTATGGTTCCCAAAAGTGGTTTTAAGAAATGTGTTTTTGTTTTAGACACTTTTTTTTAGAAAAAGATCCCAAAAATGATTTTTGACATTTTCAACATATAAAGATGCATCAATCACATTAACAATTTTAAATATAAAAAGATAAAAGCAATAGATTTGCTTGTTTTTTTGTTTTCGACTGCTTTTATTTTTATGATTTTGAATTTTTTCATAATTTTTTCAAAGATTAAAATCATATAAAGATATAATAAAAAATACAATTTCCTATTACTCAATTTGGTTTTTGTGTCCCCTTTTGGTTTTAAGTGGGAAAGGTGTTTTTAAACATTCAAACACACAAGACACATGAACAAGTCTACTCAAGTGGGTTTATCAATCCTTATAAGAACAAGGCACCACAAGAAAAGATCACCAAAAATATTCAACTAGGCTTTACAAGCTCAACTATAGGTATCCTCTATATACCACAAAGGTACATGAGGTGGCCTAATTCATAGATGAAAGAGAATAATTCCAAAAAACTAGGAGAAGATAACCCACTCTCCACCTTCACTTATCTAATATATAAAGTTCTTAGAGGCTTAGCCCAAATTTGAAAGCTTCCAATTCCAAGAGGTTTGTCTTTTGATTCACCCTCTACTCTATATACTCCACTAGAACACAATAATTTAGATCATCCCCTAGGGTGATGGAATCCCTAAGCAAGCCCCCCCCCACAAAAAAAAAAAACAAGAATATTTATTTTTGATCCTCAAGATCACCCTAAGATGTAAGAGGAGAGTATACATAAGTAGATCTTGGGGATTAAAATAAAATGGTTTATTTTAAATCCTAAATCTAAATGTGCAAGATCAATGTTAAGCCCACTTTCAAATGTGAGGAAAACACACCAAAAAAGATAGTATAAGGTAAATAATGATTTTATGATAGATCAAAAAAGTTATGAGCAATTGAAATATAAAAAGAGTGTAACTTAGAACAAATGTACCCAATTTATAATGTCAAATATAAAAACCCTTGATCCAACATAGAGATCCAAGATGGCTTTTTCTAACACTCTTGAATTTTCAATCTCTACACACAAAGACCAAAAAACAATCCTAGAAAAGAAAAACAAAGATCACTTATTTATAATCCTCAAGATCACTCTAAGGTGCAAGAGGATAGCATATGTAAGCAGATCTTGGAGATTAAAAGATAATGATTCCTTTTAGATCCCCAAATCAAAATGTGAATGGTAAATTTTAAACCTAATTTCAAATGTATGAAAAAATGTCAAAGAGGATAGTCTAAAGAAAAAAAATTATAGCACCAAGGGATTCCTTGTGATAATAGAACTCTTGTAAAGATCAAAAATTAAAATTATGATGCAACAAAATGGATGTAAAAAAAGGATATGCTTATCACAAGATTGTAATTTTAGATTTTTTTATTTTTCATGTATTCAACTAGATCTGATTATTTTGCAATATTTTTTGCCTTAAAAAATCAAAAGAATAAACCCCTACTAAAATTCTAAGAGATTTCCAAAAATATTAAAAAATTTGAAATTTTCCTTAATTTGTGCCCTAAAAAGTAGATTTATGAAAAAGATGTAATCAACATAGATCTAATAATTTCATTACTATTTTGACCTAAAAATTTGATTAAAAAAAATACCCATACTTACTTTTGGAGACCTTTAAAAAAAAAGGGGTGCTGGCAAGAAGTTGAATCCACTTTGTGGCCATTTAGTGGAAGTGTTTTCCCCGATTTTCAAAATTTGACACATTTGACCTTAAAATTTGAAGCACTTAGAGATGGAATCTTGGAAAAAGTCACTAATCTTAAAATGTAGTACTTGGAGCCTAGTTTCTAAATATGTAATTTATTTCAATACCCAAATGATACAAATTGATTTTCAATAGGCATTTCTAAAAACCACTGCTTAAAAGTCAATTTTTTTTACCATACCATGCACGTGTACGTCATCCATATTTTGACCTAGATAATCATATTTTTCTAAATCCTTTTGGGAAAATATTTGCAACTCATTGAAGCACGCTTTTCATATTTTTTTGTAATTTTTTTGTTAATTTTTTATTGGTCATATTTGGTGTTTTAAAAAATCGTCGTGTACGTCACACATAAGATGACCTAAACTTATTATTTTTTGATTTTTTTTAAATTGAAAAGAATTTTCTAAAGTACGCTTTCGTGCAATTCGTTCATGAAAACATCATGTTGATAAAAAGTTATTAAAATACTAAAAACCCCTGATAATTCAAGTTTATGGACCTATTTAATCAGAAATTAAATGAAAAATTAAAAAAATTACATATTTGGAATCTACATTGTCTCATCTATAATGGGTTTTAATTTCTTCAAAAAATTCTACAAAAAAAGTCTTTAGACGTATGCCCAAAGTCAGTATTTTTTGTGACATTGCTAGGACCTTCAACTTGCAGGTCAAACCAGGTCCAAGGCCTAGGTTTAGATCCCCAAACCTTTTCCCGAACTTGTTAACAAAGCAAACACCTAGCCTACATTTCAAATTTGAAGAAACAGGATCCCGTTTAGTAAACAGGATACTATTTCCCATTGGCCCGTTGAAAATGGAATGGGATCCTGTTTAATAAACGAGATCCCATTTATTAGTGGATCCATTTAATAAATGGGATCTTGATTTATATAACTCGAGATCCCTTTACTAAATGGGATCCTAATTTATATAACTCGAGATCCCTTTACTAAATGGGATCCCGATTTATATAAATCAGGATCCCATTTATTAAACAGGATTCTAAGTTATTTTTGACCATTTTTTTTAATTTTACTGTCAAAGAGGTACATCTCGGGTCTGAGAATTATTTTGTATGGCCGATTGTGACATATTCCCTATTTTCTATCACCTTTTGTCTTGTTGAAGCTCTTCAACTTGGGATTTTTTTCAATTTTGAAAGGAGGCATCATTGGGACGCTATTACAAAGGAATTTTGTTGAATTACTACTTGTTTTCAAAGGAGGAAGAGGAATTTTATTTAATTGCTACTTGTTTGAAGGAGGAAGAGAAATTTTGTTGAATTGTTATTTGTTTTCAAATGAGGAAGAGGAATTTTATTTATTTGCTATTTTTGTGAAGGAGGAAGAGAAATTTTGTGCAAAATTTTCTACTTGTTGAAGGAGGAAGAGGAATTTTGTTTAATTGCTACTTGTTTGAAGGAGGAAGAGGAATTTTTTTCAATTGCTACTTGTTTGAAGGAGGAAGAGGAATTTTTTGAACAATTGCTACTTGTTTGAAGGAGGAACAAACAAGGAAGACTCTCAAGTTTTTGACATTCATTTGTGTATACTTCAAAAAATTTCAATCATGGGATCACAATGTCAGAATAAGAGAAAATATAGGAAGGTATTGACCCCTGAAGAAATTCAAGAAAATAGAGAGAAGGAGAAACAAAGAAAAAGAGAAATAAGAATGAGAATTTGATCAATGGATGATGGTGAAGCATCCAATTCCACAACTATTGAAGATAAAAACATTGAGGAGACCATGAATGTAGATGATGCAAACTTGTAAGAGGTGAATGTGTAAAATAATACGAATATACAAACTACTCCTGGTATGTCTTCAGATATCCCTTTTAATGCTATGGATAATGTTTCAATAGGAACAAGTCCAGGTACGTCTTCAAATCCACCCGTGAGCCTCATGGAGATGGTGTTTATTAGAGATTTTAAAAATGTTGGATATAACAATGTTGACATTGATAATATTCATAGAGTTCAAGATTTGAGTCAAATTGTTGTTGAAAATGAAAATGAAAATCCTTTATTGAAAATGAAAATGAAAATCCTTTTATTGAAAATGAAAATGAAAATCCTTTTATTGAACCTGAAAATAAAAACCATTTTGTTGATGAAAATAAAATTATTTTTGAAGTTGAAAATGAAAATGAATTTCTAGGAAGTGATGTTGAAAATGAATATATATTTTTTTAAATTGAAAGTGATGTTTTGGATAATCTTCCTAGTAAGATTTCTTGGAGACAAATAAGAACACATGCTAATAGATTATACAATCAATTTTTTTATCGTAAAAAACTTTCAGTTCAATGTCAACTAATGAGGCAATTGATGAGAATGCGGGAAATGAGAAAAGTAATGAAAAATTCAAGCATTTTTGTTAGTAATGTCAACTCCCGAGGTCTAACATGAAATTGAATGTTGAAATTAAATCTTTGATTGAAAAATATGGGCATGATAATACTAGGGTATCATCTAATGCTAGAGATGTTTTAAAATTAAGAGTGGGGTCCAAAGTTCGTGATCCTCATCGAAAACACCTACTAGATACAACACAAACTAAATTTTATAGAAAATTTTGTGGTGATTTAGTGTTACCTGGTAATATTAAAATAAGTCAAAGGTATTTTGAAAAATGTAAACCTTGGTATGTAAAAAATAATAAGCAATGAATATCTTGTTGTTGTAAAACACATGTTCAATTTTGTTATTTTTATGATGTTTTTTTATATATATGTTGTACTTTTCATACTAACATGATTATGTAGGAATGTGGTATTAATATGACACCTGAAACAATAAGCTAGTTTATATCAAGTTTGTTTTGTGAAAGATCTAATGGAAAAATATTTTATTTAAGTTCTTGTATTTGTGGACAATGCACCAGTTGTGGAAATCTTTCATTCTTAAGAGTTTGCATGCATGAAAGTGTTGATAATGATTTCGGAAAACAATTAGTGGATGTTAAAATATTTAAGAATGTTAACTATTCTCTAAAAGATGGAAAAATTGGAAAGCATTGTGATTTAGTTACAAAAAAAGTTAGTGTACATGCATTCATATTAGAATTTAAGAATAAGATTGTACCAAAATATGTCATGCCCTCTCAACATGCTTGATGGCTTGTTGGCTAATTTTGTGCATGTAGAAAGATATTTCCAGTTGGTAGTATACTATCAGTGGTTGATTTTGTGGAAAACTATACTCTAGCTCCGTAAGAGGAAATTCAATCATAGTATTATAATTCAGTGCAAGTAGCTATGTTTGTTCATATTGTTTATAGACATGCAGATGATAGCATGAGGATGATAGAAAAGTTTTGAGGGAGTATCATTTCTATTTGAGTGACAACCGGTTACACTCGTCAAAGTTTGTTCAATATTGTTTCAATATATTTTATAGAAATTTAAGAGAAAGAGGAATCCAGATGATAGAACACCTCATATGGTCAGATAATTGTATGGGACAGGTTCAAGAATGTTTGAATGTTCTATTGGTTAAGTAGGGTTCACAAGGAACTTAATGTTCAACATTTGTGGAGCTTTTTTGAAGCTGGGCATGGTAAAGGAGAACATGATGGAGTTGGTTCATGTGTTAAAAGAATTCTTGCTAGAGAACAATTGAAATTTGAGGATGCAGTAAAGTTTAAAGATGCACATGGGATTGTGGATCGATGCAATACAATATTATCTACGCCTAGTTTGAGCAAGTACTCTAAAATTTGTTGATTATTTTGGTTGGTTGAAGAAGAGAACATTCTACCTAGACTTAATTGTGAGACGATCAGTGTATCTACTAAATGGCATTCATTTAAGAGTTTGAATGCAAGCACATGGACTATCTAGACAAGGGAGCTTGCATGTTTTTTTTTGTTTTGTATCTCAAGAGATTGGAAAGCATGTGAACATACGAAATGGGTTGAATATTGGAAGCAAAGATCATTGACACCTACACAATCACATGATCAATACGAAAAAACAATTGAAACAATGATCAAGTGTTTGCATCAGAAGACTATGACTGTGTTTCAGACCTTGTACATGTTACCAGATTTTCACTTATTGCTCAATCAGGCAGAGCATATTGTTTTAAATTGATAGAGTGGAGTACATTTTAATCTTTTCTACATTACATTCAGATGCATAAATGAAATAATCCATAAAAGATTACAATTACAAATTACTACATTCATACATATGCATGTAACAAAAGAAGGATTCAAATCTTATCTTTCTGAAAAGTGATCTTTATTGATTCAAAACTGTTCATTGTCTCACACAAGCCGTGAGATTTAACTTATTCAATGCAAATAAAGAAAAGCATATATATGAATAAGTAACAGAAAAGTAAATGTGCATGTAAAGAGAGAAACCAGTCATTGCCTATGAATGACTGGTTCAATCTGAGTTGTCTTGTACTATTGTTTCCTCGAGTTGCTTGTGTCCTTCCTAACTCCATACCACTCCTAGTTCTGCATATGGAAAAAACAATGATATTAGATCAATTCTCTAAGCAATGAAAAGCTTCCAAATTTACATGAGCAAATACCTATGCATATATAAATTGATCTCAATCTGCATTAAACAAGCATGCAAATCCTGGATGTCCCTGAAAACCATTGAAATTATCAAAAATATATAGGATATGCATTTATATCACTAATTTATTTGCTTCATGTGCAGATACAGGTGCATTTGTATTTTTGTTCTGTGTTATTATCTAATTATGGCACCTGGGGTTAAATGTGGCTCCCACAAGGGTTGAGCTCAGCATGCTTGTAGTACGTGTTATGATTAGATCTTATTAATTTTTCCATGACAATGTAATGCAATTGAGGATGCATTTATCATTCATAACAATGAAGTTTATGAATCCACTGTTATAAACAATGATGGATACTCAATGGGATTATAGTGTTTAAAGCTAAAAGGTATAGTCATCATGGTGAAGATAAACAAATTAGATGTTTTCTTCTATGTGCAGTGAGATAACTTAACTCTTAATGGTATGCAGAATTGTTGACAGAATCTGTCAAAGGATTGTCATCTATGTATTACAGAAATACAAATCCTCTGTATAATTGAAGAAGAGATGATACCCTTCAAGTTAATTCATGAAATGATATAAGAGCAGCAAGCTCATGTTGTTATCTTGACACCTGTATCATTTTGAACAATTCACATGAATTATAACCTATGAAAGGAGGAGATTGCACCATATGCAAAGGAAAGGAACAATAGGTGGCTTTCAATTGAATTTAGTCTTCTTCCAAGATACATAGGGCTCTTTCAAGTGGACATCTAAGTTAAAGGCAGTCCTATTTTGAGGTATCATAAGAAAGGGAACCTGTTGCTTATGGCAGGTCAAGTGTTATTCACCTACCAATATTCATATTATTGAACCCCAATCCAAATACCTGCAAAACACAATAAACAAACACATTAGGAGATCATATGCAATTAAGAACAAGGATTCCCCATGAAATCCATTAGTAAAGCTTAAAATAGGAAATAAAGCAAGAATGAAATGAAAAAACAAGAAAGTAAGCTAAATCCTATTGAAGACAATGCAAACTCTTGATCCCATGGGGGAATTGGTGTCAATTTGATGTGAAAATTGGCTCTTTCCCAACTCCAATGCTAGCTTTGATGATGTGATGAAGATGGTGATCCACTTTGATGAAGAATGATGAGTGCTTCAAGACAAAAATCTACATAACCTAGCTACAAATTTGAAAATATGGATGAATATTGTTAAATATTTGAGCATAGTAAGTTTACTCAAATTGTGGATGATGAAATGAGGAAATTAGCCTCTTATTTATAGAATGAGAAGATGGAAGAATGTCCAAAATGGAGCAATGTGGGACTAAGAATTATCCAATGACAAAGTGCCACTTTTCAACATGTGAGTGGATGGAGGATGTGCAAGTTTTGAAGAATGTGTCAATAAATGCATATATTTGAATTTTGAAATTGTTGAAATGACGTGCAAGAGGGAAAGAAGGTACATTGAATGCCACTTGGCTCAAGGAAAAAGGACTTTGTAAGAGGAGTAAATTCCTTGTTGGAAGGATAGAGTCCACTTGGATTTTGAATTCAAACTTGAGGAATATTCCTTAAAAGATGCCTCGTTGAAGAAAATAGAGATTTAATAAATCAAATAAATCTATTTTCATGTGCAAGTGGTAAAAGATGGAGGATGGAACATGAGAAGAGATTAAATTAATCAAGGTTAATTAATTTAATGGAGGGATTAAATGATGTGACTTATTTGACTTAAATTTGTGGATTTATTTAAATCAAATATGAGAAGAATGTGATAAAAGGATTAATTAAATAATGATTTTTTATTTATTTAATTAAAAGAGATGATGTTAGATTAAACTAAATAAGATTTTAATTTATTTAATTCAATAGATAGACTTTAGATATTTAATCAAATAAAATTAATTATTTAATTAAATAGGATAATTAGATTAGAATAGTTAATTTAATTATTGAGAAAGGATGACTTAATTAGATAACTGATTTATTTAATTAAGAGAGGAATATTGATGAATTTAATCAGATAAAGGTCTTTGATTAAATGGTTAGACTGAAGGATGATTCAGGATGAAATGATGTTAGTGGTCAGGATCAGATGTCCAATGTCAATCAGTACATTTTACGTGTCTACATTTTTCCCCTCTTTGAAGCAATGCACTCGTTGTGTTGGTTCAAAGAATAAAGGGTCTCGATCAAAGCCAAAAAAAATTGATTTCAAAATCTTACCCCACTGCTGCCCGACAAGAGAAAACATGCTACCATATTTCCCCCTTAAGAGATTGGACGAAAATTTTGATTTTTGGGTGATCTCGCAAAAAAAGAGTACAAGGTGCCCGACAGGTCCAGAAAGGCTCCATGAGGCCAAAAATGTGTCAAAATGCAATAATACGATGTAAAACAGGCCTCAACCAGAAAAAATAGGTTCAAGAGTTCAAAACCCTAGCAGGATAGCCAAACAAGGTGAAAAAAACCCTAATTTTTAGGCTTAAAAGGGCTTCAAGGGGTCACTTTATATTCATTTTCACACAACCCTTTAGCAATTCTGAGATTTGAGCTCTGACATTTTGACGAGATGGCACAACGATAGCTCCCGATGCACATTTGCGATCAAGTCCGGACATACCAGCGACCACCCGGCATTGGGGCACCAGTAAGTGATCCTTACTTGATCTTTGTTTTTCGTTTTTCGTGTTCATTTAATGCTTTTAAACTTAGTTTTTCTGCAACAGTGCTATATAGCGCTGCTCAAAAAACAAACTACACCACTCAATAGGTCAAAATGACCCACCATCGCAAACTGTGTCACGGCAGTGGAGTTTGGAGTTTGGAAACAAACTACAAACTCTGACGCTAATGCCATGGCCAGCAGGGTCATTTTAAACTGCGATGTAGCGGTTCTCTTTTAAACTGGAATCTTTCCAAACTGGCTCGGTGGTAAAAGTGCACTGTGGCGGTGCTCTTTCGGAGCTTAGCCCTCTAGCGTCGCAATTTGTAAATTTCAAACTACAACGCATTCACAGATAGTGATGCTGGGATGGTTTTTTGGACGCTCAGAATGAAATTTTTCAAAAATTTTAACATGGTGACCTTTCCTGATGTAGGACGCAGCGAGGGAGCTCTATTCTCGAGATCACAGATCATAGGATATTTTCAGTTACCTGCTAGACCTTAGCGACAGTGAGCAGGATCGGCTATAGGACATGAGACTGTGGTATATTGCATATGCAGCGCCCGTGCGGACCCACCTTGGGATGATGTCAGCGCTTTGCCGAGAGATCGCACAGTGAGACCTCATCATTCCACCTTCCTACTAGTGAGGCCATTGTCACCTTAGAGGACGTGTGGCGCATCCTTAGATTATCGATTCATGGTTGGCAAGTTATCTTTGATATGGATGCCAGGCGGGACGCTTGTCACTCAGTCCTCGCCACAAATGAGGTTATGTTCTATGAGGGCCAGATAGAGTTGAAGCGCCATAGGACACTCGCATCACCGTTTTGTCTAGTGGTTGCAGCGATCATCTTAGGTCTCATTGCCCTAGATCGACGAGGCCGATATTTTAGTCCCGGCTAGGGACTCTGTTGGGAGTGGATGATTTGCAACAAACCAGTCCATTTTGCATGGGGGCCTATTCTTCTAGCTTCACTCTACAGGGACTTACATGAGTACGTCTACCTCGATGGTAGAGAAATCGGTGTAGGTGTTACACTTCTCTACATGTGGGTGTGGGAGCACATCACCATTCTCTGGCCACAAGTCATTGCAGTACCAATGGGGCCTGATGATCCCCTAGTGTGGCGTTACAGAGGTGGTGTGTCCTTTACACACACGGGAAAGCACGGGATTCCTCACTAGAGGAGGGTCCTGGATGAGATGTAGGTTTTTACATGGCGCCCATACCTTGGTCGCCCTAGATGGGCCGACGATGCAGAGCAGATTTTCTTTACCCGCCAGGACCACTTTATGCAAGGGCGGGAGCATACGATGGTGGAGAGATACCAGCCAAGGCGAGTCCAACGTCAGTTTGGTGAGGCACAGGACTGGATAAATGACAACCATGTGGCCATATTTTCCCACACTGTATCATAGGGTTCATTAGGGTAATACATTCCTACTTCTGAGGCAGTGGACAACTTCAAACAGTTGGTGGCCCGACCTTGGGTATACGATCAGGGGCCTGCAGATCCAGGTGTGACATAGGCCTACAAAGATTGGTTTTGGCCACCCCTTCGGTTGACAATTCCAGAAGCACCCTCCACTCGGCGGAGATCGAGGGGTAGAGGGGGAGGATGAGGACAGAGAGATGGTGTGCGATAGGATAAGCCGGTCAGGGCTCTAGTTCAACCAGTCTAGGGTGATGTTCAGATGCAGGACCAGGAGCAAGTGCTAGCCAGGCAGCAGGATCAGGCAGATGCGCCACCACAAGTTGAGGGTGAGGATCAACCTCACATGCAGCCCGCACGAGCATAGCCAGTAGGGCAGCCAAATCCCAAAGATGCATTGATTGCACAGCTACAGGCCCAGTTTTAGACCTTGATGGGGGAGAAGGATCAAGCCAAGGCTGAGAGAGACCAGGTCATTTTGTAGAGGCAGGCCGTAGAGCTACAGGAGGCCGCAAAGATGGGACAGAGATAGCAGTTGGAGAGCATGGAAGCCTCCTCCTCTTAGAGCATAGTGCCCCTTCGCTCTTACAGGGAGGCCATCCAGGAGGCAGACTATTATCATATGCATTATCATCAGGCCGTACCCAGAGAAAAGTGGGCCCCAGATTACTCACAGTGGACCAGCCACAGACCAATAGAGGGTCATGGTGATAGGGGCGATGGCAGCAGATAGGACGGGTAGACCTCACTTTGATCGAGATAATATTTTTTGTTCCATATGGGCTCATTTTTGATAGCTCATTGGGCCTTTTTGTACTCATTGACACACATGTATAGTGATCTGATTATTTTGTACTATGACAGTTACCCGATGATGATATATATATGAGATGATGATTTTGATATGATGTGATGTGTATCATTTATTTATGCATTTATGGATGGTTCTATTTCTATATGCTATGCAATCATGTTATGGTGTGATTGGATGTATATATGGATGTATTTCTTTTTGATGATGTATGCATTATGAATAGATCTTATATTATGATGTTTATTCATGATATGCAGATGGATTTATATGATATGTAATATGGATAGATGATGATGTAATCTATATGATGATTTATTTATGTTGATGTAAATGATATGATATGTGATATGAAATGTAATATGCAAAATGATATGGAGATGATCTATGGTGTATACACGAAATGATATGTGAACCATGCTTATATAAAATGATTATGGATGGATGTATGCTTATAATGGTATGGAATGATTTATGCAATGAAATGCAATGAAATGCAAAAATGATTGTGTTGTGGTTATTTATGAGGTGTTCTATATGATATGGATGACTGATGGATGATATGTATGTTTTTATGATTTATGTATGATGCAATGTGAATGCAATGGTCATGCTTTATATGATATGTATTGATGATGTAAATGAGATGGTTTTAAGATGCTTAGAATAACAAACATATATTATCCTAAACACGTTAAATGATTGTGAGATGTATGCAATGAATTTATTGTGATGTTATGTAATATATGAAATGATATGTTAATGCAAAGTGGTATGATGATGCTTTATGCAAAATGAACGTAATGTGGGAGATGACTTTATGATGTTTATGTGATGTGGATATGTATGCTTATAATGCAATGGATTATCTATAATGTTCTTGTACCTATTATGTTTGATTATGCAGTAGATGGTATTATGAAATGTTTATGCAAATGAATGTTATGCGATGGTTTATGTGATGAATGCAATGTGATGGAAAAAGTGGATGTAATGTAATGTCGTGAAAAATGGATGTGCTTATTTATGGAAAATGATTATAATAACATGTTTATATGATGATGAAAATGCAATGCATATGTTTCCTATATGATATGTTTATGCAATATGCTAATGATTTGTGGATGCAGGATCGATGACAATGATGATGATGATTAACTATCATAGTACCTTGTTAGTGTGATGAGCAAGAAGGGATGAAAGAGAATAAGACATTTCAACAAGACATAAGATGATGAATATGCAAATGATGATGACTACTTGCCGAGGAGTTAGGATTTTCAAAGGGCCAATTTCCTTATGTTTGATAACACACGTGGTACGATGCATCAAGGTATAGAGAACCAGGATGGTGTTGTACCTAGTGTGATGGACTTTGACTTGACAAAAAGATAGGAGTATTCTTGTTCACACTTGACATACGGAAACCTTGCTAGGATGCACTTTAGAAGTTTTAAACATCTCAGACCAAAACATGGAAAGGTATAACCTATCAATGCAATAGTCAACAAGCTGTCCAAAACACCCTCCATACATTTCTAGCAAAGCAAGTATTCGCCAAGTTATATAACAAGAACGTCCAACAAGCACAGCAGACAAAAGATAATGATCATTGCCCCATTCCTATTTCTCTAAATCCTTTGTTCGGATATCATCGAGAGGTCCTTGGAATGAGTGCAATAAGATAAGTCAAAAGACAAAGATAAAGTAAATAAACAAGTTGATGTTCTTGAATACTGCTAACCAAAAGGGAATGTGTTTTCAAGGATAAGAACTGAAACTATTTCCAAAAGATAATGCCCATTGCAAGAAGGATACATCCTAGGACATGTTAGTGGATGGCGACACGCCATTTCATTTATCCAAAGTGTTATTTCTGATAAATAATGCTCATTGTAGGAAGGATACATCCTAGGACATGATGTTATTAGATATTTGAAATGGGATTGATTGGATGATAGGTTATCGACACAAAGAGTTGACCAACTTTTTTACGTACTAACTTAGACCTGAGACTTGACATTTTGAGTTTTCACTTTTTACCAGCTAGACTTGTTTCTAATTGTTTCAGCAAAGGTTAAGGATGACGATCATTTATTATGAGTGATGTTATTGCTGGTGAAAGCGAGATGAGGCGGATGGATTTTTTTCAAATATTTGGATGTTTTTGGAGTTTTGCAATTTTTTGAGATTTTCAAATGTTTTGATTTTTGATTTTTCAATGTTTTTGGGGTTTTCTGAGATTTTGACCAAGAGACTAACCTAAAGACCTATCTTAGGGGCCTCGGGGGCTGATCAATAGATTAGCCCTTGCCTATGTTATACACGCAAAGACCACATAGTTCGACTGACGACTTGACTGATTTACAGATGAAGATATACATGATGAGATGTCAGTTTATTATGACGGACTCCTAAAGGATTGACCTAAGTGTCTCGGGGATGATCAAAGATCAACCTTGCTTACGTTCAAGGCTTAGAGACTCGTAGTTCAACAAGACGACTCTATTTTTGACTTTTTGACCTGTTTTGGGATTTTGATATGTTTTGAATGTTTTTTTGGATTTTGGTGATTTTTTGATGTTTTTGGATTTTTCTGATTTTCTGATGTTTTTGGATTTTCTAATTTTAGGACGTCAAGAATATACACGAATCCAATTTGATGAGAATATTCCCCCAGCGTGATGCAATAGACTACTTCGATAAAGGTGGGACAAACTGATCTTGAGGATGGGCCAAGTAGTACTAGAAGGGATCATGATACGAACACAAGACCAACCTATGGTGTGGATGAACATGGATGAGTGATGGATGAAGATTCGAATGTGATGGATGATGGAAATGTAATGGATGGATGATGCAAA
Organism: Sequoia sempervirens; assembly: GCA_007258455.2. Classification (NCBI taxonomy): domain Eukaryota; kingdom Viridiplantae; phylum Streptophyta; class Pinopsida; order Cupressales; family Cupressaceae; genus Sequoia; species Sequoia sempervirens. Next base: position 156,530,577 of record VDFB02000002.1, on the reverse strand, counting down.
ACAAGTCGTAAAGACCCTAGTGGATGGAAAGTGCTTATTTACACAAGGCGCCTGTTTGCCAGGTTTTCACCAAGGTACCTATCCAAAGTGCCACCGAAGTGGTTTTCACTAGAGGACGATTTTATTCTTTACTATTTTTAATCCTTTTTCTGATTTTTTTGGATTTTTTGCCTTTTTTGATTTTTTTGTTGTCACCAAGACACCTGTTTGCTAGGTTTTCACCAAGGTAACTATTTTTTCAGGACATTTTCTGATTTTGATTTTTTGGTTATATACCTTGAAAGATTAGGCATAAAACTTTTTGAGATGAGAGCTATTCATGGGCTCTTGCAGGGGTTCCCCTTCGAGTGTTGATAACTGATATTCCCCTGACTTATAGCTTGTTGTGATAACAAATGGTCCCAACCAGTTGGGTTCAAATTTTCCTTTACTGTTTGGATTTGGGACGTTCTTCTGATTCTCCTTTAGTACCAGTTCTCTGACTTGGAATTTTTTGCTTCTGATTTTCTTGTTATAGCTCCTCTTGAGTTTGTTCTGATAGACTTACATATGATTTAAAGCATCTATATGCCACTCATCCAATAGCTCCAGCTCATTCAATCTTGATACTCGGTACTCCTCATACGTGATGAGGTTTTGCAGTGATATTCTTAGTGACGGGAGCTCGATGTCAATGGGGAATACTGCTTCTGATCCATAGACCAAGGAGAAGGGGGTGGCGTCGATGGGTGTGCGGATGTTGGTTTGGTAGGCCCAGAGGGCTGGATTGAGCTGCAGATGTCAGGCATGACCTGCATCATTGACTATTTTCTTGAGGATTTTCAAAATGGTTTTATTTGTGGCTTCTGCTTGGCCATTGCCTTGGGGATAGTATGGGGTGGAGAAGCAATGTTGGATTTTGAATTCTTCACATAAGTTACAGACATCCTAATTTTTGAATGGTGTCCCATTATTTGAGATAATGACTTGTGGGACACCATAGCGGAAAATGAGATAGTTCAGGATGAACTTTGATATCTACTTCTCAGTTATGTATGTCACGGGTATGGCTTCCACCCACTTGGTAAAGTACTCAGTGGCTATTATGATGAACATGTGGCCATTAGATGAAGTGGGAGTGATTTTTCCAATGAGATCGAGTCCCCACTGCGAAAAGGGCCATGGTGTGATGATGGGATGAAGTTCTTGAGTTGGAGCATGGATGAGGTCCCCATGCTATTGACATTGTAGACACCTTCTGACATAGTCATGCACCTCACTTTCCATTGTAGACCAATAATACCCCATCCTCAACAGTTTCTTGGCTAGGGTCATTCCACTCGAGTGTGAACCATAGATGCCATTATGTACTTTGGTTAAAGCGGTCAATGCCTCTTCAACATTTAAACAACGTAGTAAGGTTCCTTCTATGCTCCTACGATACAAGGTATCTCCTAGGATGACGAATTGGGATGCCTTTTCGACAAAGGTTCATTTTAAGGTTGAAGGTAAATCGGAAGGTATGACACCTATTCATAGGTAGGTATAAATGTCATGGTACCAGGGATCACCGGGACCAACGATTTCACACACAAATTTTGATTCTAGTACCTTGAATGTAGGCAGGAGAAGCTGCTCTACCAATAATTCATGTTTTAGAACGTTGTGAGGAATGTACAGTAGGGATCCAACTATTGCCATGGCATCTGATGCTTTATTGTTGGATCTGGGTATCTACTCAAATGTGATCTCGATAAAGGATTCCTTGAGAGTCTCCGCCAGTTTTTTGTATGGAGTGAGCTTATCATCCTTAGCCTGGTATTCACCGTTCACTTGGTTTATTATCAATTGAGAGTCTCCATATACTTTGAGAGCCATGATGTGCCACTGCATTGCTATTCTAAGACCTATAGTTAAAGCCTCGTATTCTGCAATGTTGTTGGTGCAGGGGAACACCAATTTATATGATCTTGGTATGCAGTCCCCTTGTGGGGTGATAAAGAAGACACCGGCTCATGATCCGTGTTGCATATATGAGCCATCAAAGTAAAGTTTCTAGTGGTTGGCTATGTTGAGGTTGAAGATAGATTCATCTAGGAACTCTGAGACGAGAGAATTCTCTGAATAGATTGGTGCTTTTGCAAGTTGATTTGCAAGGACTTGGCCTTTAATTGCTTTCCGCTCTATGTATTCAATGTCATACTCTGATAATATCATGACCCATTTAGCCATTCTTCCAGTGAGCATTGCCTTTGATAGTAAGTACTTGAGAGGGTTGATTTTGGTGATGAGTTTTATTTTGTGTGCCAACATGTAATGTCTAAATTTCTATGAAGCAAACACTACTGCTAAACATGCTTTCTCAATGAATGAATAATTTAACTCATGCCCAACCATTGTTCTGTTGATATAATATATGGCCCTTTTTGTTCCATTTTCGTCATGTTGAGCTAGGAGAGCACCAAGGGCTGTTGTTGTTGCTAACACATAGAGAATTAATGGTTTTCTTGGGATTGGTGGCATTAGGATGGGTGGTGTAAGTAGATATTCTTTGATCTTATTAAAGGCTTCTTCACACTTGTTATCCCACTTGTATGCTACTCCCTTGTGAAGTAGGTGAGAATATGGATTTTGTTTATTTGCCAACTGTGCTATGAATCTTTGGATGGACTGAAGTCTGCTTTGGATACCTCTCAATTATTTCAATGTTTTGGGTGCCTCCATCTCGAGGATTGCTTTTACTTTTGATGGATCTACCTCAATACCTCTCATTGACACTATGTATCCTAGCAACTTTCTTGATTGTACGCCGAAGATGCACTTCTTTTGATTTAATCGGACCTTGTATTCCTCCAGCCTGTCGAAAATAGTACTCAAAGTTGCTATGTGATCCTTCATCTTTTTGGATTTGGCTAGTATGTCATCCACATAATCTTTGACAGTTTTATGGATCATGTCATGGAAGATTAAGTTCATGGCTCTTTGGTATGTTTCTCCTGCATTCTTCAAGCCGAATGGCATCATATTCCAGCAGTAAGTCCCCCATGGACAAGTGAAGGTTGTTTTGTGTTGGTCTTATTTAGCAATCATTATTTGGTTATATCCCGAGAAACCGTCCATCAAGGAAAGCATTTTGTGTCCCATCGTCATGTCTACGATCATGTCAATGTTGGGCAATGGGAAATCATCTTTTGGACATGCCTTGTTTAAGTCCCTGAAGTCTGTGCAGATTCTGATGCCCCCATTGGGTTTTGAGACAAGCACCAGGTTTGACACCCATTCTGGTAATCTATTGGTCGAATGAATCTTGCATCTAATAGCTTCTTTAGTTCCATTTTGACTAGCAGGGCGATCTGAGGGTGCATTTTCCTAAGTTTTTGTCTGACTGGCTTTGCTTAAGGATATACTACTAGATGATGAACTACAATTTCTGGATCGAGCCCTAGCATGTCTGCATAGCTCCATGCAAAGTTAACTTGTCTCTCTCTTAAGAAGGCTGCTAGGAGTTCTTGTTCTTTTGATAGTAATGATTCTGCATAGAATGTGATGTGTGGGGTCTCCTTTGTTCCTAGATTAATTGGATTGCACTTTTCTGCTAGGACTGCTAATTTTTCTTGATGAAGAGCTCTGAAAGGAAGATTGAATCCCCCATCCTTAGGTGCCTTAGAGAGGTTTTCACCATTGGATATGTCCTTTCTTTTTTACTTTTTTTGTGTCAGAGAGTGCCATAGTGTGGTTTTCACTCAAGGACTTAGATATTATTCTTAGTTTCTCACTTTTGCGACTGAGGGATTCAATCATTTCCCCATAATAGGCCTATGTATCTAGCTCAATGATGAATCCTGCTTTGTGATCCCCACATAGAATGTTATCTCGTAGTCCCATGAATTATGAGAGTGCCTCATCATTTTCAAATGTGTCAAGAACTAGTGGTCCTCGTTGGTCATAATCGATGAGTTGGGGGTAAACTAGGCGGATTTCATGATTTTGATGGTCTAACTCAAAGGATAAGGTGCTAATCATGAGAAGGGTGGTATCCTCAAAGAGCCTAGGTAGGTTGGATATGGGATCCTGGTCATCACTACTATTACAGACATCAGTTATGTCAAATGTGAAGTTGTCTATGACTCGACATGTAGATACGGGTAAGCGAAGTTTGGCTGCGGATTGCTGAGGAGGATTATTGACCTTTCTAACTGGAGGATTTTGGCCACATATGGTTATACTCAGAGGGGTACATCTGAGGCCAAGATTTCTCATTCGTGTCTCTAGAATGATAGGTATTATAAGCCCGTTGTCGTTTTGCCCAAGTCTCTAGTTTCTATCATAGCCCATTGCGAGCATCATTTGCAAACCTTTGCTTCTATCATCCATTGGTAGATCGGCTGCTAGTCTACTATCTTGGTATAGGAGATGAGATGGGTCCTCCTCTATGACTTCTTGGCCAAGATCTCCCCAACTTCTGAAGTTGGGATAGTCTTCATGAGATGTTTGAGATGTGGAAGCTTCATTTGATTGCGGATGTCCTTGTGATTTGGGAGATTGTGGTAACTCTCCTACCACAAAATCATTTTTTGGAATCGTGTAGTTTCCACAACCATTATCCTGGATGGTGGGGATGGCGGGAGTGGTGGGTGTCTTTGTCGCAAAGGTGGAAGCAAGAGTGGCTGGATCAATGTACGGTGTTGATGGGCCTTCATCATTTTTAGGCACTTGAGGGATTTTGTAGTATTTTGCTTCAAGGTTCTTACAGTAGGAGAATGGCTCAGGATCTCCATGGATGGTGACCTCTTTTTCCTTCATATGTGAATTTGATACATTGATGGAAAGTTGATGCTACCGCTTGCATTGCATGAATCCATGGACATCCTAGGAGAATGTTATAGGGTAAGTCGAGGTCTAGGACCTGACAAGTGGTTTCCATGATAGATGGCCCTACTTGAATAGGGCTTTTGATTGTACCTTGGGACACTCTTTCCTGATCATCATATGCTTTGATTGTAATACCCTTTCCTTTTTTGATGGAATCCTCTTAGATTTTTAATTGTTTAATGAGCTTGAGGGAACAAATATTCAAGCCTACACCTCCATCCACCAAGACTCGCTTAACTTTACTTTTCTGCACTAGGACTTCTAAGTGGAGTGCACGGTTATGAGATGGTTGAGTGGGAAATTCCTGGTCAAAGAATGTAAGGAGGTTCAGGGTAATGATATTTCCGACCATAGCTTGGAATTGTTCTGCATCAAGATCTACGGGGACAGTGGACGAAGCCAATGCTTCCTCAAGGATTTTCTTGTGGGCGGATGAGATTTTTAATAACTCCATGATGGAAATCTGTGTTGGTGTTCTTTTTAGTTGATCAAGGACATTGTACCCATTGGGAACAGATCTTGAATTGGATATGAAAGTTCTATTTGGTTGGGATGATCCTACGATAGTAACTTTTTCGCCTCTTGTGGTGACTCCACAATCGGCTTGAGCTCCTTTGATAGTGATTATTGTGCAGTATTCATCTAGGGAGGCGACGATAGTTTCATACACATGATTCATGTTTTTGAAGGTGTCTTTTCCCTTATCGGTGTTATTGTTCTATTTATTGTTATGGTTAGGCATCAGATTGGTGTATATTTTGAGATTTTGATTCCTTGTTGGTTGTTCCACATTTATGATTCTTTGATCAATGAGATCTTGGACTATGTTCTTTAGTCTCATGCAACTATTTGTAGTGTGCCCTTTGATTTTGTGGAAATCACAAAGTTGATTCTCATTGTACCAAGGAGGTTTAACATCTGGTTCTTGGTAGTGTTACCAATTTTTCACTATAGCTCAATTGGTGGAGCTAGATTAAACATTGTTATATCTTAAGGTGAGATTACAGTTATTTTTGCATTATGATTAAGTGTTGTTTGCACCTTGTTCAATATTTTTCAAGTGATAGTTATTCTTTGAGATGAGGAAACATAATTTCAGAGGTGCTATTCAATGTTTCAGAATCAAATGAAGTACAAAATTGAGCATATAAGTAATAAAGCATTTTAAATGCTTTCATTTATTTTATAAAGTGATTCATATTTACAGAGCTTCATTTTATTTTGAGAATCCAAATGATAATACAACATTGCATTGAGATGCATTTTATTTTTTAAATGAAAAGCATGAGATTGAAATCAAATATCCACACAAGTCGTGGATGGGACTGTCACAGTGCATCACTAGTATCACACTACATTATGGAAGATGCATTAAAGGAATAAATCACATAAGTAACAACATAATCATCATTTCCTGATGGATCGATGGTCGACGCTGAAGTGGTGCACCTTTTTTCTTCTCCAAGCTCCATTGACCTGTAGAAAGGAAGAGAGGGATGTCAGAGGCTCTGATTATGAAGATACCTATATGAACCATCAACAATAATGTAGTCTGCTACTAATCATACACTGAAACAATCAAGTGAAGTGCAGACACATAAGTTGAAGGAGAAACATCAATATGATCATGATACATTGTTTTTTATGCTAACTTTGTTTTTCTCCTTGTGCAGGTATAGGGAAAATCACGAAGTTGATTATTATTTGAAGACCAAGCATGTGGAGAAAAATGGGCTCCCACAAGGGTAGAGCTCGGCATGCTGCCCCTTATTCATTACAAGTGGGCTAAGATAGAGAGTTTGATCATCAAGAAAGGAAATTATATACAACTGAAAGAGTAAAGCAGAGTTATCTATCAAGCCATTAAACCAACTATGCATTCATAACAATCATGTAAATGTTTTCTGAAAGCTACAGGTGAATAGTGAGTTTAATCCACTCAATCATTTAACTGAGTGCATTCATCTCAAAGCATTGTTGTATGGTTTTTTTTCTTTTTCCACAGTATTTTGTGTTCATCATGTTCATAATGTCATGCAAGGTTCAGTTCAACAGTGTTCTTTCTCTCAATCAAGGATAGCGAACATGCATACATAATGCCTTAACGAAGAGAGTTGATTCAGATTTTCATTTTAGATGAAGACAACTGCATGGAACAATTTTATTAAATGGAGCATAAGAATGCATGAAGAGTGCCAGGTTGAAGACCAAGAATATGAAGGGATTGACAATGTATTCAAATGATCAACAAAGCAGTAAGTTCCAGTTTGGCTGTAAAAGAAGATGTTGTCCGTAGAACTACAATGTTTCAATTGAAATCTCTGCATAAGTTCAAAAACATAATCAAAAGCCAACCATCCTGAGGTTCTTCAAGGAAAATCAATAAAGAGTCAACATCAAAGTGCAATGGTTTTTTCATTTAAGCTATACTTTCAGAAAATTCACAATTATTAAGCATGGTGTTCAAGATTTATATACATAAAGTCATTTGCAGAACAAGCAACATGCATACATTGGATATGTAATCTACAGATCTAGATTAAAAGGTTTTATGTGTGCATGATGAGAGACAGTAATATCATCTAGTCAAGATATGAAAGTATAGGCATTCATCCTTTTTTAGTTTCCGACTGAAGCAACATGAGTAGAGCGAGGAGTCACAGGAAATGTAAAAGAAATTAGAACAAGGAAGATACAGTGCAAGGTTTACAGAAGAACATGGTGCCATGAGGACTGAAAAATAAACATACTCATATGAGCTTTACTTCGAAATGTTGTTTTTCCTCAGAGTAACATTCACTCATGAAATGGAAATAGGAAAGTACAGAAATTTAAAAGTGCAGATGTCTCATTGTTTTCAGTTTTCCTATGTTGGGATTTTAACAGAAAATATACAGGGATAGGTGAATTTCCTTTCAAGTTTCAGTGAATTCACGTGGGTTTTGTTATGCTCATATTTCTTTAAAATAGTGAAAGCCCACATTGAAATTGTCTCAAGTAAAACAACATTATAGTGGTAACTGAAATGTAAACATAAGATACTTGGAGTTTCAATATACTTTAAGTACAGGATGCTATATGAAAGGTCAGATTTGAGACAATTTTTTCCAGAATCTCATGCATCGGTGTGAGAGTTTTCAACAGTGATATAAAAGAAATGCATTCTCTCACAAACAACAAATACCCATATGGTGAGATTTCTACAAAATAACGAATTCCCATGTCTAAATTTTGCAATTGAAAGTGCAAAAGAAGCAAAAATCATCGTGGGTTGAGTCAGTTTTACATGAATGTAAAGACACGTAGATTTAATGCAATTTTCAGAATACCCATGAGAGGGTTTGAACTAAAATGCAGATTTCTCCTATACCCACATCGTGTTTCTACAGGAACAACAAAATACACATTATTTCTTCAAAGTAGCGAACACCCACATGAGGGTTTGTTTCAAAATGCTGAATATGCACCATTTTCTCTTGGGTCAAGCACATAAAAGCTTTAAAATGCCCAGATTAATATGTAATGGTCGCGGCCTACAGGAGTTCTTGGCTCATGAAAGCTTTACTAATACATAGAAGGATAAAACTCTTTCTAAGTTTTCATCAAAACCCAAGCTTAGAGTGTATAAACTGCAACATTCTTTTTACAAGTACTGGAAATTCATCAGAGGAATTAAAAGCATGCAGCCTGTTGTAGTGGCATTTGAATACAGTGATACAAAGGAAGTGTATTTTCTTCAAACTATCACATACCCATATGGGATTTTTGCAGAAAGGATGCTAAGAAAGGAACGATGAAATGTTGTAGCTTACCATGCGTGTTATGGAGAACTAGAATGGTCGCAGCGAGGCTCTCAGGAGCTCTCAAACATAGGGGTCGATCTCCCACGTTGAAGACCATTATAAAACCAGACAGCCAAGAAAATAAAGTCACAAGAATGTAAAAGAAATCAGAGACCAAGCATGTACAGACTGTGACCTTAATGGCCATTTCTTGCTTTCAAATGAAGTGGAAAAGCCACAATGATGTCAAAACTTAAACTTACCCTAAATTGGAGTGAAGGATTCGACCATTTGAAGGCCAAAGTGTAGATTTTCAAGCATTTTTGAGCTATAGACTGAGCTCTCATCATGGCAGCCAGAGAAAGCATAAGGAACCCCAAGTTCAAAGCTCGAGCTCTCGCAAGTAAACACAGAGATAACAGAAGAAAAGCACAGAAAAATGGAGTAAGTCAGAAAATATCATATAAAGGCTACAGCCAAGAGGCCAATATTTTCCTTCAGAACTAAAAGAAGAAGCCACGAAGTAACAAAGGAGTAGTTACCCTGCATGCAAAATGAGGAAATCAAAACATCGAGAGGCCGAGCTCACACAGAATATCCAGAAAGCTCAAATGGAGGCTCCAAATCGAAACCCTAAACATGGTGGTGGCAGCGAGTTTTCTCAAGCAGAGCATTTTTTTCAAAGTGATGATTGCAAATGAATTGATTTTAGGGTTTGACTTGTTGTCCCTATCCCTAATTCGAGTTAGGTCAAGCATTATGATTGTTTTAATATTCACATTTGACAATACAATGATGGAAAGCTCAAACTTAGAAATCCTTTGCTAAATATCAGAATTTGAAGCTTAATATTTTGAGGGGTCTTATTCTAACATGCCTAGGTCAAACCTTGTAGAATGGTGGAGTTATTTTCCTAAGGCTTAGGGTTATTTGTTAAATTTTTAGCAATATAGGGGGTTGTGAGCTTAATGAAATTTATGATTGATGGTGCCTTTGCCTTAGTGTGAGATGAGGGATGATAATACCTTAGGCTCATTTTAATTGATTTTGAAGGAAAGTCAATTAAAATACGAATGGTAAATATTTTATGCCTAAGGGTGAAACACTTGAAAACTTAGGATTTTTATTGATTTTAAAGAAATCCATTAAGATTTGATAGGAGAGATACCTTGTATATTTTTATGATTTTTTAAAAGAAATATCAAGCATTGTATTGGTGGATGTATTTCTTTTTTGCAAAAGATTTAGCAATCTTTAATTGCAAAAATAAAGCAATTGTAAAATCTGCAAATCTTGTAAAGCAGAGGCATAAAGCAATACTTTATAAATTGTTTTATGTTTTCTTGCTATTTTTAGCAGATTGGTGTTGACTTTTCTCTTGGTCGAATTTGAGATTCATCTTGAAGAGATAAAGTGCTTTATTTGCTTGTAAAGTAGATTTAGCCTATTTTTAGAGGCTTTTCAGTATGATCATGGAAGAAGAGATGTTTTTCTACTTTTATGCAGTCTTTTGGGACAATTTTGAGGCTTTTTTCCTTGAGCTTCTTTGTGAGCTCGAATTAGGGTTTCTAGGAGTTATATTTTGAAGAAGCTTAGTTTTCTTCTCTCCTTCTTCAATTTAGATTCCAGTTTCTTGCTCTTAACACTTTGGAGCTGGTAAACTTTTTGTACTCAGGTTTTGAGAGTTTCACTCCTTCATCTAATCAAAAATAGCATTCCTATCTCCAATTTCTATCTCAACTTGCAGTTTTAGTATGATGTTGATGTTGTGATTTTGTTTACAGATCCTCTTTATGTCCTAGTATTGCAGATCATCGATGCAGAAAGTTCATTGTTGCAGGTTACATGTGTTTTTCATATAAACCTTCATGCAAATCAATTTTACACTGGTGTTCATGAGAGATTGTGAATTTATTGTTGTTTTTCTGAAGATTGTTTTGTGAGAGAAATATCAGACTATTTTGTGAGAGAAATATCAAAGTCATTATTAAGTTTTGTGGATCATTTTAAGTCATAGGTTTTATTTTCAAAGTTATCCTTCTATCCCTTTTCCCAGAAATATTTAGAATAGGATCCATCATTCGGAGAACCAACTCACTCTGGAGACTCCTTGTTTATTCAGATCACCCACATTTGAAGAAGGTTTCCATGTGTCATTAGATTGCTGAATCTTGTATTCAGTAGGGTGCAAATCTTATTGATAATAGGTAGTTCTCATAGGTGTGAATCTTGATGAGGTTTTTGTTTAGTAATTTCTTCATGATGACTTCAAGTGGTTCCCTAAGAGCGTTGTACTTTTTCTTGGTGAAGTTCTTGTTTCACTGGGGAGGTCATCTTTGGTCATTAACGTTATTGATTGCTTGGTTGTTGGGTTGTTTTGTTATTCTGTTCGCTTGATGATGGTTTTGGATTTGTTGTTGAGGTGTAGGTGTGTTCTACCGAGGGGCACTGATGACAACTTTGGCATCGACGACACCATCGTTGGTAACATTTTTGTTTCTTTCCCATGTGTGAGGTTTTTCATTTTAATTGGTGGGTGGGTGATTATTCTATTGTTCAGGATATGAAGTTGATCCTCCCGGTTGTGTCATAAGGGCTTGTTCGATGTTGAGTGCCTTGGAAATCAACTGGTTGTACATGGTGATCCCTTGAACCTTGAGATGGAATGCCAAGAGGCTGTCAAGGTTGGATATGATGGTGCATACTTGTTGTTCCTTGGGCATGACCCATTTGCTCTGATTGGCCTTGGATCACCATCGTTGTAGGAATGAAGTGAATGATTCATTCTTACCTTGTTTCAGAGCTGAGAGTTCCTCTCGACTAACATCCATGGCGATATTGCATGCGTAGTTTTTGATGAATGTGTCTATGATTTCTTGGAATGTCTTGATGCCTGTGGGTAGTTGAGAGAACCATTCCATAACGTGGCCCACCAAACTCCTAGGAAATAGCCGCATCAGATAGGTATTGTTGTATGCGACTTCCATGCAATGAACCTGGACTTCCCTAATGTGATCTTCAGGGTTTCCCATCCCATAGTACTTGTCAAACTTGGGGATCTCAAATCCCTTCAGGAATGGTTTCATCACAAGGCTCATGTCGAATGGATAAGGACACAAGTTACTAGATGTTCTTGTGGTTCACCCTGATTGAAGATTGAGCACTTGTTGCAAGAGCAACCTGATTTGTGTTGTCACATCGTTTTGCGGATCAGGAGGTGGGATGAAAGTGTTTTGAGGTGGTTCGCTTGTGGATGTGATGGGTGGATTGGTTGATGTGTTGATTGGTGGTATCTGTGCATTCTACTGAGCCATGTATGCTTGCACTTCCTGTTGTATCAACAACGATTGTTGTTGGTCTTGTTGTTGTTGTGCTAAGATTCCATGTTGTTGAGCCTATTGTTGTGCTTGTTGTTGGGATGCTTCTTGCTACTCTTGGTATTGTTTTATTACTTGCTAATATGCTTGTAGTTGTGCTGCTTGTTTTTGTGCAAGAAACTATGCTTGTGCCTATGCTTGTTGTGCTTGATATTGGGCATGCACCTGAGCTTGAGCTTGAGCTTGAGCTTGTGCTTGTGCTTGTGCTTGTGCCGCTTATGCTTGTGCTTGTGCAGCTTGAGCGGCTTATTGTTGTTGTTGTTGCAATAAGGCTTGTGCTTGTGTAGCCTGTTGCGCTTATTGTGTGATTTGGGTAGCTTGAGCATCTTGCGCCACTTGAGTGGCTTGTTGGGAAGCTAGTTGCGCAGCTTGTTGAGCAACTAATTGTGTGGCTTGTTGAGCAGATATTTGTGTGGCTTTTTTCTTTTGTACTTGCAGGAATGCCTTTTGATAAGCATCTTACTAAGCTACTTGTAATGTCATGTTGTATTGGCTTGATATATTGGAGCTTGGTGGTGGTGGGGGTGGTGGTGGATTTGGAATGGTGCTTGTGGTGGTGGTGAGCGGTGATGTCGTGTTGGTGGTTTGAGTGGTGAATGGTGCGATCGATGTGGTTGGTCCTTGAGAGCCCATGATTTGAGATGTTAGGGGGGTGGTTGATGATGTTGTGATTCTTGTGTAGTTGTCATCTGTTGTTGTGATATTGATGACAAGTTTTGAGAGTTTGGCGTGATGTTTTGATTGATTTTTGGGATGTTGGTTTGATTTTGATTGATATTTGGTAAAGGTAGGAGCCCTAAGCCAAGTAGTGGTGTGGATAATGGTGGTAATGGTAGAAGAGGTGAAAATGTGAGAGATGTGATCTCTTGAGGAAATGATGTGGTGTCGAAAATTCCCCCAGGTTCGAACATGTCACCTTCTCCTTGCGAAGTTATGGTGAGAGAAGTTTGGGGTGTTGCGCGGAAGGATGATGATGATGGATCATTAGGATCATGGAAAGTGAGAGGGACATACTTATGTAATGGATTTTGGGTATGTTTTGTTCCAAAATGGTGTTTGCATCTAAGTCTTGATTATTGACAAGGGGGTGTGTTTGAATGGAATTAAGAAATGCATTTCCCTTATTAACATTAGGTTGTGTTGGAGAAAAAGATGTGATTTGCGGGATGTTTTGAGTGATGCTTTGGGATGGGGGTGTAGATGAGATGGGGAGTGTGGATGAAATTGGAGGCATGACCTCCAAAGATGGTTCCACTATAGAGCTCACGTTGAAATCAAAAGGTAATTTGGCCCCTTGTTTTGCTAGTTCAACCATGTATAGTGAAGGGTTAAGCCTCATCATGATATTGATGATCTTATGGTTCTTCGGATTTTGGATCATTTCGGTGATTTCTTCATGTGACATCCCAAAGTTAAGATCTTCTTCTTGGCTTTCCTCTTGTGGATTTTGTGATGATGAGAGAAAGTTAGTCAAAGGATTGCTTGATTCAATAGGATTCATTTTGGAGTTTGTTTGGCTTAGGTCACTTGAAGCAGGTGTTTCTTTGTCGGCTTCCATGTTCTTCTTGTGTTGAGATCTAGTCTGCACCATAAAATAGGGATCAATTTTTAAGAATATGGGAGATGAATATCTAATTCTTTGGATTGATATATCTTTAAGCACAAAAGAGAAAAATTTAGGATGATTCCAAGATCAAAGGATGATAATGATATGGATGTTAGATGGATGTTTTGATGGATGATTGGAACTCTTGAGAAAATCTTGAAGGGTATGTTAAACTTTAGGACTTGATTTAGGATTGATTTGTTTTGGATTTGGATTTTTTTGTGAATTCATGAACTCTAAGAGGTTGGATGTTGTCCTAGAGTTAAATCATTCACAAGATGCTAATTTGTCTAAGTGTGAGAAGAAGGATTCATCTAAACACTCCTATCCAAACAAGATGATTTTGATAATGAACTCTTAAATCCCTAGATGTTGGATGTTATCAAGGGATGAATTTGTTCACAAGTTTTGATAATTTGATCAAATATGTGGAGAAGGATGCATCTACACACATTCAATCAAACAAGGTGATTTTGGATTGATTTCAAATTATTTTCCCAAAGTTTAACATAAAGGATTTTTTCAAGACTTTCAAAGAGTTGATGATGAGATGATTTTGGTTTTGATGTTCGAAGATGGGTGGGGGTTTGATTTTGATCCTAGGATGTACCTAAACAGATGCTTTATTTACTAGACCTCGGTATTGAAGAACATACGATAATTCTAAGGACCTCTATAACTAAGAAGTGGTTCAAATTGAGCATACATTTCCGAATTGTTCAAAGGAATGAGTCTATAGAACCTTGTGAATTTTTTACTTATTTTGATATGTTGCTTTTGATTGCACTTCATTTTGTATTTCTTGATGGCCTTTTGAGTGTGACTCCTAAATTTTGAACTTTGACTCAAGGACTTTCGTTTTGGGATTTCAAATTTCTTGGAAATCATGAGGTTTCAACACATGTGAGAGCCAATTTTGTTATCTTTGCTTAGTGACTTTGTTTTACCACAAACACTTCTTTGATTAGGTTTTCCAAACTAGATGTCCAATGTCTTAATTTCTTCGAATCCCACAAAGTATGTTATGTGGAAATTTGATGAATTCAAGGCAAGCATTTTCTTATTGTTTATCTTTAGTAGGAAAATTGAGATGTAAGTTCAAGTGTTTAGAAACCTCTAAGGATGTGAATCCCAAGGGCAAGCAATAACACATGAATTTGGTCAATTGTATTTTCCTCCTAAAGGGTTTGAAATTTTGATGATGATGTTAAGTGTTTGTTTCCAAATGTTTTCGAACAAACAAAGCATTTTGTCACCGAGAATAAGCACAACCCTATAGATATGAAAGACAATATTTGTTGAGTCCCCATTTGGACAAGTCCAGCTACACTTATCTTTAGCGAATGGTTAGATGCTTGACCCCACTCGCTCCCCTCCACGACACTCACTTATACAAGGCAGCCAAGCATCAACACCCATGAAACTCCCATGGCATTCTTTCCATTTCTACTAAAAGACCATAAAAGTGTGGGGCAGCTTCAGAATGACCGTTCTTGCACCAACAAATAGATCAAGGATTTTGGCAATTCTAAAACATGGGTTTTAATTAGGACTTTCCGTTCATAGGAGTTGACCCAACGTGGTGAGAGACCATTGTTTCCCTTCTCGTTGGAGCCAAATTTGTGATATTGGCGTTTATTCCAATACCCACATTTATATCCCGGCTGGAAATACTATCGGGTTCAGAGTGTTACCAGTTGAGTCGTTCACTTGGGTGAGTACTTTTTCCCGAAGGCAGGCCCTCTAAGATAAACAATAGCAATTAAATGTATTCATAGTTCGATCAACCTTCATTTAGAAACAAAGGGAGAACACATGCAATATATTTACTCACACTTGCACAATTTGTTCAATTTTAAACCCAAATTGAAGTGTGTATGGGAAATTATTTACGCAACTTAATGTCACCAAAAGCCTTTTGATTCTCAAGATCGCCATGAGGTGTGAGAGAAGTGCATACATCTTTTGATGATATTACTTTGTTTACGTAATTGCAAAACAATGCAAACACTTGTTTATTTTAAATCCTCAAAGCAAAAGTGAGTTCGTTTTAAAGCACCAAAGTAAGTGTGACAATTTGCCTTGTTTAATTTTTAATCCCAAAACAAACTTTAGTAAATTTGAGTCCTAATGTTCTTTTTAAGCCTTTTTGTAACAAGAATTCAAAATTTCTTTTTAAAGCCCAAATGAAATTAGTAAATCCTAAGCATAAAAGGATGACAAATTTTTCCTTAAGAGGAATAATGAATCCTCCAAGAGTGTTAAACAAATACTAGAGTGTTTAAAAACACTTGTTTTTGTGAAATGACACCATCATGCTTCTCTTCCTTTTTCATTTTTGATCGATCCAACCTACAAGAAAAACTAGTTATATTCTGCAAAACAGAGGTCAAAAAGGCAGAAAATAAATAGAAGAACCATAATTTGAAAAAAGCACGTGCTACAAATAAAATTTCACTTCATACTCCCCTCCAGCAGTGCAATCCATGAAGGCGTCGTAGTTTGATTTCCCCAACGGTGCTACATAGCGTCATTTTCCAGTCAGCGTCGCTCTGCAGCTAGGCCAATGAGCATGAATGTGTCACACTTTTGTCTAGCGGTGCAGTTTCGGTTTTTGAAAGATTCCTGTGGGTCAAACAGGTTCAGCGGCGTAGTTTGGAATTCAAATTTTTGGGCGGCAAGACTGAGGCGTCACAGTTTGAATTGTCAACGGTTCCATATAGCGACACTGGAGAACCAACAGAGCTTCCAGTGGCGCTGAGCTTCTAGCGGTGGAGTTTTCCTGTAGACAAAGAAAAATGCATATTTTTTGACAAAAACATGATTAAAATGTGAGATTGCCCTCCTTCTAGCGCCAAAATGTCAAACCCCAATCCAAATACCTACAAAACACAATAAACAAACACATTAGGAGATCAAATACAAGTAAGAACAAGGATTCCCCATGAAATCCATTAGCAAATCTTAAAATAGGAAATAAAGCAAGAATGAAATGAAAAAACAAGAAAGTAAGCTAAATCCTATTGAAGACAATGCAAACTCTTGATCCCATGGGTGAATTTGTGCCAATTTGATGTGAAAATTGGCCCTTTCCCAACTCCAATGCTAGCTTTGATGATGTGATGAAGATGGTGATCCACTTTGATGAAGAATGATGAGTTCTTCAAGACAAAAATCTGCATAACCTAGCTACAAATTCAAAAATATGGATGAAGATTGTTAAATATTTGAGCATAGTAAGTTTACTCAAATTGTGGATGATGAAATGAGGAAATCAGCCTCTTATTTATAGAATGAGAAGATGGAAGAATGTCCAAAATGGAGCAATGTGGGACTAAGAATTATCCAATGACAAAGTGCCACTTTTCAACATGTGAGTGGATGGAGGATGTGCAAGTTTTGAAGAATGTGTCAATAAATGCATATATTTGAATTTTGAAATTGTTGAAATGACATGCAAAAGGGAAAGAAGGTGCATTGAATGCCACTTGGCTCAAGGAAAAAGGACTTTGTAAGAGGAGTAAATTCCTTGTTGGAAGGACAAAGTCCACTTGGATTTTGAATTCAAACTTGAGGAATATTCCTTAAAAAATGCCTTGTTGAAGAAAATAGAGATTTAATAAATCAAATAAATCTATTTTCATGTGCAAGTGGTAAAAGATGGAGGATGGGACATGAGAAGAGATTAAATTAATCAAGGTTAATTAATTTAATGGAGGGATTAAATGATGTGACCTATTTGACTTAAATTTGTGGATTTATTTAAATCAAATATGAGAAAAATGTGATAAAAGGATTAATTAAATAATGACTTTTTATTTAATTAATTAAAAGAGATGATGTTAGATTAAACTAAATAAGATTTTAATTTATTTTATTTAATAGATAGACTTTAGAGATTTAATCAAATAAAATTAATTATTTAATTAAATAGGATAATTAGATTAGAATGGTTTATTTAATTATCGAGAAATGATGACTTAATTAGATAACTGGTTTATTTAATTAAGAGAGGAATATTGATGAATTTAGTCAGATAAAGGTATTTGATTAAATTGTTAGACCAAAGGATGATTCAGGATGAAACGATGTTAGTGGTCAGGATCAGATATCCAATGTCAATCAGTACATTTTACGTGTCTACATTTTGCCCCTCTTTGAAGCAATGCACTCGTTGTGTTGGTTTAAAGAATAAACGGTCTCAATCAAAGCCAAAAAAAATTGTTTTCAAAATCTTGCCCCACTACTACCCGGCGAGAGAAAACATGCTACCACATACAAATCAGCATATTGATGAACAATGCTATGCATAAAAAATCTCAAAGCTCAATAACTAAAGACAAAGGGGGGCAATCTATTGTCATGTTTAGTAGATTGCAAAGACATGATGTAAAATATAGAAAATGTTCCTGCTCACAAATTGTAATGATGGAATATCAAATAATAGCAAAGATTTTTAGAGACTTGAGTATGCAAGGACAATATGCACTATTAGGAGACAATAAAGGGTATGGGAGAGATGGCAATTCATGATGAAAGGGGGTCTTTCATTGGACATTATAGTTGGAAATGCTCTGATGGACATGTATGCAAAATGTGAAAGCATAGACAAGGCACGAGAATTGTTTGACATAATGCCTAAAAAAGATATTATCTCATGGAATGCAATGATTGCAGGAATTAAAAAAATGGTTTTTGCAAGGATGCTCTCAAAATATTTGAATTAATGAAGCACTCTGGAACATATCTTGACATTGAAACAAATCCTATCCACAGATGCAGGAAATCTATGCAATGTTGGAGAAATTGTCGTGGGAGATGAGAACCGTTTCCATCATTTTAAAGCAGGTTTTTTTTTACACATCAAATGCATGGAGACACATAAATATAGTCAAAAGAGAAAGAGTAGGTATCCAGAAGGGTTTATGGCTGCAGCCCAGAATCACTGTTTTCATTCATAAGATATATAGAATTTTCAGAAAATACAAGAAGACTCCAGAAATTGCATGCGACTTGCAAGAAGAAAACCCTTATGCATCCTTTACAGTGCATTAAGTGCACATTTGCAAATTAGAGCCCTCAAATTCATGCACAGGAGAGAAACATCATGACCATCATTTTGCATAAATGTGATCAAAAAAAATAATGCATCCATAGATATTGATAGAAGTATATAAATATGTAGATATGTTAAAAATTCTTCAGAAAATTGTCTAGGTTTTAGGCTACAAATACATGGAATAAACAGAGAAGAGGTTGATTCTTTTGAATATTGCAGAAAAAGCTCTATTTCGAGCTTCTTTTTCTTCTAAAAATGAAATCAAAGACAAATGTGTTTAGAGAAAGAGGGTACCTGAGACTCTCTCTCGAAAAAATGCAAAAGAAAAAACCCTTTGTTTCTGCAATTTCTGCCATAGAAGTCACTCATAGAGATCTGTATCCAAGCTTCAACTGAAACCCTCATGGCTGGCGGCGTTGTTTTCCTCTTTGGGCTTGGTAAAAAATGAAATACCTTGGACAAGTATGGCTTGATTCTTTTGCCTTAGGGTTTTTACCCTATTTCTTAGGGTCAATATAGAACTTGACATTTTGCCATTTTTCTTTAACAAAAATGCAATTAAATTATTAAGGTCGTGGGTTATGCCTTTGCCTTAGTGATTTTATATAGTGTAAGTATTTTAAAAGACTTATATTTTTTCTTTTTTTCTTTGCATAATATCTAAAAAAATGTAAAATACTAAGTCTTAATGATTCCTTATAAATCATTTGGACTTGTGTTCTTTTAAATGCAAGGATAATGGAGATTTTCAACATAATGGAAATAAAGATATGCTTATCATTATGTCATACCAAGTCAAGAAGGATAGTTGAAGATTAATGACACATGCGAGCATATAGGGAGGATTTCAAACATTTGGAGCAAATATAGGCATGATAATTCAGTTTTGAAACACAAGGAGGGTATCTAGGCATTATTTTCTTGTGCCTTTATGTTTGACTTGATCAAACATGACTTTTTCAACACATGGAAGCTCCTTTGATAAGGTTTTAGTTGCTATTTTTGAGGCTTTTGAGAGGCTTACGAAATTGATGTTTCTAGAACCTTTTTTTATAAGTAGAGCTACTTGGAGTGGAGGGATATATTGATTTTGTAACTCATTATTGAGGGGGTTCTTACTTTTATACTTTTTTGTCTTGTGACTTTTGGAGTCCTTTGCAGGAGAGAAATTACATTTTGTAGCTCATGACAAGCATGTATATCAGTGTTTCACCTTTGAAATCAATGAGTATAAGCACTTTACCTTTTCAATCTCTCTGTTAAATTGTGTGCATTTATATAATTGATGAAACTGCTAGTGAAACTGTTTGATTCCTTATGGTTATGCCTTATCCTAGCACCATTTTGTAGGTTGAGATGTGTTTAAAATGCAGTATTCTCTAGTTGTGAAGTTGTTCTTCTAGGAGTGTAGACATATGAACCTTTTCATGAAATATTTACAAAGAAAACTTATGTGATTGAATTTTGTATGACAAAGCTTTTTTCATTGATTGAAATTGTGTGTGTGAACTGTGTTATATGTCTTCTTAGTAAATTTGGTGTATCACCGTAGAATTAGGTTTTATTTCAAGTACTCCTTCCCTTTTCCCTGCAAAAAACCAGTAGGATTTAAGTGAGAACCAAGAGGAAGCCGACCTTCTCCGAAGGTTCACCTCTACTTATAAAATTTTTGGCATGCCCGGTGGGACCGAACTTGTTTCTAGTTCAAGTTTTATGCATTTTGGCTACTGTTTGGTGTGTACAGCAGTTAGTATCTTCCTTTTGAGATTTTCTAAATACATACCTGGTGACTTTGTTGACTCTGGTTTAGTGGAAAATCAGTATTACATCACAATATTGAGAAACTGGTGTTTTTCTCAATGTTATCATCCTTTGGAGGTAATTTGAACAAAACCTAGCGGCTCTGAGCTCAAATCTTTTGGTTTCACAGACACAAGTGTTGGTATGTCTCAAAAGAATTTGTTAGTTCTGAGTTTCCAGCTCTTTGAATGAAAAAGATGTCAAATTTTCATGAAAATGCTTACTATTACCCTCCATATCTTGAGAATGTTGCTTATCAACATCCTTATTAGCCTTTTCAAGTTGAGCATGCACCTGGTTATAGTTCAAATCCCATGTTTTTTCAAGAAAACTAGCATACCCACTATGAATACCACCCACCCAGCCCTGTTGAGCCTTCATATCAGCCTACAAATGATTATCTACATACCCGAGAGCACCCTTACTAGAATGTACTAGATTTGATCCAATAGGTTGAATGTATGTTGTGGGATAAAAGTCAAGGTCTTCACAACTTGAAGATTGACGATATTGGTAAGGTGTTCGCAATGCATATCTAGAATGTTGGTTCACATTAAGAGGTAGAAAAGGACCATTATGCAGCAACAAGAAATGGCTAAATAGGCCTATTCTTATTATCAAGAGTTAAGGATGAAAAGGATGTAGTTTGAAGAAGGTCTCAAATGTGAGATAACTACTAAGGAGGGGAAAATGAAGCTTTTGTCAGCTCGGGTGCCAGGCAGTCAGGCTTACCTAGAATATTAATGCAAGTTGCATGAGGAGGTTCGAAGGAAGCACTTTGAAGAGAGTTTTGAAAGGTAGAGAGTTGCAGTTAAAGAAGAGGAAGTAGAGGAGGCCCACAAGTATGAGTTTCAAAATTTTAAACAGGAAAAATCTTTTGGGTTTTCAAGTGAACCTACTGCTAAGACTTCTACCCTAGAAATTCCAAGTTGAAAAAGCCTATCTCTTCCACCTTGTGAGGTTCCTTCACCTATCATACAAATGAAATCATGCTCTAATTGCCAGAAAACAAAAGCGGAGCAGACCCTTGATCAAAATAGCTCATTCCCTATGGAGGAGATTAGAACTCCAAATCTATTACATCTAGCTATGGAGCATTATCGACTAGCACAAAGAAATCTTCAAGCTGAGGAAATTGTTCTAGGACAGTAGGAAGACATCAAACCATCTGATGAGTTTCTAATTAATGATGATCAACAAGAAAATAGAGCCTTGGACCATGATGAGGAGCATGAAATTGAACCTGATACCATTCTCCAAGGTATGAGTTGTGATATTTTTGAACATATTATAGAGGAAGAAGCTAATGTTGAGCTTTATGAAGAGATATGCATGGAAATAATTGAACATTTTTGTTCAAAGATTGATTAAAAGGAATCAACTTTGTTTGAGGAGGTTGACATTCATGTTGAAATTCAACAACAAGTTCATAGGTTTGTACAAGAAACTTCTCATGAACCTATTTTGCAAGATCTTTTTGGTCAGAGAAGCTTCCCTTCTGTTGTACAACAGAGCTTGAAGCTGATTTATCAGATGAAATCTTGTCTTAGGAGGTTGCTTTAGTAATTGAGCACTTTCCTACCTTCATTAAAGAGGAGCAACTTGTGTTGGATTGTGTTTCTTTGAGTGATAACAAGGTTTCTGAAGTTAAACAAGCTATTTGTAAGACCCTTTCAAGAGCTAATAGCTTTGATGAGTTATTAGCTACCCTGGTGGAAGAAGAATATTGCTCATTTACCATGGAGGAAGAATCAACATGGCAAGATATTATGCAAGGTGAAAGTAATGTTGTCATTTCTAACCATCTTTTTATTGGTCCAAACTTAGTCACAAAGTAGGACAATCTTGAAAAGCAGGAAGAAAGAACAACAACCAGTAATGGGAGTTTCAGTTTCTCCCACTCTAGGAGTTGTCCAATATGATATTTAGCTAGTTTGAAGGCCATTGAAATACCAGAGGTCATGCTTGCACCCAAGCATGAAGATGCACTTAAAGAAGAAGCTGATTTTGGAGTAACAGCTGAAAATGAACAAGTTCAGCTCATTTTTCCAAACCAGAACAGTGAAAAGCATCATCAAGATCAGGTTGCAAGTAAGCTTATTTGCATTTTTCATGAAACATTGTAGCAATCTATTGAATATTTGCATGAGTTTCATGTTCTTCCAATAGTACATATTCGTGTAACGCATCAGTTATTGATTAGGAAGGGGTCTTATTTTGCAAAGTCGGTCAGTCATTTTTTTTGACTCAACCTTTCTGCTGGTTAGAGTAGGTTAGAGTAAGTTTCATTTAAGTTTTAGTTTTAATTCCCTAAGTGTTGTCCAGCACAGTTAAGTAATTTCCCTTCATATTTCCTATTTTCAATAAGTTTCCAAGGTGTTCCTGAGCTACAACCATGTACAAAGTTCTAGGTTTGTTTCTGAGTTTTCCAAGTGACTTCGTGCCCAACAAACAAGCCTAGGCAACTGGTCTTCATGTTTAGCAGGAAAACATACAACAAATGTCACCAAAAATGTTACCATATTTTCACTTATTGCTCAATCAGGCAAAGCATACTATTTTAAATTGATAGAGTGGGGTACATTTAATCTTTCCTACATTACATTCATATGCATAAATGAAATAATCTAGAAAATATTACAATTACAAATTATTGCATTCATACATATGCATGTAACAAAAGAAGGATTCAAATCTTATCTTTCTGAAAAATAATCTTTATTGATACAAAACTGTTCATTGTCTCACACAAGCCATGAGATTTAACTTATTCAATGAAAATAAAGAAAAGCATATATATGAATAAGTAACAAAAAATTAAATTTGCGTGTAAAGAGAAAAGCCAGTCATTGCTTGTGAATGACTGGTTCAATCTGAGTTCTCTTGTACTGTTGTTGCCCCGAGCTACTTGTGTCCTTCCTAACTCGGTCCTAGTCCTACATTTGGCAAAAGCAATGATATTAGAGGAATGATGTAAGCAATGAAAAGCTTCCAACTTTACATGAACAAATACCTATGCATATATAAACTAATCTCAATCTGCATTAAACAAGCATGAAAATCCTGGATGTCCCTGAAAACCATTGAAATTATTAAAAAGATACAGGATATGCATTTATTTCACTAATTTATTTGCTTCATGTGCAGATACAGGTGCATTTGAAGTTTTGTTCTATGTTATTATCTAATTATTTCACACGGGGTTAAATATGGCTCCCACAAGGGTTGAGCTCAACGTGCTTGCAGTACGTGTTATGATCAGATTAACTTATTATTTTTTCCATGATAGTGTAATGCAATTGAGGATGCATTTATCATTCATAACAATGAAGTTTATGAATCCACTGTTATAAAAAATGATGGATACTCAATGGGATTACAGTGTTTAAAGCTAAAAGGTATAGTCATCATGGTGAAGATAAACAAATTAGATGTTTTCTTCTATGTGCAGTGAGATAACTTAACTCTTAATGGTATGCAAAATTGTTGACAGAATCTGTCAAAGGATTGTCATCTATGTATTACAGAAATACAAATCCTCTATTTAATTGAAGAAGAGATGATACCCTTCAAGTTAATTCATTAAATGATATAAGAGCAACAAGCTCATGTATTTATCTTCACACCTGTATCATTTTGAACAATTCACATGAATGATAGCCCATGAAAGGAGGTCGTGGCACCATATGTAGAGGAAAGGAACAATAGGTGGCTTTCAACATAATTTAGTCTTCTTCCAAGATACATAGGGTTCTTTCAAGTGGACATCTAAGTTAAACGCAATCCTATTTTGAGGTATCATAAGAAAGGGGACCTGTCGCTTATGGCAAGTCAAGTGTTATTCAACTACCAATATTCATACAAATCAACATATTAATGAATAGTGCTATGCATAAAAAAGCTCAAAGCTCAATAATTGAAGACAAAGGGGAGCAGCCTATTCTCATGTTTGGCAAATTGCAAAGACATGATGTTGTAAAATATAGAAAATGTTCCTGCTCACAAATTGTAATGATGGACTATCAAATAATAGCAAAGATTTTTAAAGACTTGAGTATGCAAGGACAATAGGCACTGTTAGGGGACAATAAAAGGTATGGGAGAGATGACAATTCATGATTAAAGGGGGTCTTTCATTGGATATTATAGTTGGCAATGCTCTGATGGACATGTATGCAAAATGCGAAAGCATAGACAAGGCACGAGAACTGTTTGACAGAATGCCTAAAAAATATATTATCTCATGGAATGCAATGATTGCAGGAATAACCAAAATGGGTTTTGCAAGGATGCTCTCAAAATATTTCAATTAATGAAGCACTCTGGGACATATCCTGGCATTGAAACAAATCCTAACCACAGACGTAAGAAATCTATGCAATGTTGGAGAAATTGTCGTTGGAGATGAGAACCATTTCCATCATTTTAAAGAAGGTTTTCTTTTACACATCAAATGCATGGAGACACATAAATATAGTCAAAAGAGCGAAAGTGGGTATCTAGAAGGGTTCATGGCTGCGGCCCAGAATCACTATTTTCATTCATAAGATGTATAAAAAATTTAGAAAATACAAGAAGACTCCAGAAATTGCATGAGACTTACAGGAAGAAAACCCTTATGCATCCTTTACAGTGCATTAAGTGCACATTTTCAAATTAGAGCCCTCAAATTCATGCACAGGAGAGAAATATCATGACCATTGTTTTTCATAAATGTGATAAAAAAAAAATGCATCCACAAATATTGATAAAAGTATATAAAATATGCAGATATGTTAAAAATTCTTCAAAAAAATGTCCAGGTTTTAGGCTGCAAATACATCAAATAAACAGAGAAGAGGTTGATTCTATTGAATATTGCAGAAATAGCTCTATTTCAAGCTTCTTTTTCTTCTAAAAATGAAATCAAAGACAAATGTGTTTAGAGAAAGAGGTTACTTGAGACTCTCTCTCAAAAAATGTGAAAGAAAAAACCCTTTGTTTTTGCAATTTCCCCCATGGAAGTCACTCACAGAGATCTCTATCCAAGCTTCAACTGAAACCCTCATGGCTGGTGGCAATGTTTTCCTCTTTGGGCTTCATAAAAAATGAAATACCTTTGACAAGTATGGCTCAATTCTTTACCTTAGGGTTTTTACCCTATTTCTTATGGCCGATATAGAACTTTACATTTTTCCATTTTTCTTCAACAAAATGAAATGAAATTATTAAGGTCGTGGGTTATTCATTTTCCTTAGTGATTTTATATAGTGTAAGTCTTTTAAAAGACTTATATTTATTTCTTTTTCTCTTTGCATAATATCTAAAAAAAATGTAAAACACTAAGTCTTAATGATTCCTTATAAATCATTTTTACTTGTGTTCTTTTAAATGCAAGGATAATGGAGGTTTTCAACGTAATGGAAATAAAGATATGCTTATCATTATGTCATACCAACTCAAGAAGGATAGTTGAAGATTAATGACACATGCAAGCATATAGGGAGGACTGCAAACATTTGGAGCAAATATAGGAATGATAATTCAGTTTTGAAACATAAGGAGGGTATCTAGGCATTATTTTCTTGTGCCTTTATGTTTGACTTGATCAAACATGAATTTTTCAACACATGGAAGCTCCTTTGATAAGGTTTCAGTTGCTATTTTTGAGGATTTTTAGAGGCTTACGAAATTGAGGTTTCTAGAACCTTTTTTAGTGGAGCTACTTTGAGTGGAGGGATATATTGCTTTTGTAACTCATTATTGAGGGGGTTCTTACTTTTATACTTTTCTATCTTGTGAATTTTGGAGTCCTTTGTAGAAGTGAGATTAAGTTTTGTAGCTCATGACAGGCATTATATCAGTGTTTCACCTTTGAAATCGATGAGTATAAGCACTTTAACTTTTCAATCTCTCTGTTAAATTATGTGCATTTATATAATTGATGAAACTACTAGTGAAACTGTTTGATTCCTTATGGTTATGCCTTATCCTAACACCATTTTGTAGAGCAATATGTATTTTTGCAGGTTGTGAGATGTATTTAAAATGTAGTATTCTCTAGTTGTGAAGTCTTTCTTCCTTCTAGGAGTGTAGCCATATGAACCTTTTCATGAAATATTTATGCAAAAAACTTACGTGATTGAATTGTGTATGACAAAGCTTTTGTCATTGATTGAAATTGTGTGTGTGAACTGTGTTATATGTCTTCTTAGTAAATTTGGTGTATCACCATAGAGTTAGGATTCATTTCAAGTACATCTTCTTCCCTTTTCCCTTCAAAAAACTAGTAGGATTTAAGTGAGAACCAAGAGGAAGTTGTCCTTCTCTGGAGGTTGACCTCTACTTATAAGTAACCTACAACTTTAGAGGTCTTCCTATGTTTTCTTTGAATTGTTGAACATCAAGTTCAATAGGGTGCAATTTTAGTAGATAACAATTTTGGCACGTCCGGTGGGACCAAACTTGTTTCCAGATCAAGTTTTCTGCATTTGGGCTACTGTTTGGTGTGTACAACCATTAGTATATGCCTTTTGAGGTGTTTTAAATACATACCTGGTGACTCTATTGACTCTAGTTTAGTGGAAAATCAATATTACATCACAATATTGAGAAACTGGTGTTTTTTTTAATGTTATCAGCCTTTGGAGGCAATTTGAACAACACCTGGCGACTCCAAGTTCAAATCTTTTGGTTTCACAGACACAAGTGTTGGTATGTCTCAAAAGAATTTGTTAGTTCTGAATTTCTAGCTCTTTGAATAAAAAAGATGTCAAATTTTCATGAAAATGCTTACTATTACCCTCCATATCTCTAGAATGTTGCTTATCAACATCCTTATCATCCTTTTCAAGTTGAGCATGCAGCTAGTTATAGTTCAAATCCCATGTTTTTTCAGGAAAAATAGCATAACCACTATGAATACCACCCACCCAGCCCTCCTAAGCCTTTATATCAGCCTACAAATGATTATCCACATACCTGGGAGCACCCTTACCAAAATGTACTTGATTTGATCCAACAGGTTGACTGTACATTGTGGGATCTAAGTCAAGGTCTTCACAACTTGAAGATTGACGATATTGGTAAGGTGTTCGCATGCATATCTAGAATGTTGGTTCACATTAAGAGGCAGAAAAGGACCATTATGCAGCAACAAGAAATGGCTGAACATGCCTATTCTTATGATCAAGAGTTAAGGATGCAAAGGATGTAGTTTGAAGATCTTGAATGTGAGATAGCCGCTAAGGAGGGGAAAATGAAGCTTTATTTAGCTCGGGTGCAAGGCAGTCAGGCTTACCTAGAATATCAATGCAAGTTGCATGAGGAGGTTCGAAGGAAGCAATTTGAAGAGAGTTTTGAAAGGCAAAGAATTGCAGTGAAAGAAGAGGAAGTAGAGGAGGCCCACAAGTATGCGTTTCAAAAATTTAAATAGGAAAAATCTTTTGGGTTTTCAAGTGAACCTACTACTAAGACTTCTACCCTTGAAATTCCAAGTTGGAAAATCCCATCTCTATCACCTTGTGAGGTTCCTTCACCTATCATACAAATGAAATCATGCTCCAATAGCCAAAATATAGAAGAGGAGCAGACCCTTGATCAAAATAGCTCATTCCCTATGGAGGAGGTTAGAACTCCAAATTTGTTACATCTAGCTATGGAGCATTATCGACTAGCACAAAGAAATCTTCAAGCTGAGGTAACTATTCTAGGACAGTATGAAGACATCAAACCACCTGATAAGTTGTTGATTAATGATGATCGACAAGAAAATAGAGCCTTGGACCATGATGAGTAGCATGAAACTAAACCTGATACCATTCTCCAAGGTATGAGCTATGATATTTTTGAACATATTATAGAGGAAGAAGCTAATGTTGAGCTTTATGAAGAGATATGCATGGACACAATTGAACATTTTTGTTCAAAGATTGATGACAAGGAATCAGCTCTATTTGAGGAGGTTGACATTGATGTTGAAATTCAACAATAGGTTCATAGGTTTGAACAAGAAACTTCTCACAAACCTATTTTGCAAGATCTTTTTTGGTCAGAGGAGCTTCCCTTCTGCTATACAACAGAGCTTGAAGCTGATTTATCAGATGAAAGCTTGTTTTAGGAGGTTGCTTCAGTAATTGATCACTTTCCTGCCTTCATTAAAGAGGAGCAACATGTGTTGGACGGTGTTTCTTTGAGTGATAACGAGGTTTTTGAAGTTAGACAAGCTATTTGTAAGACCCTTTCAAGAGCTAATAGCTTTGATGAGTTATTAGCTACCCTGGTGGAAGAAGATTGCTCATTAACCATGGAGGAAGAATCAACATGGCAAGTTATTATGCAAGGTGAAAGTAATGTTGTCATTTCTAACCATCTTTTTATTGGTCCAAACTTAGCCACAAACTAGGACAATCTTGAAAAGCAGGAAGAAAGAAAAGCAACCAGCAATGGGAGTTCCAGTTTCTCCCACTCTAGGAGCTGTCCAATCTGATATTTAGCCAATTTGAAGGCCATTGAAATACCAGAGGTCATGCTTGTGCCCAAGCATGAGGATGCACTTAAAGAAGAAGTTGATTTTGGAGTAACATCTGAAAATGAACAAGTTCAGCTCATTTGTCCAAACCAGGACAATGAAAAGCATTATCAAGATCAAGTTTTAAGTAAGCTTATTTGCATTTTTCATGAAACATTATAGCAATCTATTGAATATCTACATGAGTTTCATTTTCTTCCAACAATACATATTGGTGTAACGCATCAATTGTTGATTAGGAAGGGGTGTTATTTTGCAAAGCCGGTTAGTGGTTTTGTTTGACTTAGCCTTTCTACTGGTTAGAGTAGGTTAGAGTAAGTTTCATTTAAGTTTTAGTTTTAATTCCCTAAGTGCTATCCAGCACAGTTAAGTAATTTCCCTTCAGTTTTCCTATTTTCAATAAGTTTCCAAGGTGTTCCTGAGTTATTACTGTTGAGTTACAACCATGTACAAAGTTGTTCTAGGTCTGTTTCTAATTTTTCCAAGTGACTCTATGCCCAATAGACAAGCCTAGGCAACTGGTCTTCATGTTTAGCAAGAAAACATACAGTAGATGTCGCAAAAAATGTTACCAGATTTTCAATTATTGCTCAATCAGGTAGAGCATATTGTTTTAAATTGATAGAGTGGGGTACATTTTAATCTTTCCTACATTAAATTCAGATGCATAAATGAAATAATACAGAAAATATTACAATTACAAATTACTACATTCATACATATGCATGTAAAAGAAGAAGGATTCAAATCTTATCTTTCTAAAAAATAATCTTTATTGATTCAAAACTGTTCATTGTCTCACACAAGCCGTGAGATTTAACTTATTCAATGAAAATAAAGAAAAGCATATATATGAATAAGTAACAGAAAAGTAAATGTGCATGTAAAGAGACAAACCAGTCATTTCATGTGAATGACTAGTTCAATCTGAGTTGTCTTGTACTGTTGTTGCCTTGAGCTGCTTGTGTCCTTCCTAACTCCATACTGCTCATAGTCCTGCATCTAGAAAAAGCAATGATATTAGAGCAATGCTCTAAGCAATGAAAAGCTTCCAACTTTACATGAACAAATACCTATGCATATATAAATTGATCTCAATCTGCATTAAACAAGCATGCAAATCTTGGATGTCCCTGAAAACCATTGAAATTATCAAAAATATAAAGGATATGCATTTATTTCACTAATTTATTTGCTTCATGTGTAGATACAGGTGCATTTGTATTTTTGTTCTATGTTATTATCTAATTATGGCACATGGGTTTAAATGTGGCTCCCACAAGGGTTGAGCTCAGCGTGCTTGCAGTACATGTTATGATCAGATTAACTTATTATTTTTTCCATGACAGTGTAATGCAATTGAGGATGCATTTATCATTCATAACAATGAAGTTTATGAATCCACTGTTATAAACAATGATGGATACTCAATGGGATTATAGTGTTTAAAGCTAAAAGGTATAGTCATCATGGTGAAGATAAACAAATTAGATGTTTTCTTCTATGTGCAGTGAGATAACTTAACTCTTAATGGTATGCAAAATTGTTGACAAAATCTATCAAAGGATTGTCATCTATGTATTACAAAAATACAAATCCTCTATTTAATTGAAGAAGAGATGATACCCTTCAAGTTAATTCATGAAATGATATAAGAGCAACAAGCTCGTGTTTTTATCTTCACACCTGTATCATTTTGAACAATTCACATGAATGATAGCGCATGAAAGGGGGAGATGGCACCATATGCAGAGGAAAGGAACAATAGGTGGCTTTCAAAATAATTTAGTCTTCTTCCAAGATACATAGGGTTCTTTTAAGTGGACATCTAAGTTAAAGGAAATCCTATTTTGAGGTATCATAAGAAAGGGGACCTATCGCTTATGGCAGGTCAAGTGTTATTCACCTACTAGTATTCATACAAATCTGCATATTGATGAATAGTGCTATGCATAAAAAAGCTCAAAGCTCAATAATTGAAGACAAAGGGGGGCAGTCTATTGTCATGTTGAGCAGATGTTCATGCTCACAAATTGTAATGATGGACTATCAAATAATGGCAAAGATTTTTAGAGACTTGAGTATGCAAGGACAATATGCATTGTTAGGGGACAATTAAGGGTATGGGAGAGATGGCAATTCATGATGAAAGGGGGTCTTTCATTGGATATTATAGTTGGAAATGCTCTAATGGACATGTATGCAAAATGTGAAAGCATAGACAAGGCACAAGAACTATTTGACAGAATGCCTAAAAAGATATTATCTCCTGGAATGCAATGATTGCAGGAATAAACAAAATGGTTTTTGCAAGGATGCTCTCAAAATATTTGAATTAATGAAGCACTCTAGAACATATCCTGACATTGAAATAGATCCTATCCATAGACAGAGGAAATCTATGCAATGTTGGAGAAATTGTCGTTGGAGATGAGAACTATTTGCATCATTTTAAAGCAAGTTTGATTTTACACATCAATGCATGGAGACACATGAATACAGTCAAAAGAGAAAAAGTGGGTATCCAGAAGGGTTTATGGCCATGGCCTAGAATCATTATTTTCATTCATAAGATGTATAATTTTTTTTTAAAATACAAGAAGACTCCAGAAATTGCATGAGATTTGCAGGAAGAAAACCCTTATGCAGCCTTTACAATGCATTAAGTGCACATTTGCAAATTAGAGCCCTTGAATTCATGCACAGGTGAGCAATATCATGACCATCGTTTTGCATAAATGTGATCAAAACAAATAATGCAGATCCACAAATATTGATAAAAGTATATAAAATATGCAGATAGGTTAAAAATTCTTCAGAAGAATGTCCAAGTTTTAGGCTGCAAATACATGGAATAAACAGAGAAGAGGTCGATTCTTTTGAATATTGCAGAAATAGCTCTATTTCGAGCTTCTTTTTCTTGTGAAAATGAAATCAAAGACAAATGTGTTTAGAGAAAGAGGCTACCTAAAACTCTCTTTCAAAAAATGCGAAAGAAAAAACCCTTTGTTTTTGTAATTTCCGCCATGGAAGTCACTCACAAAGATCTCTATCCAAGCTTCAACTAAAACCCTCATGGCTGGCGGCGTTGTTTTCCTCTTTGGGCTTGGTAAAAAATGAAATACCTTTGACAAGTATGGCTCAATTCTTTACCTTAGGGTTTTTACCCTATTTCTTATGGCCGATATGGAACTTGACATTTTTCCATTTTTCTTTAACAAAAATTCAATGAAATTATTAAGGTCGTGGGTTATGCCTTTGCCTTAGTTATTTTATATAGTGTAAGTCTTTTAAAATACTTATATTTATTTCTTTTTTTCTTTGCATAATATCTAAAAAAATGTAAAACACTAAGTCTTAATGATTCCTTATAAATCATTTTTACTTGTGTTCTTTTAAATGCAAGGATAATGGAGGTTTTCAACATAATGGAAATAAAGATATGCTTATCATTATGTCATACCAAGTCAAGGAGGATAGTTGAAGATTAATGACAGATGCAAGCATATAGGGAGGATTGCAAACATTTGGAGAAAATATAGTCATGATAATTTAGTTTTGAAACACAAGGAGGGTATCTAGGCATTATTTTCTTGTGCCTTTATGTTTGAGTTGATAAAACATGAATTTTTCAACACATGAAAGCTCCTTTGATAAGGTTTTAGTTGCTATTTTTGAGGCATTTTAGAGGCTTACAAAATTAAGGTTTCTAGAACCTTTTTTAGTGGAGCTACTTTGAGTGGAGGGATATATTGCTTTTGTAACTCATTATTGAGGGAATTCTTACTTTTATACTTTTCTGTCTTGTGACTTTTGGAGTCCTTTGCAGATGAGAGATTACGTTTTTTAGCTCACATGACAGGCATGTATATCATTGTTTCACCTTTGAAATCAATGAGTATAATCACTTTACCTTTTCAATCTCTCTGTTAAATTGTGTGCATTTATATAATTGATGAAACTGCTAGTGAATTTTTTTGATTCCTTGTGGTTATGTCTTATCCTAGCACCATTTTGCAAAGCAATATGTATTTTTGCAGGTTGTGAGATGTGTTTAAAATGCAGTATTCTCTAGTTGTGAAGTCTTTCTTCCTTCTAGGAGTGTAGCCATATGAACCTTTTCATGAAATATTTATGTAGAAAACTTATGTGATTGAATTGCGTATGACAGAGCTTTTGTCATTGACTAAAATTCTGTGTGTGAACTTTGTTATATGTCTTCTTAGTAAATTTGGTGTATCACCATAGAATTAGGTTTCATTTCAAGTATTCCTTCCCTTTTCCCTTCAAAATACTAGTAGGATTTAAGTGAGAACCAAGAGGAAGCCGACCTTCTTCGAAGGTTGACCTCTACTTATAAGTAACCCACAACTTTAGAGGTCTTCCTATGTTTTCTCTGAATTGTTGAACATCAGGTTCAACAAGGTGCAATTTCAGTAGATGACAGTATAAGAAGGTAATTTAATTCAATTTATTTCATTTTATTTCACTTTATTACTATTTTGTAATACTAAATTATTTATTTATATACATATGAATGGATGTATGTAGATTGGTCAAATTATATGGACGTGTGCAAGTTATTAAATCAAATTTTATTTGTGGGACATGTGTATGTTGTTGTTGCACCTGAGGGGAATGAAAAGGAAACAAAATATTGGTTGGCTCATTGTGTGGAGACTAAGCATAAGTTAATAGCACCTCGAGAAGATGATGATGGCTATCATTATCCAATAGGTATGGTGATCCCCTTAAGACATCCCCTTAAGCAAATATTGATAACAAATTTTTGATCCCCTTAAGCAATTTTTTAGAACAAGTCTTTGATCCCCTTAAGAAAATTTTGAGAAATTATTTGATGATGGTTATCATTTTTTCCAAGGTGGTGGTTGTTGGCACTTGGCTACAAAAATACCTGATAAGGAAGAATGGTTTGTCTGCATTTGAAGATTATGAAACACATAAAAAGATTATACACTATTCACATTTGGTGGTGGCAAAAAATATCAAACTAGATCGGTATCGTGGAAGACCTACAAATAAAGTGCTATGGAAAATTTCTATGGAAGAGCATGAGACAATCATAGATGCATTGCAAAAAAGAGAGGATGCAGATAGTACAATGGAATAAGTAAATACAGGTAAATATATTTTTAGTTTTATATTGTCCTTTTAAATAGATTAAATCCATGTTTTGATATTGCTCAAGTGTGTTATTAGTTGAAATTGATTTAAATTTTCCTTTTATAGATCCTTAAGCCATCATCACAAAAAGGAAATTCCATGCAGATTCAACCTAGACAACATGGAAAACTTTGTAAAAATGGGTAATTACTAGTTAAATTATATTTAAATACATGTTTTGATTATATATTGATATTTCTTGTATATTAATAGTTAAAATTGATTTATTATCCTTTTTTGTAAGCCATCATTACATTGATTTCATACTTTGAAACAAAAAGGAGAGGATGCAAATTCAACCTACACATGTGTATAATACTTTCAAATACAGGTACTTGAGTTGTGTACATATAGATAGTTTTATATAAATTAAAATATGTGTGTTTTGATGATTTCATTGATATTGCTTGTACCATTTTGATATCAAGTAGCATGAAGACCTACTACATTCTAGGCACAAGTTTTAGATGTTCTTGAGATGACATAGCCAAATTTTGCAAACATTGTTTTGGGTTGACATATATGTACATACATACTTACACAATTAAACATTTTGTACAAATTACAAATACATGTACATACACAATTATAATCTATGCACTTTTATGTATCAAAATTAATATTCTATATATTTTGTTTGTTAAATGTGTGTGTTTTCCTACTTTGAAACTTTATATTTGATTGTTCATTGATATGTGCTCGCAAGCAAGCCTTATCTGATCCAATAGGTGGTGGAGGGCGTGGAGGTGGAGGTTGTTGAGGTGGTGGATTGATGATATTATCAATTTCAAATTGATTGATATCTATATATAAGTGTTCACCTACATTAAATTATACAAAATTAATATACAAACTTACAAAATTACAAGAAATAGTTAAATTTTAAATGCACATGCAATTTTGTTTAAAGAGGATATGCATACATATACATACACATACATACATTGATTGAACTTGAGCATGTGCATACAAATTTCAAAATATAAGATGTACATACATTTAAAATAAAAAATACAATGCATAATGCATGCATACATCATTCAACTAAACTATGTGTACATACAAATTTTAAAATTTAAGATCTAGAACTATATAATTTTAATACATGTACATACTAAAAAATAAACTTGAAACTTTCACAAAAAGCTCATTTATGTCTAATGCATATATAAATTACATTTTTCCAATAGGAGAAATCATGATAGTAGATAGTCATAAAATACGTACTAATATAAATTCATCATTATAAGTTATTATATTCATAAATTAAACACTAAAAAATATCCATCCAACCAAATTCATAAATTCATCACTAAAAATATTCATCCAACCAAATTCATAAATTCATCACTAAAAATATCCATCCAACCAAATTCATAAATTCATCATTAAAAATATCCATCCAACCAAATTCAAGAATTCATCACATAAAATATCCATCGAACCAAATTCATAAATTCATAACTATAAGATCATTGTCTTAATTTGTAAAGTGTTGTGGCTCTCTACTGCATCTCTTCATTTCTTTATGTTTTCCTTTTCAGAATCATACTTTCCCCTCTCCTCTAGCCATCATCGATGCTCATCTAAGACCCCATCCATAGCCCTAACAACATCAACAACATTTTGCATCCTAGATGCAAAAAGCCTCAAATGTGGTTTGATACATTCTTCATTTTGAATAATGTTGATTTGATCCTGAATGGTTATATCATTAGCATTGATTCGTGCATGGAAGCGAGCACCATCAGTTTCAGGTGGTTGAGGTGGGGGGTTATGAGGTGGATTGGGTGGAAGTGAAGGTGAAGGTGGTGGAGATGGAGGGCGTGGAGCTGGATTACGGATATTATTGAATTGATCCATGATATCTAAGATATAAGTGAACCTGCTTTAGATTTGTTATTTCAAAATGTAAGATACATGTTTAGGAAATACCCTTAAACCATTCAATATAAATTCCCTAATTGAATACAAATGATAAAATGTGTAATCCTCAATTATGTCTAAGGTACGTTACTTGAATGAAAAAATAATTAACTTAATATAGGATGGATTAAGGCGATCTATGTATACAAAATGGCATGGCTTAAGGGAATAAAATTTTGTGAATTTTCCCAAGGCAACCAAATTTTATTAAGGTCCTAGGACAAAATGAATGCTTTAGGGTTTACAGTTTAGAGTTTAGGGTTTAGGGTTTATGGTAATAGGATGGCTTAAGGGGATCTATGTAGTAAGGTCCTAGGACAAAATGACATGGCTTAAGTGAATAAAATTTGGTGAAGTTTCCCAAGGAAACCAAATTTTATTAAGGTCCTAGGAAAAATTGATGGCTTTAGGGTTTAAGGTTTAGAGTTTAGAGTTTAGGGTTTAGGGTAATAGGATGGCTTAAGGGGATCTATGTAGTAATGTCCTAGGAAAAAATGACATGGCTTAAGGGAATAAAATTTGGTGGAGTTTCCCAAGGCAACCAAATTTCATTTTAAGGTCCTAGGACAAAATGAATGATTTAGGGTCTAGGGTTTAGAGTTTAGAGTTCATGGTTTAGGGTTTAGGGTTTAGGGTTTAGGGTGAAGTTTGGGTGGCCCTTGGAATAATGGACTTGGAAGTTAGTGAACAACATTTTCTTGTGGGACAGTTGATTGAGATAGCTCTTGTTTTGACTAACCAACCTCTCATGAAATCTCATTCATATTATAATCTTGCACATCTTATTATTGTTAAATTTGGTTGCCTTGGGAAGCTTCACCAAATTTTGAGTTCTTTGATCCCCTTAAGAAATACCATATTATGACCCCTTAAGACATCGGTTTAGGGTTTAGGGTAATAGGATGACAAGTAAGGGGGTTAATAATTTTTATTCATCACATATGCAAATTAGTTTATGAATATTTTTTATTTTATGAATAGACTGACTATTTCCGTAATAGAAACACACAATTTTGTATTATTAAGATTGAGTTTGATGTATACTTTAACTTGATATTTTTTAATTGAATATAAGATTATTTTATTTAACATGTTTTTCATTAATTATATATATATATATATATGAAGTCTAATATACTATGATAAAATTGAATATTTCCAACTTAAATGAATTTTATGATATAAAATGTATAATAAAATTAGTTAATGTTCAATTTTCCCAAAGATCCAAAATCTTATTTTATTTTTGGATTGTTTGGAATTGAAAGAACCTAAAAGAAAGAAAAGAAAAATATTTAGATTCTTTTACTGTCTAGGTAACTAGTGCAAATTGAGATTTTAGACTAAACTAGAAGCCTAATTAAAAGCTAATTAACTAGAATGAGAGTTGAGATTGTTGAAAGATAAGAGACAACACTTGCAAACAAGAAACAGAAACACGACATGAATAAGAGAGATCAAAACATAAAATAGAAATGAATGCAAATATTGTCTAATTAAGTGACAATTGGAAATGGATTGAACAAGTGTTTAGGAATTTTCTAACTAAATTTCCAAACAAACATTGAAAATTTATCAATTGTAACGATTCACTAGTCCCACAAGTAAAGTCTAACATATTGTTTTGTATTCTAATTTATCTATGTTCATAACATTTAATTGATTGTGTATATTAATGAATACACAATTAAATGTATATATCAAATCCTATTTCATTTTCAATATCAAGGACCCCAATTTACTATGTATCAACCTAAATCTATTGAATAATTTCTTCCATAGGCATGCCTACATACTTGTCTCCATACAATTCAAATGAAATTTAAAACATTTAAGCAACCCAAATGAATTTTTTCCATTATCAAATATTCTTGAGCTTGAAATCAAGGTTTTCAAATGAAAAATGATTTGTTTGATTTCAATTTATGGTTTTAGCAAAAAAAATTGTTTGAATTTAATTTAGGGTTTCAAGAAGCAATTGGGGTTTTCAATGCAATTTTTTTGTTTCATTTCAAATTAGGGTTTTCAAATGCAATTTTTTTGTTTCATTTGAATTTAGGGTTTCAAAAGTAATTAGGGTTTTTCAAATGCAATTTTTTTTATTCCAATTCAATTTAGGGTTTTCAAATGTAATTTTTTTTTGTTTCATTGAACAATTTAGGTTTCAAAAGCTAAATTTTGTTCTTAAGATACAATTTAAGGTTGATTTTTTCATTTATATTCAATATCTTGAAGGTTTCATTTTAGTTTTTCTTCTACTTCTACAAATCATCATTTCTTCTATTATAGGTAAATAAAATACATAAAATGCTAAATAAATTCAAAAAAAAAATGCTAAAATCTATTATTGTATTAAAATTTAAAAAAAAAACATGAAAAAAGCAAAAAGATTGGGGGTGGAGGCCTACCTGGAGGTCATTGTCGTAATTGTTGCCTCTATGAAATTGGGATCTCGTGCTCCATGAATAACTGAGTTTCATTTATTTTTAAAAATAAATACCACTTTAAAATGGGATCCCGTTTTTTACAAAACAAGATCTTGATTTTTACAAATCGAGATCCCGGTTTTTACAAAATGGGTACAAATCGGGATCCCGTTTTGTAAAGATTAGGATCCCATTTCCCGTCCACTTGTTCAGGACCCATTAATAAACGGGATCCCATTTTTAAAAAAATGGGGTCCCTTTTAGAATTTAGGCTCGGGATCTCGTTTTTGGTAAGCCGGTTTCATTTTTTTGCTAAGGAAAAAACTTCCACATTTCATGGACTCATCCTTGTGCTTTTACCCAAAGAAAAATTACTGGTTTGGGGCCTAAAAAATAGATTTATGAAAAACCTTAAAATGACAATAACTCATTGACTATTAATGATATAAGTCTATTTTGTTAATAGTAGTATCATGAGATGATCCCTAACCTTCAATAATTTTCTTATAGAAAAATTCCAATCCATTTGAAATATATGATGAAATATTTAAAACGAGGGTTTTTTCTTCAACGTGCAAAACTTAGCTCTAATTTTTTTTCATAAAAGAACTAAAAACAAACAAGATTGGGTTAGAAAAACCTTCAAAAATAAAGTTAAAATAGGGATTTGGGTCCCATCGGGTATGCCAAAATGTGGATGATGAAAATGTGAGTTATGTAAATAGTAACAATGTAATGCAAGTACCAAATTCACACTCAACAATCACTCAATGAAGCTCAAGATATTTTCTTGGAATTAAATAAAAAACAATTCCAATAATGAGAACTTGAATATATAGTATAATTAAATATGTTGGTTCCCAAAACTGTTGCTCCACTTCCTAATACTAAATATCGCTAGGAAAATAGTGTCTCAAACTTGTAATTACATGAGGTTATTATTTATAATAAGTTTACATTTGACTATGAATTGTTGAAAAAATTTCCCCAAATCTTTGGATTGGTTAAATAAAGATGCTCATAAAGTTTCTTCACAGAATCATGTCTAGATTTGAACATTTTAAAGTTTTAATTTTTCAAGGTTTTAGCTAGAAGGCCTTCGATGAATTTTAGGCTTGAAATTGATTAATACCAAAATATTTGGTTATAGATTGATAGATCAATACACAATATTTTTGATGGTTCAAATGGTTCGTCAATCGAACTCCTGAATCAAAATTTATGGCCTTCGAAAGTTGGATCTCTTGAAAGGGGAGATGTAAAAATGTGTTGGACACATAAATAAGCTATAAAGGTGGAGTTACACATGATGGTATGTTTTTTGACACATCATAGGTGTCTATTATTGGAGATATGGATGGGTGCCACTTTTTAGGTGGTTTTAGCTCATAGTTTCGTAATATCATTTGATGGTTTCATGTATTATGTTTCTTATATATTAGATGCATGAGATGGAGGTTATGCCTAAGAGTCTTATAGCTATTGAGTTGACTTTGGATCTCTAGTTGGTGATACTAGGTGGCTTTTGGAGTGTGGGGTTTTTATCCTAAAAGGCTTTTCCCCACATAAATCATTGTGTTATGTTTTGAATATTGTTTATGTTTATGTAACTATTTAGATCAAAAAAATTGCATAACCCTCCTCTTAATATTGGTGTATGAAGTTGTTCCACTACCTTAGCTTCCTTACAAGTGGTATTAGAGCTTGATCACCTTTGGTTTCAGTTGTGGGTTTTTGGGTTTTTTGAACTAATCCAAATTTGAGAGGGAGATTGTGTAGAAGATAATTTGTGATCTTGTTGTAATAATTTCTAGATAGAAATAACCTTAGGGAGAATAGAGGTAGAAAAGTTTTTTGGAAATAATTTTGAGATGTGGAATCTGAAGATGGAGGATTTGTTAATAGATTAATATCTATGGTTTGTTGTTGATGATAATGTTCTAAGGCTTGTAGATCCTACTTTAGTTGCACAATGTGATGTTATGAACCATAAATCTAAGGGTCTAATCATATTATGCCTAGAAAACTCTATTTTGATCAATATCCATGAAGAGACCTCTAAATAGAAACTATGGAAGATGCTTGGTGAGATGTATCAAGAAAAATCTTTAGTGAATAATATTTTTTGAGGAAGAAATTGTAGTTCTTGAGAATGGAAGGGGCTAGAAAAATTATATACTACTTGAAATAATGCAATAATTTGGTGGCTCAATTGGCATCAATTGATGTCAAAATGGATGAGGAGGAGAAATGTTTGATCTTGCTTTGTTCTTTTCCTAATTCATGGGATTCTCTTGTTATGGACATTGGAAGTACTTATGCTATCTTGAAGACTAAAGATATGCTGGATTATTTTCTCTTTAAAGAGATGAAGAGGAAGGTATCCATCAGTGCCAAGGAGGCCCTAAATATTTTTGGAAGAACTACAGAAAAATTCAAGAAGAATGAGAAGCATGATAAATCCAAATCCAAGGGGAGATCTAAATCTCTTAGAAAGTCCAAAACTATTTGCTAGAATTGTAGTAAGTTTGGACACTTTTGTAAGGAGTGCAAAAAAGAAAATAAGAAGAACAAGAAGATATTTGATTCTAGTTATGAATTCAAGAAGGAAGATGGTGATGCATTTATTGCAGCTTTGGTCACTCATGCAAGTAATGATGCACGGTTAATTCACTCAAGTGCATCTTTTCCTATGACCTCTAATAAAGATTGGTTTTCTGAATATGAAGAATTTGATGGAGTTAGGGTGTACTTGGGTGATGATTCTTGTTTAAATATTGTTGGTTGTGGTAAATTTATAAATAGGTTAACTAATGTTAGGATCAAAAGGATTAATAGTGTGTTCCATATCCCTAGATTAGCATGAACCTTTTTATATGAGAAAACTAATAAATGTGAGTGTGTAGGAAGTCTTTTCTAATGCAATATTCAAGATGGTTAGAGGTGTTTCGTGATCACTAGAGGTGTCAGACATGGCATGTTGTATAAAATTTATGCATGCACTATTTTGTACAATAGTACTTTTATGAAAAGCAAGTCTATGGTTACTTCTTTTGCACTATTTTATATCCAAGGGTGCTCTTTATTTTGAATCAAATTTACCTATAGGGGTAAGTGCACAAAGATGGGGGGCCAAAGAGGGGTCTTAAGTGGCCATTTTTTTCTAAAATCGGGAAAGGCTAACATTGGACGAGAAATTGAAGATAGTTACACTCAAAATTTTAAGATGCAACAAAAAGAATAGTCGTAGTGCTCTGAATCTACTTTATAAAATACTATTTATTTTTAAAATGGTAGAGATTAAGGGGTTCAAAAAGGGGGGCCACAAAAATTGGTCCTATTGTTTTCAAAAAAAGCATAACATAGCATCTAGTGTGCCCCCCCCCCCCCCTAAAATGTTAACTTTTTTTTAGTATTTTAAAAATCACTTCAATGAGAAATTAACTAATACCATATAGTTTATCCCCAATTTCTCTGCTATTTTTTAATGAATATATGATTTTTTAACTAATTTTCAAAGTGGACACATCTTGAAAAATATAAATTTGAGTGTGCTCCCCCCTAAAGTTTTTGAAAACTAATTGAAAATAATTTTTTTTAATATGTGGAGAATGGAGTCTAGTTTCTAAAAATGTAATTTATTTTAAATTTCAATGAATGGTTAAAATAAAGTAAAAAATACCAAACATTGGTTTTTGAAAAATAAATAGATACACCAACAAAATAAATTAAAGATGAAAGCCTTAACATACTCAAAATGTGAAAAAAAATACATGGTTAGATAGCTAAGAGAGAGATTAAGATTACCTTGGTGTTTTTCTTACTTGACCTTGAAACACGTGCAAACCTGATGGGGAGCATGCTCGAGATTATGTGAATTTTTTTAGAATATGGAAAAACACGTCTTTGGGCATGGAAAAGTCAGTCCAAGCCTTTGGGTTGGAAATCTAAGGAAAATCTAAGCCAAAGTCTTGGAAATTACCAAAGTAGACAAAAGCGTAAGCATTTTATAACGTGCTCACATTATTTGAATGCATTGACAAAATGCAAGCATGTCATAATGCAATCACATTATGTCTTGCATTAAAAAATGTCCTCTTTTTCCTCTTTCTTTTCCTTATGTTTCAGGGAAACTATATACATGAAATAAATATTTAAGTATAAGTTGACAATTACATATGGACATTTACTTTCTTATACCTTGAGTTATATTTCATGTATATAGTTTCAGGATGTTTGAGAGTGGTTTCGAATCTCTAGGAGTTATAATGCAAATTCTAGTTTTAGAAGATCTTATGATGAAACTTAGTCAAATTTCAGTAATCAGCATGTCAAATTTCAATAATGAGGTCAAATTTTAGTATTCAGCAAGTTGTATCATCTTTTTCTCTCTCTATCTCACTCATTGTTTATCCCTTACACTCTATACCTCTCACACACAGACACACCCCTCTATCTCCCTCCCTAACTCTCTCTCCCTCCCTCCCTCCTTCCCTCTCTACTTCTCTCTGTACCTCACCCTCCCTCCCCCTTCTTTCTATCTCTCCTCTCCATATCTATCTCTCTCCTTCCCTCTCTAATTCTCTCTCCCTCTCTCCCTCCCTCCATCCTTCTCTCTCTACTTATATCTATCTCACTCCCTCCCTCCTTTTGTATCTACATATATCTATCTCCTCTCTCCCTCTCCTTCTACCTCTCTCTCTCTCTTACTCTCTCAATTCTATCTCTCTCTCTCTATATCTCTCTCTCTCTCTCTCTCTCTCTCTCTCTCTCTCTCTACATACCTATTCATCACTCCCTACCTCTCTCTCCCTCCCTACCTCTCCCTCCCTCCCTTATTCCCTCTCTACTCTCTATCTCTCCTCTCTCTACCTCTTATTCACCCTCTGCTTATAGTTATCTCATCACTCTCTCTCCCTCCCCACCTCTCTCTCCCTCTCTCCCCACTCTCTACTTACCTATATCTCCCCTCTCCATCTCTCTACCTACCTCTCCCTCTAGCACTCTCTACCACTCTCACCTCCCTCTCTCATCTCTCACCTCCTCTCTCTTCTCTCTCCCTCCCTCATTCCCTCTCTACTTCTCTCTATCTCTCCTCTCGCTCTCTACCTCTCCTTCCCTCTCTACTTATCTTTATCTTCCCTCTCCCTCTCTCTACTTATATCTCCCTCCATCACTCTCGCTTATCTATCTATCTCTCTCTCTTTGTCTCTCTATCTCACCTATATCTACCTCTCTATCTCTTTCCATATCTCTCTCATATTTCTTTCTCACTCTCTCCTCTTGATCCCACCATTCTCTCTCTCTCTCACACACACACAAACACACAGCTATATCTTCATCCCTACTTCTTCCTCCCTCCCTCCCCTCTCTAATTTTCTCTATCTCTCCTCTCTCTATATGTCTCCTTCCCTTTTCTTACCAAATTTTGAACCATGCAATTTTTCTTTCTTAAATTAAGTAGCTCCCATCCCAAGCCTTCAATAATGATTCAAAGTCATGGCTCTCACAATATTTATAACCTGTGTCGTTGATCCCTCTATTTTTCTAACCAAGTCATGGAGTCAGGATTTTTCATAACTTCATAACTCCCCACTCTTTTTTGTCACGGAGTTTCCAAGTTCTATAACTCCAAAAGGGCACGAATTTAGATGTTAGAAAGTTATCATATCTCACGACCTCCCGACTCCTTTTGCCAGTATGCTCCTTCGGCCAAGAATTTTAAGGCATATAAAGCATGATCAGTGGCTCCACACTAATGGATGTCATCCACATGAAGATTTCACGGTCGAAGATATAAGAGATAAGGAGTACTCATACAATGTGCAGTTTAGCAAAATGTTATTGAGCTTCCTATGGTGTTCATTCCAAAATTCATTTTCTCGATTGACACTATCTCTCAAGGTTGCCATAAACAATTTGATAATTCAGGTCCCCATCATCAAAATAGAGCTTTGGAATCAAACTAAGGCATGAAGTTTGGATCACAAACAAGGAACGTAGACTGCTTGACAAAATATGGCTTCCAGTGCTCGTGGTTGGAGGACATCTTCTCACC
The DNA here is from genome assembly GCA_007258455.2 of Sequoia sempervirens. Classification (NCBI taxonomy): domain Eukaryota; kingdom Viridiplantae; phylum Streptophyta; class Pinopsida; order Cupressales; family Cupressaceae; genus Sequoia; species Sequoia sempervirens. Next base: position 156,485,999 of record VDFB02000002.1, on the reverse strand, counting down.
TGGTACAACATATTAACCATTGAAGATTACTATATATGTGTGTGCTTGTTCCCATAGTACCATCCAATGAGAGTTTTGATCCTAGGTTAGCGACATTGTGTTGTAATAAAAATTGTTATTCTTTCCACTACAACAGAACAGGAAAATAGCGCCTAAAATAGTGTCAGATTTTAGTGTATTTCAGTTCATGAATTGGGCGACTTGGTTGGCACTAAACTCAGCGCAAATAGGCATGATCATCTCGATGCCAAATTTTGCGCTAGAGTCAGCGTCGTAGTTAGCACCAAAAATCACAGCGCCTAAATTAGCACCCAATTTGGCTTCCAGTTTTGCTTCTATGCTACTCCCATTTTCGCTTCCGATTTTGCTTCCGATTTTGCTTCCAGTTTTGCTTCCAGTTTTGCCTCCAAGTTTGCTTCCAGTTTTGCCTCGAATTTTTCTTCCACGTTTGCTTCCACGTTTGCTTCCAGTTTTGCTTCCAGTTTTGCTTCCGATTTTGCTTCCATTTTTGCTTCCGGTTTTGCTTCTAGTTTTTCTTCTGGTTTTGCTTCCGGTTTTGCTTCAATGTTTTCTTCTGGTTTTGCTTCCAAGTTTGCTTCTAGTTTTGCTTCCAATTTTGCTTCTAGGTTTGCTTCTAGTTTTTCTTCCAAGTTTGCTTCCAGTTTTGCTTCGGATTTTGCTTCCAGCTTTGCTTCCGATTTTGCTTCCGATTTTGCTTCTGGTTTTTCTTCTATTTTTTCTTCCAAGTTTGCTTCCAATTTTGCTTCCACGTTTGCTTCCGATTTTTCTTCCAATTTTGCTTCCAAGATTTCTTATGGTTTGCTTCTAGTTTGGCTTCCATTGTTTCTTCCTTTTTTGCTTCTAAAAATGCTTCTTTTTTTGCTTCCATTTATTGATTTAATATGTTTTATTTCAATTTAATTAGTTAAATATATGATGCCTCTTAAATAACTCATATGATTATAGACTAAGTAATTTAATTATTTAACTCATATGATTAAATAACAAGATAATTATTTTGTTTGGATCGGTAACAAAAAAAAATTGTATTGCTTGTAAAGATAAACAAGTACATCTATTGTTCAATGTCATTACCCACCAAAATTCCACAACAAATGACAAAAACTAGAGGCACCTTAACGTGCAGAGTAAAACATTAAATAAACCCTGTAACCCTTGTAACTGTTTACTAGTAAAATCCTTACAAAAAATAACCACCATTAATAGTGTTCAAAGTTACACGCTTTAATACAACAAAAGCGAAGGGAGAATTCAAAATCAGACACAAACAAACATGACTAGTCTTAACGAGCTCCACTCGGACCCAACGGACGCTTGGCTATCTCCTTCAGAGGCTTCTTCTTTCGCCGCTTCCCCGACTTCTTCTTTTGGCACTTCCTTTTCGCTTCCAATCCTTGCATCTCCACCTTTGCTTGTGCCAAACTTCATCAACCTCCATTAGTTCGATGAAGAGTTTGAGCACTTTCTATCCCAAATGCGCTTCCTCACGACAACGAGCTTTGTATTTTCCTTTGGGCCAACAAATAAAAGGTTTCAGACCTGATCTCCCATAGAGCTCCTCAATTTCATCATCTACCAATCCTTCAAAATAATCTAAACCTACACTCGGAACCGCCCATTCGAGAATGGACTCCACGCCTACCAAAAAATATTCATGCACAATTTTTTGCATCACCATCCTCACCATTTCCACTGGTTCACCTAAATCCAAGCCCCACGCCATAATTAAGGAGTAAAAATCCATGTTGGTTCGATATATGTGTTTCAGAGAGCCAAAATCCCTGCCACAAATCATTTTTGCACACTGCACTAGCCTCTCATCATCAACAAGGAAAAGGCCTTGCAGTCATTTTCTGGACGCCTCTCCATAAAACGGGCCCAAAGATCTTCATGATCGGAAGGTGAAATTGGCTTCCATTTCTCTTGACAACCAACACTTCCACCACCAAAGTTTTTTGCAGATTTTTTCTCGACCCTTTCCAAATGCAATTAACACATCTTAATCGAGGGATTGCATTTAACACCATCTTGGATTAGCCACACTTTCTATTAATGAAGTACTACTTCACCACCACCCGCCACCCCTGCATTCACTTGTCATGTCAAACCTACTCCACTCGCTTCACCACCTTTTTCATTTAAGGCATTGTCCTCTCCTGTGTTTTTACCTAAGTCCGCTAACTTAACACCTCTAAAATCCTCCAACCTGAATTCCACCATTTCACCAAAATTTAAAGCCCATTTAGATAAGACATATACTTCCACATTACCACCTCTTTTAATGTGGCTCACCGAAAAACTTTCAAAAGAGCTTAACACTTCTTTGATTTGTTCAATTACATTCTGGAGGTTCCAAGCATTAATTTTACCTTTCATCATTGCCTGAACTATTATTGTAACATGATCATCATCTATAATTTAATTGAATTTGACAACATCCATCCTAAGCAGTAAATTAAATCATTCGTAATAAATATCCATCCAAAAATCATTGACCAATTTTAATATATAAAAATTGACAAGTCATTACTGATAAGATCATCATCATATATAACTAAAACAAGTGAAAGTCAAATATGCCAGTACATCAAAAACATTTCAAAATGATACATGTCCAACAATTGACATAAGTGAAAATGATACATGTACAAATGATATAAATACAATTGATAAATTATGTAACTCACACTAATACATGTCAAGATGATACATGTCCAAATGATATAGTGAAAATGATACATGTCAATATGATACAACTCAATAATATAGTATTGTAGGCTGTGAAAATGATACATATGATAGTAACCATGAAAAGAGTCATCATAACGATATATCAACAATGATCCATGATGCAGTCTATATGATCATGAATGTCACTGGTTACTACCACCAACTGTCTCATCATCATCATCACCATCGTGATCATCATCATCATCATTGTCATCATCGTCGTCGTCGTCATCATCATTTTCATCGGCCTCGGTGTCTTCCATATATGTGTTATCATCATCCTCTGCCATGTGATCTGTACTGGAAGAACCAATATTTTGTGGATATATATCATGTTGAGGATCATCTTAATCTTCTAGAAGACTTGTGTTCTGCAATAAAAAAAACATTTAGAATGAAAATTTATCATTTATTTCATGCAATAATTTATTTTTCTATTATATATCTAATATTACAACATATGACACAAAACCATAATCATATTACATCATATCAAAGTGCACATACCATAATAAAATTTCAAAAAAATTACAGCTAATACTGGTGACTCAAGAGAAACTTCAGCTTTCAAAAACAAAGCCAATTAGGTTGGCAGACTTGTGGATCAAGCCAGCATTTGGTGGAAGAGGAAGAAAGATGACTGGAACTCTGGAGGCCCACCATAATGGATTTCAGTATTCCACCATGAGAGCAGAAGAGAGAGCTCATATCATGTATCAAAACATTAAGCATGCATTCTTCTAGCCAGCGGAGAAGGAGATGATTACTTTGCTTCATTTTCATTTGCATAACCATATCATGGCATGGGAACCAAGAAGACCAAGGAGGTTTAGTTTTATGTGGAGGTAATGGATGTGGTCCAAACTTTAGGAGGGGCAAGAAGGTCAATGTATGATCCTGATGAAATTGAGGAAGAACAACAAGAGAGGGACAGGAAAAATAAAATCAATATAGAGTTTCAAGGATTTGTCAAGCGAGTAAGAGAGTTATGTGAGTAGCCTCATCTAAAATATTTTGAACTAGAGTTTGATATACCATTTAGAGAGCTTGGTTTTCATGGAGTTCCTTTCAAAGCCTCTGCTTTTATTGTTCCTACGGTAAACTGTTTGGTAGAGTTGGTGGAATTACCTTTCTTAGTAATCACTATTAGTGAGATTGAGATTGTTAACCTTGAGAGAGTATGACTTAGGAAAAGGAATTTGATATGGCTATTATTTTCAAATACTTCATGCGGGATGTACTCCACATTGACATCATTCCTCAATCTTCACTTGATGGCATCAAGGAATGGCTGAACTCCATGGATATAAAGTATTATGAAAGCAGAATGAACTTGAACTAGTGACCAATTTTGAAGAGTATTATTGATCATCCAGATAAATTTATTGAAGATGGTGGTTGGGAATTTTTGAATATGGAATCTAGTGATTTTGATTCTGATAATTCAGAAGATTCAAATCAAGGATATGAACCCTCTGATGTAGAAGAGGAATTAGAATCATATTTCATGTAGCCACCATCAAGAGTGTTACAAGCCAACAAGATGGAGGGAATTCTTATATAAGGATATTTTTTCAATGTTGCAGGTACCAGATTTAATGCCAACTACAATGGCAACATTGAAATTCCCTAGCAGTATTTATGTTAAGGAAATTTCCTTTAGATGCAAGGATTCAAAGCACATCAACCATGTGGTACAAATGATTAAATACAAAAGATGATCTATAGCAATGAAAGAGTCTAGAAAGGAAAAGAGAGCTACACTGGTGACTCGGGAGAAACTTCAGCTTTCAAAAACAAAGTTAATTAGGCTGGAAAACGTGTGGATCAAGCCAACATTTGGTGGAAGAGGAAGAAATATGACTAGAACTCTAGAGGCCCACCATACTGGATTTCAGTATTCAACCATGAGAGTAGAAGAGAGAGCTGATATCATGTATCAAAACATTAAGCATGCATTCTTCCAGCCAAGGGAGAAGGAGATGATTACTTTGCTTCATTTTCATTTGCATAACCATATCAAGGCATGGGAACTGAGAAGACCAAGGATGTCCAGTTTTATGTGGAGGTAATGGATGTGGTCCAAACTTTAGGAGGGGCAAGAAGGTCAATGTATGATCCTAATGAAATTGAGGAAGAACAACAAGAGAGGGACAAGAAAAATAAAATCAATACAGAGTTTCAAGGATTTGTCAAGCAAGTAAGAGAGCTATGGGAGCAGCCTCATCTAAAAGATTTTGAACTAGAGTTTGATATACCATTTAGAGAGCTTGGTTTTCATGGAGTTCCTTTCAAAGCCTCTACTTTTATTGGTCCTACGGTAAACTGTTTGGTAGAGTTGGTGAAATTACCTTTCTTAGTAATCACTATTAGTGAGATTGAGATCTTTAACCTTGAGAGAGTAGGACTTGGGCAAAAGGAATTTGATATGGCTATTGTTTTCAAAGACTTCAAGTGGGATGTACTCCACATGTACGCCATTCCTCAATCTTCACTTGATGGAATCAAGGAATGGCTGAACTCCATGGATATAAAGTATTATGAAAGCAAAATGTGTTGGCATATGGCTCAAGGAGATTAATGGTATGGCTTCTAGTGTTGTCATTGATGGCAACTGAAGTCACTATTGTGGTCTGTAGATTCTGAATCTAGTCACATCGGCAGCTAAAGTTAAGTATAGTATTTTACCAGCATAGAGCATGAAGAACAGGGTATCTGGTTAGTATGTCAATCTGTATGCTTCACCAGATCATCATCTTGTGTTGTGGATCCCCAAGATAGGTTTTCAAGCATGTATGGTACCTTATTGGTAAGTTTTGTGATGTTGCATTAATCCATGTACAAGTAAAAAGATCCGGTAGAATTTTTTTCTATTTATTTTCTCATTGTGGCTAACCTAATCAATGTAGCATCTTCATGGATGTATAAGGGATGATTGTTCAAATGTTTCTATGTTCAGGAATTTTGTTTTGGGTCTCAGCTGTAGTCTAGCCAACTTGTGTGGGTGCGAATTAATTTTTGAAGGACATTTCATGTTTTGTTAAAGCTGACTTGAAGTAATGAAATCCTTGTTAGTGGATATATATATATATATATATATATATGAGATCGGTAATTAATTTTGGTGATGAGAAAAAGTGTGAAAGTGTGTGAATGTGTGTGTAAACTAGAGCAGATGTGTGTGCGATTATTAGAAGGGTGATTGAAGTGGTCTATGCACAGTTTCAGAAGGGCCAAAAAATAGAGAAGAGCAGAGCAGAAATACAGAGTCAAACAAAAGGGCTAAAGATCATTTTATTGAGCTTCATTGGAACTGAATCCAGGAATTTGGAGATGCTATCTTCTCAGTTCAAACTTTTTTTGTAATCTCTAACATTTTGTAAGGCATTGAGCCTTCCTTGTTTTGAGTAGTGAGCTCTAGGTAGTACGCCTGAATGCATTTGCATTCCTTTTTCTTCATACTTTTAATAGAGTATATTAATTGTGGATTAATCTCCATCGTTGTTTTTCCCTTAGCAGGGTTTCCACGTAAAAATATTGGTGTTATGGTGTTTTGATTATCTTGTTCATGTGCTTGCATCTTTATTTGTGTTTATGTGATGTTAATGACATAAGATCTGGATTTAAAGTTTAAATTTGTGGAACACTGATTCACCCCCCCTCTTAGTGTTCCTTGAGTCCAACAATAGGTATTAGAGCAGGTCCCTCTTCAAAACCTTAACAACTTGAGGTGGATCTTGAAGTACAATGGACTCTAGTTGTCTTCAACAATAGCTTATGGTGGCACTTGATGATCTTGATCAGTCTGAAGCAGAAGTTCTGGAGTTAAAAGAAAATCTTGTGGATGCTAAAAAATTTATTCAATCATTGAAGGATAAAATCAATGAGTGAAGAGAAAAGAGGAAGGATCTTTGTGATCAGCTAAAACAAAAAGAAAATAAAAGTCTGAAAGATGCTCACCTGAATCAGACCCTAAAAGAAATAATTGAAGAATGTGAAAATCTTGCTAAGGGCAATGCTACTCTAAAGCTTGAGATGGAATCTGTGGCGATGAAGCTAACTAAGGAGATTGAAGAAAGAAAGAAGAATGAGGAGAATTTGGCTTAGTCCTTGAAAGATAAATATGAAGAATGTAGCAGAGTTAATAGTGGATTCATTTAGCTGGAAATTGAACTGCAACAATCCAAAAGTAATGAACAAGAGCTTGAAAAATAGATAGCTATTCTCAGAGATGAACTCTCTATTGCAAATGAATACAAGGAGAAGTTTAGGATCAGTTCTTCTAAGCTTGATGAGATGATTAAAGGACAAAAGGATGCAAATGATAAGTGAGGTCTTGGATATGAGAAGGAAGAAAGCTCTGGATCTGAACACAAGGATCCCAGACAAAGAAATCAGATGAACAAAGGCAGAAGGTATCCGATAAGACAACCCAATGCTCAGAAGTTTAATGGTTACTGCTTTTCTTGTAGTAAATTTGGTCAAATGGCTTCTCGGTGTAGAAGAAAAGTAAATTCAAGCAGTCCATCATTTCCTGGTCAATGTTTTAGTTGTAATAAGTTTGGTCATAAGTTATTTGAATGTAGAAGTATGGCTGTTAGTATAAGGAGTGTAAAATGCTACACCTGTGGAAGATTTGGACATGTTGCTAACCAGTGCAGATCAAGGGGAAATCAATGGAATGAATGGCCTAGACAAAGACATATGGTGTGTTACAATTGCAACAGATTTGGTCACATTGCAAGATTCTACAGGAATAGGAACATGGATAGAAGAGGCCTGGTATATCAAGAAAGAAATTCACAAATAAATGACAAAGGAAAAGGAAAAGTGACTGTGGAAGAAATAAGAGATCAGATGAAGAAAACATGGATAAAGAAGAGTGAATCTGATAAGCCCGTACCGAAAGCTCCCTCTGGTAATTCCTCTGGAAATTGATTTCAGGCCATCAGCCTAGGGGGAGTCTTTCAAGAAAAATATTTTGTCCCCCTATCAGTTGCCGATGCCGAAATGCAAAAAGTTGTTAGTAGTTGTTCCATCAGTTTGTATATGTGATCACTTATTCTATAAGTTAAGATTTGGAAGGTCCACAAATGGACTCTTCTCTTGCTGTCTGAGAGAGCAGTGTAACTGGAACTCCTAGGGAAAAGCATTGTGGTAAAAAGGTTAGGTGCACAAAGCTATAAAAGGGTATTTGAAACCTTCATTTGTTACTTTGCATTAAAGAAGAATAGTGAAAAGAGCCTCTGGAGCAGAATTTTGAAGGAGTCAAGTCGATTCGACAGAGAATTCATTAGGTATTCCATTTCACCTATAGAATTTCTAAATTTTTGCTCAGTAGAAAAACCTTGTTCGGTACAGAAAATGAAACAAATCAAGGGAATTGTGAGTTTGGATGAATACAATAGTAGGAAGATCGGGGATGTAAGAGATATGTTGCCTGCTAGTGAATTGAAGTAGCTTGAAGTTGCAAAACATAGGAGTTTGGACATTTGGAACGAATTTCCTTATTTTGACAATGTGGAAGTGGTTAGGTTCATCTTGAGCAGATTGAATGAAGATACTCTAAATTTGGACAAACCCTATCTTATTTCGAAGGAAGTGATTAGAAATTTAACTGGGTTATGCAATGTTGGAGATATTCCAAAGAAGAAGTTGATTCAAAATAAGGAAGTCGAAACCCTAACTGGTGTAACAGGAGATTAGAGGGCTCTGGTTATTTTGACGATCAAAGATCCATTGACAAGGTACATTACATATGGAATTTCATACAAAATCTTCTTCAAAAATAGGGAAGGATCAACCTCTTCAGGCGTAGTTTACATTTCGCATAAGATGTTAATGGAGGACCAAGACTTTGACCTATGTAGTTTGCTGAAAGATCAACTAATGGAGAACGTACAATTGACAAAGGATAAAGATTATCCTTTCAAGTTTGGCACTTTGATCATATGTATCGTGATGTATTTTCTAAATTGCTTACCACAAAATGATAATGTTGTATGGAAGGAGAGTGAACCAGTCTATAAGCAAATTTTTAAGCATTTCAATACTCTAGAAAATTGTGAGAAAGTTTATGAAAATTTCTTTAGAGAGTTGTTAAGAAAATTTAGAGTAGTTGGTATCTATCTTCTAGTAAAAACAACTGAAGTTGGATCATCTTCCGATAAGATGAAGAGGAAGCGGAAAAGAGCAATAGAGTTTATTGATGATACTCCTCCAGTACTCAAGTCTCTGAAAACTGAAGGAAAAGGCAAAGAAAAGATAATTGTGGACATACTTGATGAAGACCCTGATGAATACACCCCAAGAGATGAACCAGATGAAACAATGGCTGAAGGAAATGAAGAAGAAGGAACTTTATTCAAAACAAAGATACTACAAATAGTTCAGGAGAAAGATGGAATGCAAAAGATTGTTGACATGTGGTTAGATTGACCCTCATATGAGCAAGATCTGATTGAGAGTACTCTGGGCAAATACTTTGTGCAAAATAAAATTGAATTGGAAATTTTGCAGAATGTATTCCTTGAAGAGTTGATTGAGTGTATTAAGGAAGTTGTGGCCTCTGACTCTCAGGATAAGAAAGAGGAGGAAATAATCCTACACTTGAAGGAGAAGTTTAGGCTATCCCTTACAAAACTGAAAAAGAAAATGAATGTGTTAAGACATTGCATCAATTCAGCTAATGAAATCTACAATTATTGTCTACGTTGGCCTCATTTTGTTGGAAAATACAAAGTCAAGCTAGAGAAAATTGAAAGTGAATTGAATAAAATTGGTCAGGACTACAGTATGGTTCAGGACTAGGATGGAGCAGTAAAGAATAAAATTCATGAGTTGCAAGTTGAGCACGCAAAGATTCACTTTTCCAGAAACACTCTTATGGACACCTTTTGGAAAGTAAAGGATCAAACTGAATGCAGATTGAAGTAGTTGATTGAAGTCCTAAGGAAAGGAGAGAAGATGGAAGAAGCAATTACAATTTCAGAATCCCTCATTCAGATCATTAATCGGACATCAGAAAATAATAGTTTGATAATAATTATTGGGATTCTTGTAGATGCTTGGAATAAATTCCTTCTGGAGATGAAAAATAAGTATAAAATAATTTTTTGATTTGTGCAGCATCCGTAGTTTTCCAAATTTTGATCAAATTTCTATTTAGCAAAGGGAGAGAGAAAGAGCAGTAAAATTTTGATTTAGCAAATAAAAAGGAAGAAGTGTTGTAAGAATACTAGAAAAATGGGAGAAAAAGCAGTAAATGTTTGTCATTGATGTCAAAGGCGGAGAGAATGTAGTGAAAAATGCCTTGAATTCCTAAGGGGGAGCAGTGTTTTGTTGTGTTTTGAAACTTTGGAGTTTGGCAGCGTACCTCTGGTTTTGACACTTATTCACTTTTCACTAAGTGTTGCCATCAATTCCAAAGGGGGAGATTGTTGGCATATGGCTCGAGAAGATTATTGGTATGGCTTCTAGTGTTGTCATTGATGGCAACTAAAATCACTATTGTGGTCCACATATTTGAATCTGGTCATACCGGTAGCTAAAGTTAAGTACAATATTTTACCGGCACAGAGCATGAAGAACAAGGTATTCGGTTAGTATGTCAATCCATATGCTTTACCGAATCATCATCTTGTACTTGTGGATCCCCAGGATAGGTTGTTAAGCATGTATGGTACCTTATTGGTAAGTTTTGTGATGTTTCATTAATCCGTGTACGAGTAAAGAGATCCAACAAAATGTTTTTCTGTTTATTTTCTCATTGTGGCTGACCTAATCAATGTAGCATGTTCGTGGATGTATAAGGGATGGTTGTTCAAATGTTTCTATGTTCAGAAATTTTGTTTTGGGTCCTAGCTATAGTCTAGCCAACTTGTGTGGGTGCGCATTAATTTTAATTTGTGATTTAAGCCGACCATTGAAGGAAATTTCATGTTTTGTTAAAGCCAAATTGAAGTAATGAAATCCTTGTTAGCAGATATATATATGAGATCGGTAATTCATTTTGATGATGAGAAAAAGTGTGAAAGTGTGCGAATGTGTGTGTAAAGTAGAGTAGCTATGTGTGCGAGTATTAGAAGGGTGATTGAAGTAGTCTATGCATAGTTTCAGAAGGACAGAAAAACAAAGAAGAGCATAGCAGAAATACAGAGTCAGATAGAAGGGTTGAAGATCATTTTACTGAGCTTCATTGGAACTGAATCTAGGCATTTGGAGATGATATATTCTTAGTTCAAACTTTTGTTAATCTCTAACATTTTGTAAGGTAGTGAGCCTTCCTTGTTTTGAGCAGTGAGCTTTAGGCAGTGTGCCTGAATGCATGTGCATTCCCTTTTCTTCATACTTTTAACATAGTATATAAATAGTGGATTAATCTCCACTGTGGTTTTTCCCTTAGCAAGGTTTCCACGTAAAAATATTGGTGTTATGGTGCTTTGATTATCTTGTTCATCTGCTTGCATCTTTATTTATGTTTATGTCCTGTTAATGACATAAGATCTGGATTTAAAGTTTAAATTTGTGGAACACTGATTAACCCCCCCCCTCTTAGTGTTCCTTGAGTCCAACAAAATGAACTTGAACTGGCGGCCAATTTTGAAGACTATTACTAATGATCCAGATTAATTTATTGAAGATGTTGGTTGGGAATTTTTGAATATGGAAGCTAGTGATTCTAATTCTGATAATTCAGAAGAGTCAGATCAAGGATATGAACCATCTGATGTAGAAGAGGAATCAAAATCAGATGAGGAAGGTTCAGAAGATGAATCTCTTGTGGATTCAGAGGAGGACGAAGAAGAAGAAGATTCTAAAGAGGAGGAAGGTAAAACATGGGATGAATTAGAAGCCAAATCCAAAAATGTAGATAAGGAAAAAGGAGACAAGTCTAACAGTGAAGAGGAAAGGCGGCAACGAAAGGTAAAAGCTACAGGGAAGTAGCGGGCACCTGATATTAGAGATTCAAGAGGAATGCCTACCAAGAGGCATAAAGTCAGATGAATTGAGTTCATCTACATCCTTCTACTATTTATTCATGCACATAAACGGTCATCTTGTAATCATAATATTTGAGCTTTATTTACTCATCTTATGCATCAATAAACAACTCAACACAAGAGATGCAAATTGACATATTAACACAACAATATCCAACTAGGTTATTGAAACTCAACTATTGATACGCTGTTCTCCATCCAGATTAAAAAATCGTTCCACTTTTTTTTTTGTAACATATTATTTTCAAATTGCTTTGGATGGCGGCCATATTTATCCTCTTGTCAAAACATGGCACATGGACTAGTTAAACTAATTAATATACAATCATTTACTTTTTCCAACGAAATTAAAAAAAATATCATTTAACATATTAAATATACTTACAAATGTACAGATCAAGGCTTGTAAACCTTTCTAACCACTATGATGTGTGGCACAAAGTTTCTCAAGCCTAGCCTTCGAGGCCTTATCCTAAAACATATACTAATTCAATTTAACTATGCACAAATAAAATTTAAATATCATTTAATAAATTTGATATAATCTTATGAGAAAATTCAAATACCTATGTACTCTCCTCACTGGACTTCCTCTATGCATCAGACTTCTCGTATGCTTTTACAAGCTCTCCATACTTTCACACTTACATCAATTGGCCTTTTTTTCTACCTTAGATCAGGAGGGATTTTTTTTATCTTCTTTGTTTGGTTGCATTGAAGTCTCTTGCAGTTTTGAGACATTCGTAGCTTTATCTTCTTTACAGACCAACCTATGCCAAATTCATTCTCCATGTCATGGATAACTGCTTTTTTCAAGTGCATGGGTATCTTTGAGAATGGAAAATGTAGATGGTCTTTGAACCATTGAAGGCATGATTCCTTCAACCTACTCACAAATGTTTTCCCAGCATCTGTCATTCAGACTTCCCCTGAAACCACCTCGTATTCTATCTTCATATTGTAGCTACCAATGCAAGATTGAAAACATGGCATGGTGGAAGAAGTCTGTGTCCCGGGAGTGGAAGTCTTTGCTCCTTGTTCCACATTCCTAGAGTTTACTATCACTGATTTCCCCCTGGATCTTTTGCTTGATCCAGGACTGGTTGGGGAATCAATTGATTCCCTTTCACACAATTGATTTGTTTGCAATGTTTGAGGGGCGTTAATAGATTGTTTTTCTATGTATCTGGAAAGTGTTGTCTAGTCCACATTAACCAATTTTTTCATTGCCTCTACCCCCAATAAGGAATCCAATTCCTCTTTATCTTTGTCAGCCTCATGTCCCTATATATATATATATTTAAATTATATTTCTTTTTTAAAATTTAGAAATAAAAAACTAAAAATTAAAATTCAAAGAAACAATGGAAACATTTACAAATCTATAAATTGACAATAAATTACCTCATTGTGGTCAGAGTTTGCTGACAATGCTCACTTCCCTCCATTGCTTGACATTTTGAGGCAACCTAGGGCAAATTATTTTCGTCTAGTTTATGGAGGAAAACGAAGTACACACTGTCAGGTATGAAATTTTTTGTCCAGTTTGTGGTATGAAAGTTTTGTTTTGTGGGAAAATATGTTCGCTAGGTTTGATTAGTGTTGATAACCTAGGGAAAATATGTTCACTCGGTTTGCTTAGTGTTGATAACCTTATCATGAAAACTCTTTCATAATGCAATCTTGCACAAATTTGTCATGGCATCGGTGACTATGGTGCGGCTAGGAAAAACCAAGCGGTTTCTGTGTTTATTTTCAGTAGTTGCTCAGCAGTGACTGACCCAATTCCTAGATTTTCCAAGCAATTCACTATCTCCTTGATACCTAGGTTAGGGAAAGAATACGAAGGAATCCTTGCTTCGTGCTATAATATTTTGAGCCAAAGCTCAAATGGGTAGAGTAAAAAAATTTGTTGGTTTCTCAAAGGTTTTATAATTTATAATGATGGGACAATTTGAGGTTGCCTGGACTAGTTAGGCCACGAACTAGTAAACAATCATGAATTCAAATACAATACAAAGAGCAGTAAACAATCACCAATTCAACCAAGAAAAAAAAAATTGTAACCTTGCCTATGGTGTCGCAAACTAAATCGAATTTCTCATCAATTGCTTGTAGCACCCTGCTCTCTTCCTTCGCGTGACGTTTTTCCCTTTTTTGTCATCTAATTTCTTCCTTCATGTGGGAAAGTTTTAAATTTTAAATTTTGATTCATTAGTTGACACTTTAGTCGGCATTAGTTAACACCAACTTTAGCGCCGACTTTTGGCCATTAATGTAATATGTTTGGGACGTATAAGGCGGCGTCAAGTCTGCCTAATTTATCACCTATCATTGTTGTATAGTGACTATTTTCATTGTTGTGTATCACAGGATTTAGAGTGTTGGAAATAATTCCAACTCATGCCTTGTTTTTGTGACCACTGTTGTCACGTGGCTCCTTCATCAGCTCGGTGCGGTAGAGCAGTTTTTACCATGGTCCTGCAAGGTGCTTCATCCTTCTCAATGGTAGTGTGGTGAAAGCTTCTGAGGCGGCACGCGAGTCTTCCTTCTATTCCTAGCGGTGTTGCGGTGACTCTCGCAGTCCTGCAAGTCTTCTACCATTGGCGTGCGGTGACCATCGCTATCCTGCGGCTCCTTCATCAGCTCAATGCGATAGAGCGGTTTTTACTGTGGTCCCACAAGTTACTTTTTCCTTCTCGGCGATAGTGTGGTGAAAGCTTCTATGGCAACATTTTGATTCACAGAGGAGGCCATGGAGAGAGGACGTGGACGGCATAGAAATACTAAATCACTGAGAGGAAAGTGGGTGGAAATAGATGAGACAATAGAATCTGCAAATACAATAGAGGTAAGAAGAGAAAGCAACCTCAACCAAAGGAGGAAGGTGTTTATGAATTCACAAATGCTACAACGTAGAGGAGATAAAGTCATTTTTTTGTCCATGAGGCCTCTGAGGTCAAACTTATTGGTTGAAAATGCACAGGAATGCTGATTAAATGTGATTCTATGATCAAGTGAAAAGTTTGAAAATTAGGATAGCCAAAACATGATATCAATATGTCAAATATATGACTAAAGTGAGGTTTTGTGTTGGATAGCATATTCGTTGAAATGATATAATTGGTGTACTAAGCATTATTTACTATGTTGTTTATTATAGGGGCGAGATGAGGCCATGGAAACAGATCGTGTCATATCAAATGAGGACACAACGGATGAAGCGGGACATCAGTTACTCAAATTTTGACTTAACTTAGGAAAAAAAGATCGGATGGCATTTTGTGATATGTCCTTCTTTTTTCATAGTATTATTGAAATTTAAAATGTATTATCCAATCTTTACATAAATTAATGCATGTTGTTGATTATTTTAGATGGAGATTGGAGCAAATGCAGAGCCTAAGCATTCAACTAGCAAAAGAACAAGATATGTACATGGACGTAGACCTAAAACTATCAAATCACATAGACGACAGTGGGTGGAAGAGGATATGACAATGGATACTACAAACACAACAAATGATTGCACTAAAGAAGAGGTAGGTCAGGACTATAGTACATGGGATGAATGCTTTGAGAAAATTGTTGTTTGTGGATGTTTTGTATGTCATGGAAAGAAACAATTCAAACAAGCGAGTGTACAAATACATTACATATATGATGAGCTTCTAGTTGGTAGTATGCCTCCTACAATCGATTCAAATCCAATAGGAATTGTAGTGAGGAATTTTCCAATTTGATATAAATAACATGTATACTTCGTTTAAACATTGTTTTATATTATTTAAATAACTATTTTTTTCTTAATGGATACTTGCAAGATAAAGTTCTTGGTTTAAAGTTTCTTGGATCACCGACTTCCAACCTAGAGGGCATTGATCATTTATTAGATGCAAAAATATGTGCCAATATGACGAAAACAAGTAACAAAACAAGAACTAGTGTGAAGATGCATAATTTGCTTAAAGACAAGGGGAAGGTGGACTACATACCCTATGAGAATGAATGTGATGGAGATGATGACTTGCCCCTGAGTTTGAGATCAATTTACAAAGAGACATTTGATCGTCGACTATATTTTTCTTGGCCTAGTGATCAACAACTATCTAGAGTGTACGAGGTGTTTCAATTTTGGGGATACAACTACATGATACGACCCTCCAATATTCATGGAGAGAATCTAGGCCTCTTTATTGTCCAAAATGTACATGTGGGATCCAAACATATAAACAATTCAAAACAAACCACTAGGAGATTAATGCCATATTATGGTCCATCATATTACAGTGATGAATGGAGAAGGCTAGCAAAATATAAGCCTAGCATGTCAGCATATGGTCTAAATTTGAATATTTATACACATCGTCTCCAATTGGAAAGTGGAAAAGAAATGAATAGAGGTCATCTTATGTATATAGATGGACGTGCATACACACACAAAAATATTGTAGGATTTATAAATAGTAGTAAGGGAAGGGACCCTACTGTAAGACTGAATTGTCAATTTGTTGAGGTTATAAATGATAAAGATGGAGATATGGAAAGAGAGGTTGATATATTGATAATGGTTGAGGATATTATGGACCTTACCATTGGGGATGAGTTATTGATTGATTACCCCTTCTTAAAATGCACTCCTGCACAAAAGAAGAGGGAATAAAAAGGTCTCCCTAAGGATGTTCTTAAGGGAAAAAAACCAAAGAATAATAAATGAGTGTGGACTGATGTTTTATAAACTATGTTGTCAAAATTGTGTTTTATAGCAATTATTGTATAAAAAAGGTATTCTATAAAATAGCGTTCCATTATTCATTTGATGTATATATGTTCATACAATTTATATAATGTCTAATATATGTATTTCGTTCATGTGCAAGTATTTTTCCATGAAGATATTTTGGACTCGAAATGGATATTTGTCATACATTATGATCCAAAATTAAGGCATGTATTTGATGATGCATTAGTGGATATTGAGCAAAATAATGATGGCCAACAAAATGAGAGAGAGATTAGAGAACATCAAAGAAATTGACATCCATGATGGTGTTGAAGATGCTTATGTTCAGGCACAAGAAGACAACAATCCAGAGTTAGATGATGTTATGGAAGACAACAATATGGATGGTATAGAAAATGATGATCCAAATACATTTGGTAACAATATAGATGGTCTACAGTCAAATTTCAATGATGATGAAGATGATGCAGGTCAAGATGAGGATGATGATAATATTAAATACTTGAAAGAACATATGAACATTGACAATGATACACTGGATGACATTGTAGTAGACAATAATGTTAATGACCAAGACTTCTAAATTTTTAGAATTATTTGCAATCCATGTTTAAAAAAGGATGATTCTTATGGCCTAAACTTTGAAATGCTCTAGTAATATTATGTTGTACTTGGACAATTGAAAACCTATTTTATTCTCCTAGCAAGCTTTTTTATTTTCCATTATAATTCTAGACCAAACAACATTCATGGGGATGGCCTTTTATACCAATCTTAATTTGTATGAAGTTCACGAACCTGTTGTCAAGCAATAAATTGCTTTCGTAGAAAGGAAATGTAAAGGATTCATTTAAGAAAAGATAAGTAGTCTCTTTTTTAGGGTAATCCACATGCAAAAAGTAAAAAGCACATAAAAAAACAATTGTACAGTAGAAAATCAGATTCAATTAGTTATATCTTATTTCGCTTGCACACTTATCTGAAAGAAATAGGGTATTCACCATACATTTCCCTTGACAAAGAAAACATGTGCTTTCATTTATTTTTACTGTATATCTCAGAAGTGAAATTGTTGTTACATAATGATGCACTGAGAAAATAATATATACAAAAAAATGCAAAGAAAATGTTTGAAATTTAACATGCAACCTATTGTGTTGTGCTCAAAGGAATCAAGATTAACTGGGACAAGAAATAAAAATAAAATTTTGATGATTGTACTTAAAATTGAACAGGATATGAAAAGTGTGGACAATGATGGTGTTGAAATTGAAAACCCTGATTCTGATGATATTATTGTTTTATGTCATTCGAGATAAAGAGAACATACAATTTTATATACATAGAAAATGAAGATTTGAAACTAGTAAACTGAAAATGTAAACACTGTAATATTTTTCCTTAAACAATAATTCACATACTCACTTACAAAAAAGGGTGAAGCATTTTTTATTTAAACTCTATTTTATTTAATAGACATAACAGTAAAAGAATAATTACAAGTACAAGAATGTATACACTGTTTCATAGAAAATAAGGAATGTTTCATATAATATACAAGTACAAGAATATATCATCATCATCATATCCTTAATTACCTATTGCAATATCCTTAAATTGTTCAATCTTTGGTATGAATTGTTGGCAGAAAAAATTAGGATTACTTGGATGCTTCGTCCATTCATTTTGTATCAACATATGTTCGTGAAGACACAAAAGTTAATAAAATATTAATGCACATAACTCACAATTATTTAAATAAGCAACTTTTTTAACTTTATTATTTTTAAATAGTTTCCATTTTTATGTTGAACATGTAACAAGGCAAAATAAGCTCAAATTTTCAAAAAAATTAGTAGCTCTACCAACATCCACAATAAATGCTTTATTGTATCAGCATATTCATTCACATAAGCATAGTATTGAGGCTCAATAACTGATATTCATTGAAATATAAGAAGAAATAAGTATGGAAAACATAAGAAAAATACAAAATGATAACACAGTCATTGAGAATCTCTAATAATAAGATGTTCTCGATTATATTGCTTCAATTGATATATATTAATAACAAAAGTCTTCAAAATAGAAATGATATATGATGATGATAATTTAAAACTAGGCCTTGGTTTCCTATTTATATAGGAAGCAACAAGCTACAGGCCTTTTACAAAAAGAAACGACCTTTCATAACTACTTATTTTACTAACTATTTAATTAGCATAATTAAGGAAATAACAAGACTTAAGACATTTTGACATATGGTTCAATTATTCAACATAGAAGACCTGTGGTCATTGATCTGGAAAATTCTTCCTCTCCTTGATGAACATTCCAAATGCTCTCGCCTCAATGTCCTATTCTTCTGAAACCAACAACTATTTAGTTAGCATAATTAAGGAAATAACAAGACTTAAGACATTTTGACATATGGTTCCATTATTCAATGTAGAAGACCCATGATCATTGATCTAGAAAATTCTTCCTCTCCATGATGAACGTCCAAATGCTCTCGCCTCAGTTTCCTATTCTTCTAAAACCAAATACTTTTCCTCCCACTAATACATCATAAAATATGATGGCCATTTATATTCTTGGATCTTTTGCATGTTTGCAAGATGAGTTTTCCATCGACTATCTAGTAATTCCTTTGTATCATTGGAAAACTTTAGGTATCCCACATCAAGAACAATCAACCCATCCATGATCTGATTTAGCCTAGGAAGACTGGTCATCATCCTCATGTATATGAGTTACACACTTATGAACAACTTGATTGAATTCTTTCTTCCACTTATCCAAGTCCTTCAACTGATCATCATCTCTCATGATTTTAGGTATATACCACTATTTGCAAGTATGGAATAAATCCATTCGTGTTACAATATTTTTATCAAACCCTTGTACATACTAAAATTCATCAATAATCATCTTCACATTTTTTCAATTGGATTTAATGTTGTGGGTGCATCAGGACTTCTTTGTAGAACTTTGCATAACTTAGCCAAAGTGTGGTGAATAGGCTGCCACCTTTTGAACAAAGGATCTAATACATGCATATGTGTCTTTATTTGATCCATTGCCTGCTGAAGTGTTCTATAACTATCATGCACATTCCCTTTTGAACAAACGATCTAATACAAGCATATGTCTTTATTTGATCCATTTCCTGCTGAAGTGTTCTATAACTATCATGCACATTCTCCAGTTTATCCATAACTAATTTTATCATGTGCTCAAGAATCTTTTCCATAACTCACAAATTCGACTTTTCACTTCATCCTGGGTTTGATTGTTGGCCTTCTTTACATCATCTACTTCCTTCTCTAGGAGTTTTTACCTATTCTGCAAAAATGTTCTTCACAATATCCATTGGAGCAATAGGAGGCTTGTCTAATACATGCCCCATCCTCCTATGCACATTCCCTGTGCATATGGGTCTATAACTATCATGCACATTCTCCAGTTTATCCATAACTAATTTTATCATGTGCTCAAGAATCTTTTCCATAACTCACAAATTGACTTTTCACTTCATCCTGGGTTTGATTGTTGGCCTTCTTTACATCAGGAGTTTTTACCTATTCTGCAAAAATGTTCTTCACAATATCCATTGGAGCAATAGGAGGCTTGTATAACCCCATCTCCTTGATTTGTGAGGGTCCTGCTCCTCTTAATTGTTCTTTCAATTTGACATTCTCCATGAATAGTTTATTAACTTCAATTTAGGAACCTTTGTTCCTTTTCATACTCCTTCAATCTATCTTCTAATCCCTTAACAGTTGCTCGAGTGAACATGGTTGAATGCATGGTCATTGTGGCTACCTCCAAAGGGGTAGTATCTTGTATTGTCCTTACCATCATTGCCCCTTTCATCCCTTGAATTACATCCAATAATTTTGGCTTATGTGCATTTTTTTGTTTGATCCATATGGCCAGGGTTTCAATCTTCGGGTTATACCCAGTTCCACTCACACCTTCATCGGATTCAAATTCTGCAACTATCATTGGATCTTCCTAAGCCCACACTTGATCAAACAGAAACATTTTCTTTAATTCCAAGCCAGGGAAAATGAACATATTGCTCTTCAAGACCATTTCTCTAGCCTTCTGGGGGCTAATGTCAATGTTGTCAACTCTTAATTCCTGGAAAGTTTGTGCTACCATTTCATTTTTCTCTGATTCTTCAATTCATGCTTCAGCTGATTCCATCCTCTCTTCAAATTCTTTTATCTTCATCTCCATCCATAAATCCTTAAACTCGAGAGTCTTAATGAATTCATCATCTTATATGAATCTCCTGGCTGCAATTTCCCTTTCATCTTCATGTACCTTTGTACTTGTTTTTTCTACATCACCCATCCTTTCCTCATGTTTATGGGCATTGGTCTCAAGGATGGGTTGATCAACTTCAATATCACCTTTCAATGACTGTAGTATTGTAGCCACTTCCTCAGTATCTCCCACCTCTTCATTATCCTCATAAGGTACTAACTATTCAATGCTACTTGTCTTTTGTCTTTTGCGAGGTAACTGCTCCATGGGAGGCTCAGAGGTTTCACCTGGGGTATGCGCTGCAATTGCACCACTATTATGTTCTTCAAGATATGCTTCCTTCTTTCTATACAATTCTTCAAATCTACCAATTATCAATTCTATCCTCTTGATGGGGTCCTTTTCCTCAACAAAGTATCCTAGGAAATCCTTGGACCTCCACTTCATCCTTTATTCAACCTTCTTCATATATTTCCATTTTTTCCTTCTACTAAATACATCATTATAAGTAATGCAGTTCCTTATGACATCTTCTTCAAAATCCACTTGGTGTGACACTATCATTTTGGTAAGAAGATTGTGCCTTATGTTGTTCATATGATTTTTAGGGTCAAAGGCTCTTTCTTTTCTAGATTTCAATGCATATCTTGTCTTCAAATAATATTGTAACTCCTCTAGTGTGTCGGAGACTACAGTCCAATCTTCACACATGGTTTGGTTTGGCAGGAAAGTTCCTTTCTTTTTCTTGTGCATTACATCTTACTCCATCCACATCATTTTCCACATAAATTCAAGAAATGCTAATTTGAGGGGCACGAATTTTGGCAGTATGTGTGGAACAACAAGGCATCCATAAACTCTTATTATTGTAACTTTCGAGAGGAAGAACCAATCTCCAAAATTGTGTGTATGACCCTGCTATGGTCTTAAAGCCTAAGGTCTCACTAGTTGCAACATTTTGGTTGGAAATCTTGGTATTGCATACCCAATAACTCGAAGGATTTTGTGTACAAAGTCTTCGTAGAATACAACAAAGCTTGAATTCTTGCACCGACTATCCCAAATATAGCACCATTTCTGGATAGGTGTGGGATTCCATTACTCATCTACTATAGCCAAGTCCATTCTTTTAGTCCAACGGTCCCTATTCTAGTACAATATCAGACATAGTAGGGAATATTTTCTGAATGTAATCGGTGCTCTATCCTCTATAACTTGGGAGAATTCATCATCTAACGCCTTCTCAAGGTATGAAACAAAGTCATATTCAATATTAGTTTCAAGGTTTTGAATTCTCATGGCCATCATCATTAGGCCTATTGGAATTTTATCTTGAGCATCTATCCCCAACACTTGGAAAAGAGCTAAATATGTATTCACAACGTAATAATGAAAATATATCACATTAAATGGTTCAGTAGTGGTAGTAGAGATGGGGAATGTTCTGTTACCAATGCCTCTTTTCATATATAGGGGTACCTCATCACTTCTATAAGTCTTTTTTAACCTAGCATAATCCTCCTCACTTTTCTGCAGGTTTATCTTGGTCAAAGCCTCCTTGTTTAAGCCAAAACACTCAATGATGGATTTTCTGGTTACTTCTACAAATACTGTTCTATTTGGAAACCTTACTGTTTTGGTAGCTGAGTGATAGTGTTTGGCTAGTAGTTTGATAAATTCTACATCAACAAACACATTTGGGACAATCAACCTTGCTATATGCAACATCCAAGCATTTGACACTAGAATCTTCTCATTTCTCTTACTGTAAAAATACCAAAATAGGTCCCATCCAGATTTGGAAATGAGGGCATCCCTACAACTTTGTGCGGTGTCCATGAGAAACTTCTTATTACCCTCTTTAGTAGACCCTGGAAGTATATCTAATATGGACTAATGGAGTGGTCTCTTCTTTACTTTAGGTTCTTCATCTTTAATTTTAGGCTGACTTTCTTTTACTTCTGATTGTTTTGTTTTAGAATGGACTGCTTTCTTCTTTACTTTAGGTTCTTCATCTTCAATTTTAGGTCAGCTTTCTTTTACTTATGATCCTTTTCTTTTAGGAGGCATGTTTCAATTTTCTCTACTATGGCTTAAGATGACAAAACCTTGAAAGATTTTTTATATGTTATAGAGCTCTTTCAGAGAGTTTTCGTGCACTTACCTGAGTATTTCACGTTTGCAATACTTCTTCTTCTCGTATCCTTAGCTCCTTCCACACTAGTGCACTACAATTGAGTGTGATATTGGGAAAACTCACTAATCTTTGGATGGCACGGTATTCAGTCATATTAGTTTTGGAAACTCTTAATAATTTAATAGCATTTAATTTTGGTAACTGATGTGATTTTCTGCATGTATTGGTGTCTCATCGACATTAGATCTTATGTTCCTCTGATGTTGGTTTCCGGTGTCAATGAGACAAGTTAATATCTCTTGCCGATATGCCACTATCTCATCAATATTTTCCTTGGGCGGTATTTCTTTATATATCAGTGTAACTCTGCCATGTCGAGGAGACTTATAATTATCATTGCGGTATAGCGGTGTTTTTCCCTTCCCTTCTACTATTTACCACACTACCGCCTTTCTCAAGGCTTCTTGTTGTAGGGTTGTGGTGTATACCGCTCTACCACATATGTTGCTCACCTTCTCGTGGTATAGCGATGTATGCTTTTGATCATTACTTGAAGAGTGTCAATGAGACAATCTTATTTGTCTTACCGATACCTCAATGTCTCATCGACATTACTTCATTACATCCAAGAGTTGTGTTTCGCCGAGCACTTATAGATATACCTTGTCGATGTGACATAAGTGATTCTCTCCTCGATATGCCTGTATCTTGTTGACATTTCACTATTTTACATCGTCAATGAGACATTAAATAAGTCTCTTCAACATAGGGGTGTCTTAACCGATGCTAAACCTGGAGCTAAACTCGAAGCAAAAGTCAGAGCTAAAAGTGGCGCTAAACTCGAAGCTAAACTCAGAGCTAAAGGCAGTTGCTCAAGGAAACACTAAAGGCAATGCACAAAGATTGAAGTTATTGAACAAGAGGATCATCAATTTCATGTCGATGCACAAAGATTGAAGTTATTGAGAGATGAATTAGAAAAGCAAGAGTCAATATCTTATATCTTCTTTGTTTTTAAGGAACAAGATTCTATGTCAGCATTGGTAGAGCCATCAGTGCCTTGGATTCAAAATCAGCAGCAAGAAAGAAGTTTCCATCATGTTGAAGATAAAGAACCTGAAACTTTTCTAGCATGCATCTAGAGGAGGTCAAGTGAACAATCATCTATTCTTCCTGAAAAAGAGGAATTATCAGATAAACACAAAGTTGTCTCCATTCTGAGTTGGTTCCTAAAAGATTTGGGCAATGAATTTCACTATGGAGTTGCGGATGAAAATGGTCATATCACTGAGGTGGGAATAGAGGAATTTATTTGCAACTCCAGAAATACCAAAAGAGGTATGAAGGTACCATTAACTAAATCTCTTAATGAAAGCTCTGAGGAAAAGAAAATATTAGAAAAAGAAGTGCACGCATGTGAAAATATTTTAGTTGAACCTGCTGAAGGTATAAATGAATTGTGTTCTCAACCTACTAGTATCCACAGTGAGAATTTTCTTTGTACAAAAGAAGAATTTCTTTCTATTAAGTTTGACCCTATGCTTTTAGAATGTAACAACACCTAGAGGTCACAATTAGCAACATGCATAGATTTTGTTTCAGTTGATAAGTTGCAGAAAGAACCTTTGATTTTTAATGTTTCTCTTGTGTCTCAAAATGAAATCATGATTAATATTGCATCTGAAAAGAATGATACAGCAATAATGGAAATGGAGGGTAGATTTAATGCATTATACGAGCTGGTAGAATATGGTGAAAATTCAAAAGTTAGAGATAATCCCCTTTTTGAATTATTTGATTTTGTGTTAACCAATGAAAACTTGTTTTCTTCTCATGATAAATGTGGATTGGAGAAATATATTTATGAGAATGGCTCTAACAAAGACAGTTTTGAGACCGTGTTGCAAGAACAAAGAGGGGAAAATCATATACATGTTGAATCTAATGTTTTGGGCTGTTTGGGACAAGAAAAAAATGGTCATGCTCATGATGTTGACATTTTGAATCAATTCTTAAAGGTTCATGTTGATGATTATTTTTTGGAAAGCGAAGTTATTGTGCCTTGTCAACAATCTATGGTCGATGATTCTTCAGCTAGTAAGAATGAAGGCATGGGATTGGGGCTCGAAGAGGACAAGCTGATTAAATTGGTTGTTAAGGAAGCTGAAATTTTTTCTTTAGTAAATAATAACTCTATGATTATTAATGCTAATTGTAATGATGATATCTCTGATTTTTGTCAAGTGAAATTTTATTTGAGCCAAGGCATACAATTTGATTTATTTCAAAAAGATTGGTCTCATTTATCAGAAACAAATTCTAGAAGTATGGTTGGTTATTTTCAAAAAACCACAGAGATATATGATGAAAAATGGATTTTTGGTTATGAGTTTATACACAAGTGCTTCTTGTATATGATAAGTCACCAATTGACCTGCATGCTTTTTCTAAGCTTGTTGGTGCTTCAAGAGCATACATCTATTTTCCGCAACGGGTCCTACTTTTCCCAACCAGTCAATGGTTTCGCATGAGTAGCCTGGTACATTCCCTAAGGTAAGGGGTTTCCACCCCTATACATATTTGTAAATAATCTTTGGTGTGTTGTAGGCTTAGTTTGTTTTGGCTTGTTGTTCCTTTCCATGCTCCCCTTTTCCCTTCTGCAAGTAGCTCCCTATCCTCCTTTTCATTCTTTTGACTTTGTTGCCCAATGGACTTGGACTTGTTTGCCCCAAGATTCTGGAGTTCTCTATATTTTCTTCAAAAATGTAGTCCCCAGCTAGAGCCAATGTTACCTAATTTTGAACCATGCAATTTTTCTTTCTTAAATTAAGTAGCTCCCATCCCAGACCTTCGATAATGATTCAAAGTCACAGCTCTCACAAGATTTATAACCTGTGTCGTTGATCCCTTTGTTTTTCTAACCAAGTCATGGAGTCAGGAGTTTTTGTAACTATATAACTCCCCACTCTTTGTTGTTGCAGAGTTTCCAAGAGCTATAAATCCAAAAGGGCACGACTTTAGAGGTTATAAAGTTAGCATATCTCACGACCTCCCACCTCCTTTTTCCAGCATGCTCCTTTGGGTGAGAATTTTAAGGCATATAAAGCATCATCAGTGGCTCCACACTAATGGATGTTGTCCACATGAAGAGTTCATGGTCGAAGATATAAGAGATAAGGAGTACTCATACAATGTGCAGTTTAGCAAAATTTTATTGAGCTTCCTATGGTGTTCATTCCAAAATTCATTGTCTCAATTGACACTATCTCTCAAGGTTGCCATAAACAATATGATAATTTAGGTCCCCATCATCAAAATAGAACTTCAGAATCAGACTAAGGCATGAAGTTTGGATCACAGACAAGGAACGTAGACTGCTTGCAAAAATATGGCTTCTAGTGCTCATGGATGGAGGACACCTTCTAACCTGGAACAACATATTAACCATTGAAGATTACTATATATGTGTACTTGTTCCCATAGTACCATCCAATGAGAGTTTTGATCCTGGGTTGCAACATTGTGTTGTAATAAAAATTGATATTCTTTCATTCCATGAGCAAAAGCAAGGGCAATATCATAGTATGAAATGCTCTGGTAGACATGTCTACACAATGAAGGACATTGAACAATGGAGAACGTTGAGGAGGGTATGTGAATAATTTGACAAATATTAAATGGTTGGCTCATATTTCATTACACATTAGATATGCATGCTCGGCAATTCATGCAGTTTGTCCTTCCTAATTTAAGCATTGAATTCCTAAAGAGGTTGTAAAGTGTAGATTATTGTACTTGTATTCTAGAAAGCACGAAAAGTAGATTTGACAATGTTAATATTGCTTGATGGATCAGTCATAACTTATATTCTTGAAAATGAAGAAAGACTACAATGGGCAGGGACTGGAGGACTCCTCAAATAGGAATATTGATCACAAGGCTCCATCATCATGAATCTTGTGGTATATATGGAGAAATTATGGTTGAAGACCAGTTGGCCATAGGCTTTCTCTGAAATTATGTATTAAAGCATTGCTATGAAATCAAAGACTAAATATTGCAATTGGGAGTGCTTAAGTTCCATTGTTCCTTTATACACCCGATGAATATTATCAAAAAGTTTTGAGTGAAGCTTGGAATTCGATATGTGGTCAAAGGATCGAGCATTTCATTTGCAAGTGTAGAATTTTCTTCCTATCATCGCCAACAACAAAGGAGTTCAAGTGGTTAGGAGGTCAGGATACTCATAAAATTCCCAAGCCAAACACAAATAGGTCTAGGGGTTAATAATCTTCCTCATTTCCCCAACTAAATGCAGAAGAGACATATAGGCTTGCGAACAAAATTCTATGTGTGTAGAAGCCGAGGCAAAGTGATGGTTTCATGATTAAAATACTTCACAAGTTAGCCCGATGGTGATAAGCTTGACACAGTTGGAGATAGTTATCATATCCACCTATCATATTTATGTTAGTGAATATGGTCTTTGGATGTTTTGATTCAATTCTAATGAATTAAACATTATGTACACACGGAGATAAAGATTCTTATTTCTTAACTTTTCTTTTATCTTTTCAAAAAATAGTTACTGGAACCGAAAAGTCACCAAGGCTTATTTATTGTGAAAATTTTCAAGAGTAGGGGAAGCGGTTGGGAGGAAAGGGCGATACTTTTTCTTTTGAAGCTTATGCTCAAAAAGAGGGGAAATTTTTTGATTTTATTATTGTAAATAGGGAAAGAGGGATGCATTTTCTATTTTTAGGCATGATCATTGTACAGGAATAGTGTTGACTTTGAATCACTTTGTTTTTCATCTTGAGGAAGGAGGAAATATATTTCAGAACTTTGTATCTGCATGTATTTTCTTTAACTATGAATTGGCCTTTTAGCAATTGCAGTTGTTCTTGTGATGTTTTCTTGTTCGGTCTGATTATGCATATGTTTATTGTGAAAACTTTGGATTCTCATTCATTTATATATCTAAAAACAAATCTTTTAATCTTTTCCCTCCTTATTTGTTATGTGTATTTAGGAAGTGAATTATTTGTCTTTTTCCCTTTCCTCGTATATTTATAAATCTATTGTTCGCATCTGCAGCATGCCTATGCTCAGGTGTTAGTTTCCTTTTTTTCTTTTTGGTTAAAATCATACCTCAAAAAACACCAATTAAACCATAAGAGGGAGTTGTACTTCTAAAATTCAAAGGAGGATTATCCATTTAGTGTAAATCCCTCCAACTATTAGTTTGTTTTTTCTATCCATTTGGGGCATTTGCGAGTCATTTCCGAAGTTATTTTTAAAGGGAAAAATCTGCAACTAACACCTTTCTACTTATATTTATCTCCCCTCTCCCTCTCTATCTACCCCTCCATCACTCACTCTCTCTCATTCTCTATCTCTTCTATGTCTCCCTCCCCACCTCTTTCCCTCTCTACTCTTTATCTCTCTTCTCCCTCTCTCTCTCTCTCTCTCTCTCTCTCTCTCCACACACACACACCACTCATCTCTCCTTCTTCTCCCTCCTCCTCTCTCCCTCTACTTCTCTCTATCTCCCTATCTCCTTCCTCCTCTCCTCTACCTACCTCTCCCTCCTCTCTCTTCCATCCCTATCATCTCACCTATCTCCCTCCCTACCACTT
The DNA here is from genome assembly GCA_007258455.2 of Sequoia sempervirens. Taxonomy (NCBI): domain Eukaryota; kingdom Viridiplantae; phylum Streptophyta; class Pinopsida; order Cupressales; family Cupressaceae; genus Sequoia; species Sequoia sempervirens. Next base: position 156,457,451 of record VDFB02000002.1, on the reverse strand, counting down.
TACCTCTCTACTATTTATCTCTCCTCTCCCTCCCTCTACCTACCCCTCTCTCTCTCTCTCTCTCCCTCTCTCTCTCTCTCTCCTCTCTATCTCACCATTCTCTCTCCCTCTCTCTCAGTCTCTCCTCTCTATCACACCATTCTCTCTCTCCCACTTTCCCTCCTTCCCTCTCTCTCTATCTCACCTATCCCTTTCTACCTATCCCTCTCTCTCTCTCTCATTCCCTCCTACCCTCTCTACTTCTTTCTATCTCAACACTCTCTCTCTCTCCATATCACTCTCCCTCCCTCCCTCTCTCCCTCATATCCCTCCCTCTCACCTTCCCTCTCTCTACCTACCTCCCCCTCCATCACTCTCTCTCTACATCCCTCTCTATCTCACCTTGTCTCCCTCCCTACCACTTTCCCTCTCTACTCTCTATATCTCCTCTCCCTCCCTCTACCTACCCCCCTCTATCTCTCCCTCTCTCCTTCTCTCCCTTCCCCCTCTTTCTCTCTCAATTTCTCCCTCCCTCTCAATCTCTCCTCTCTATCTCACCATTCTCTCTCTCCCACTTTCCCTCCTTCCCTCTCTCTCTCTCTCTCTATCTTTCTCTACTTGTCTCTATCTCACATATCCCTTTCTACCTCTCCCTCCCTCCCACCTCCCTCTCTCCTTCTCTCTCTAATTCTCTATATCTCCCCTCTCCCTCTCTCTACCTACCTCTCCCTCCATCATTCCCTACCACTCTCTCTCTCTCTCTCACACACACACACACAAACACACATAATCACCTCTATCTCTTTGCTACCTCTCCCCCTACCTATCTTTCCCTCCCTCCCCTCTATACTTCTCTATATCTCTCCTCTTTACCCCTCCTTCCCTCTCTACTTATCTTTATTTCCCCTCTCCCTCTCTCTACTACTCCCTCCATTGCTCTCTTTGTCTCACCTATGTCTCCCTCCCTAACTCTTTCCATCTCCCTCTATGTGTGTGTGTGTGTTTCTCTCTATATCACCTTTATCTCCATCCCTACCTCTCCCTCTCTCCCTCTTTCCCTATCTACTTCTCTTTATATTTCCTCTCCCTCCCTCTACCTACCTCTCTCTAGTAGATAGAGAGAGATAGAGAGAGGGGGAGGGAGGGATAAGTAGGGAGGGAGAGAGACATGAGGTAGAAAAAAGTAGAAAGGGAAGAAGAGAGAGATGGGGGAGGGAGGGATAGAGAGGTGATACAAATAGAAGTAGAGAGAGAAGGAGAGAGTGAGAGAGAAATATGGGGGAGGGTGGGAGAGAGATGTAATAAGGAAGGTACATCTCCCTCTCCCTACCTCTATCTCTCCCTCCCTCTCCCTCTCCATGTCTATCTCCCTCTCCCTCTCTATCTCCTTCTCCCTCCCTCCCTCCCTCTCTCTCTATGTATGTGTGTGTCTATGTTTCTCTCTATATCACCTTTTTCTCCATCCCTACCTATCCCTCCCTCCCTCTTTCCCTCTCTACTTCTCTTTATATTTCCTCTCCCTCCATCTACCTACCTCTCTCTAGTAGATAGAGAGAGAGATAGAGAGGGGGAGGGAGGGAGAAGTATGGAGGGAGAGAGAGGTGAGGTGGAAATAAATAGAGAGGGGGGGGATAATTAGGGAGAGATGGGTGAGATAGATAGAAATAGAGAGAGAATGAGAGATAGAAAGTATAAAGGGAAGGAGAGAGCGAGAGAGAAATATGGGGGAGAGTGGGAGAGAGAGATAAGTAGAGATGGAAGAAGGAAGGTGGAGAGATAGAGAGAGAGGGAGAGAGGGAAGAGGGAGGGAGAGGTAGAGATGGAGAGAGAGATAAAGAGAAGTATATGTGGAAGGAGAGGTAGAAAGGGAGAAGCAGAGAGAGAATGGTGAGATAGAGCATAGAAAGTGAAGGAGAGAGTGAGATATAAATATGGGGGAGAGAGAAGGAAGGAGGAAGGTGGGGAGATTGAGAGAGAGGGAGAGAGAGGGAAGTAGAGAGGGAGAGGTAGAGATAGAGATACACAGGGAGGGGGGAGGAGGGAGGGAGAAGTAGAGAGAGGGAGGGAGGGAGGGAGAGAGAGAGAGAGAGAGAGGAGAGGAGAGAAGTGAGATAGAGAGAATGAGAGAGATATATGGGGGTAAAGAGGAAGGTTGAAATATTGAGAGAGAGAGGATGGAGAGAGAGGCAAAGAGGGATAGGTTAGAGAGAGGAGGGAGGAAGGGAGAGAGAGGTGAGATAGATAGAGATAGAGAGAGTAGAGAGGGAATGAGGGAGGGAGGTAGAGAGATATTATTGAGAGAGAGATAGGTGATAGAGAAGAAGTAGAGAGGGAAGGAGGAAGGTGGAGAAAATGAGAGAGAAGAGGGAGTGAGGGAGAGAGAGGTAGAGAGGGATAGGTTAGATAGAGAGAAGTATAGAGGGAGGAGGGAGGGAGAGATAGAGAGAGAGGTAGAGAGGGATAGGTTAGATAGAGAGTAGAGAGAGAGGATAGAATGAGGGAGGGAGAGAGGTGAGATAGAGAGAATATAGAGAGAGAGAATGGTGAAATATAGAGAAGTGGAGAGGGAAGGAGAGAGTGAGAAAGAGGTCTAGAGAATAAGGTATAAACAATGAGTGAGATAGAGAGAGAGAGAGAGAAAGATAATACAACATGTTGATTATTGAAATTTGACTTCTTTATTACTGAAATTTGACATGTTGATTACTAAAATTTGACTGTCTGAAAAGTATAAGATCTTCCAAAAACTAGATTTTGCATTGTAACTCCTAGAGATCTGAAACCACTCTCAAACATCCTAAAAATATATACATGAAATATACCTTAAATTCTCAGTAACACAAGGACAAGAAAGAAAAAAAAAAACAAAAAATTTGAATTCAGAACATCATGTGAGTGCGTTATAACGTGCTCACATTTTATGAAAGCATTCACATAACATGAGTGTGTTATAATGTGCTCACATTTTTTTAATGCATTAAAATAACACAAGTACGTTATAATGCACTCATATTTTTTGAATGTATTCAAATAACGTGAGCATGTTTTATTATAACATGCTCATGTTTTCTCTATTTTGAGACCAAAGAGTATAGTAGCCACTCCCCCCCCCCATATTTGTGCACTTACCCATAGAGAAGAATATATTATATCATGAAATACTTGGCCACATTGGAGAAAAGGGTCTAAGGTTCTTAAAAAATAAAAAACATTGTTGAAGGGTTTTTTTATTGTAATCTTGATTTTGATTTATGTGAGAATTGTATTTATGGAAGACAAAACCACATTTAGTTTTACTTGAGTTATCATAAATCTTTTAGTATATTGGATCTTATTCATTATAATGTGTTTGGTCTTATAGATGTTCCTTCAATTGGAAAATCCACATATTATGTTTTATTTAATGATGATTATAATAGAAGGGCATGAGTATATTTTATAAAGAGTAAATATGAAGTTTTTAATTGATTTAAAAAATTTAAAATAATGGTTGAGTTGCAAACTAGAAATAAAATAAAATATTTAAGGACTAAAAATGGCGGTAAATTTTTATCTAATGATCTTAATAGATTCTATAAAGATCAAATTTTTTTAGGACAAATGACAAATTCAAATTCTCCATAACATAATGGATTTGAAGAAATAATGAACAAGACACTAATGGAGAATACTAGGAGTATGTTAAGTGGTGTTGGTTTGGAATAAAGGTTTTGGATTGAAGCTATTTCCAATGCTTGTTACTTGATTAATTGGTCTCCTACATTAGTTCTTGTTGATAAGATGCCTATAGAGGCATGGTTGAGTCACAAGCCTTCATTGAGATATCTTTGTGTTTTTTGGTTGTAAGGCATATGCACATGTGCCAAAGGAGAAGCGAACAAAGTTGGAGAAAAATGTTGTGAAATGTATCCTCATTGTATATAGCTCTATTGTGAAAGGATACAAGATTTGGGATCCTATAGCACATAAGGTAATATATAGTAGAAGTGTTATTTTTAGAGAAACCAAGTCTCCTTCTATTACGTTAAAACTAAAAAAAAGTAAACATGAATGTGTGATTCAACTTCCTTCTACACTTGAGAAAGTTTAATTGAGGCCCTTGGATAGACAAGAAGTTGAGGAGAGTTCATCTAACTTTGAATCTTCAGAAGAGGAGGAAAAATCTCCAACTTAGGTTGTTTGATAGTCTACAAGGAATAAATAGCCACCCAAAAGGTATTCGCCTAATGATTGGAGATATATATTTTCTTTTGAATACTTACATTAATGAACCCAAATTTGTAGAAGAGGCATTAGGTATGAATGATGCAAAATACTAGAAGATTTTTATGGATGAAGATATGAAAGCTTTTAAAAAGAATAATACATGGGATCTTGTACTATTTCTTGAATGATGAAAACATGTTGGTTGTAGATGGGTGTTTGAGAAAATATGGGTCTAGATGGAGGTATTGATAAGTACAAACCATAATTGGTTGTAAAAGGTTAATCTCAGATTGAGGGTGTTGATTATGATGAGATATTTTCTCTTCTTAAAAAATGGACATCCATTAGATTCTTGATTTATATTGTTGTTTCTTATGATCTAGAGATTGAGAAAATTGATATGAAATTGGATTTCCTTCATGGTGATTTGGAGGAGGATATTTATATGACACAACTAGAGCACTATGTGCTGAAAGTTAAAATTAATATGGTTTGTAAATTGAAGAAATGTTTGTATGGCCTCAAATATAATCCTAGAAGTTGGTAACAAATATGTCAAGTTTCATATTTGAGCATTCTAAATTCGATCATTGTGTTTATTATAAAAGTGATGGTGATCATTTCCTATTTATTGTATTATACATTGATGATATGGTATTTATTAGTGAAGGGAAATATATGATTTAATAACTAAAATCTCAAATTGCAGCTAAATTTGAAATCAAATATCTTGGTGTAGATAACACATTATTGGGATGGATATTATAAGAGATAGAGTAAATAGAAATTTATGGTTTGGCTAGAGTAAGTATGTCTATTAAATTTTATAGAGGTTTAATATGCAAGATTGTAGACCATTGTGTGTTCCTTTTATAGTTGGAATGAAGTTATCTTCAAATTTCCCATCCCCATTGGAGATGGAATACATAAGAAAAGTGCCTTACCAAAATTCAATTAGAAGTTTGATGTATCCTATGGTCTTCAGTAGACCAAACATTACTCATGCAGTGGGAGTTATTTCTAGATATATGTCTAATCTTGGTAGAATTCATTGGGATGTAGTTAAAAGAGTTTTTAGATATTTGTAGGGTACCTCAAAGTATTCCTTGATAGTAGAAGATTCACTAGTGCTTATATGTTTACTTTATTTGGTGGTGTAATCAGTTGGATGAGTAAGTGATAGGTTGTGGCTTCTTTTTACACTACTAATTCTAAGTATATGATATCTACTCAATATTATAAATAATCCATTTGGATTAAGATACTATGTTTAGATATTGGTGTTGCAAGTATGTTGTAGGTGTTGTCATTGATGCTAATAGTATGGAGTTTTCTAGTTTTTGTTGATTCCAATCAGTATGGAGGTTGCTAATTATGATGGTCTCTATTGTCAACAAGGTAGCAGTGTGTAGTTGGTTGCATATACTACAATCAGGAAGGATGTCATTGTTAAGAATATGATGCCATTTAATTGCAATCATAAACATATTTCATGTATCTCCTAAGTCCTTGGAAAGTGTTCCCCGACACTAGGGTTAGAAAGAGATTAAATTAAAATGAAATGAACATGTAAATTGAAATTTGTAATTATTCCTAAATGATAGGAACATGTGGGGACACCCAAGAAGAGCTCCTACAAAATAGGAGCACATGGGGTGCCCACATGGAAGGTGGAACCCACCTTGCTTAAGTTAATTGTTTGGAGGATTGATAACACTTCAGTAATGCATGTTTAGATCTACAAGTTAGGGATTGATATTAACATGAGTGCAGTTTAGTTCAGTTCAGTTTAGTTTAGTTCAGTTATGGTTCAGTTATCTTCAGTTGCATGTAGTTAGTTTGATTTGAATGCTAGTTGACTTGAGTTGAATTGAGTTGCATGACTAATGACTTTAGTTGCATGACAAATAATAGGTGGATACTTACAGTTAAGTGGGGATGATTAGTCATGCATAATGTTTGCATGAATTGGTGGAGAGATATGCTTCAATTAACTAAGATTGACTTGGACCCACCTTGGGCATCCAAGTTGGCATCATTGAGTTAATACCTTTTGCATGAGAATATATTTACAAGGCTCAGTTAAGTGGGCCCATTCTTGGGCGCCAACTTTGAGGTGATGCTTGCAAGATATTTTCTTGACCAAAGTTCAGTTAAGTGTTCAATTTGAGGCGCCTAAATTAAGGAGACTTTGGTTTTGACTTCATGTTACAGTGTGGAACTCTACTTGCACAATATAGGCCTGGTTTTTTGTGAGGAGCTTTGTGCTCTTGTTTTGTACAACTCTTAGGAGTTTACAATGCACATTAATTGTCTATTTATTGCAACAATTGCATCAGATTTTATTGAAGGTTAGCAGGTATAGCTTGTGCATGTGTGAGGGTTTGAAGCATGGTATGGGATGTGTGAATTCATGCTTGGTCACATGGAATGTATGGATAGTTTGTGCTGCAAAAAGTGTGCAAGTTGTGAAGAAGGATTGTTGAAGGCAAGGAAGCATATCAATCAAGGATTGATACAGTATTATTGTAATCTTTTTCTAAGGTCAAATAATACAAACACTATTGATTCTGGTAGAGTTTTTTCCCGAAAGGGTTTCTCCACGTATATGTTGTGTCACTTCTATCTTCTTGCCTCATTCTTCTACAATCTTCTATCTCTTTCTACAATTGGTAAAATTGATCTAAAAAGATTAATCGTACATAAAGAATTGTGACAAAGAACACTTAATTAAATCTATAGTATAATAGTTTTACAAGTTTTAAGCTAAAATTTCACCTTCGTTTTCAATAGTAATGAGTTTCTATGTCATGTTACTCATGAATGGGTATATGATTCTATGAAAGTTGTATTCACTGTTTATTGTTGTAATTTGCATAGAATAATCCCTTATAGTCAATGGCTTAGGAGGGTGCTCTAAAAAGGCTCCAAAGAATGCTCTGCATTCCTCTACATTTGAAAATGTGTTCCTACAGTTTGAATGTTAGGAAAATTCAAACGTTCTACATATGTGTTCTATTTTTTAGATCTTGGATGTTATTATAGAATTTTCTTGAGTAAGAAAAATGATGACTAAACTATTGTAGTCATGAAAGATTATGAGAAATGCTTTGCATTTCTCTGTAGTTTTTGTTATGGTCTTGTATTTTGGAGGATGTGTTTCTAATGTCTATCTATTACCTTTCCTTGAGTTTTAGTTGTTGAAGTGTACCACAAATTGAGCTATCAAAGTTATATCTCAAGACTGTGTTGTTTGGGTTTGTGATAGATACTGGTTCTATATCTATTTGCTTGTGCCAATATATTGATGCATGAAGTTGTGAAAGAAGGGCATGAAAATATTATTTAATATCATTTGTTTCATGTGATGTAATCCATGTGTTGTTATCTTGCCTCTCTGATACCACTTGTTGTCTACAGATTAATATTTCAAGGGTTGAGTGTTTGTTGGGCCGACTTATTGTTCTAAGTTGCTTGTACCAAGTTTTTGTGGAGTGTGCAAACATAAGGATGTGTGTAAATTTGAATTAGGTCTTTCTTATCTCCTGGCTTGGACCAAATTTAATTTCCCTTTCTTGCGGATGTGTTAAAGCTGACTCAATATGGTTGTTGCATGTTTCATGTTCATACATTTCAGGATGGCCGACCAGGAGAAACTTTTTGATGCTTTTAGATGGTATAAATTTAAGATCAAGTGTGTGATAAATGTGAAAAAGTGTTTAATGTGTGATTAGTGAAAATTTCTAATAGTAGTGCATTGAAGGTAAAGTAATGTGTATAAATTTCTAGTGAATTTTTTTATGCATGTTGGAGGCAGTGAGCTAAAAGTAGAAGAGCTTAAGTGGTGTGCCAATGAGAAAACCAAATTGTGTGAGTGCTACAGGTAGTGAGCCAAAAGCAAAAGTGGAAGTGTAAATACTGAAGGTAGTGAGCCAAAGGTAGAGTGATGTAAAAGTGTTGAAGGTAGTGAGCCAAAGGCATAAGTGCAAGTGTAAATACCAAAGGCAGTGAGCCAAAGGTAGAGTGATGTAAATGTGCTGAAGGAAGTGAGATGGAGGAAATAGAAGTGTTGTGGCTTATGATTTTTCATCTGATTCTTTAAAGAGTTGTATTTTGAGGTTGCGACCTCATTTTGTAAGTAAGCAAGGAGTTGTGAAATTCCTCGGGTTAAAGACCTGAAATCTTTAATAACTTTTGATTCATTTGTGAGGTTAGATTTGGATGGTAGGTCCAAGTAGCTCTTCTTATTGTGGCTTTTCCCTTGTTGGGTTTTCCACATAAATCTAGTCTTATGCTTCTATTCTCTTTCTTTGAATGTGTTATCTGATTAATGCAGTTTTAGATTTTGATTGACAAGTTGAAATTGAATTGATTTGAAGGATATACTGATTCACCCCCCCTCTTAGTATATTTGTGTGTTCTAACAATTGGTATCAAAGTTGAGTTTATTGGTGAAACCTAGTAGCTAAATTTAGATCTTGGTTTATAAAACATGGCTAAGAAGGATTCCTCTTCTAAGGCATCGCAGTTTGATGGAAGCAATTATGCTATCTAGAGTATGTGGATGGATGCATATCTCACATCTCTTGGGTATGATGTTTGAAGAGCTACTAAAGATTATTATTTTGAGCATGCTCATCCTATCATTGATCCAAATTCCAAAAAGGTGCATGAGAAAAATGCTAAAGAAAAGGATGTTATCCTAAGTGGGTTAGCTAATTCTAAATTTTTCAAGGTGGTACAATGCAAGACTACAAAGGAAATATGGGATAAGCTAAAGAATCTCTATGAAGGTAATGACCTTGTCAAACAAGTAAAACTACAATCTTATCAGAAATTATTTAAGAATCTAAAGATGAAGGAAGAAGATAATATAGCCAACTATCTGCTCTAGGTAGATGAAGTTATGAATGGAATCAAAAGTCATGGAGAAAACATAATTGACTCTAAGTGGTGAAGAAATTTTTGAGAACCCTCCCTCAAAGGTTTGACCCAAAAGTATCTGCAATTGAAGAAGTCGGGGATCTAACAAAGCTTACCATGGAAGAATTGTATGGATCTCTCATAGCCTATGAAATGAGGAATGAAGTTTAGAATACACGCAAAAAGGAAGTTGCATTCAAAGTTGTAAAGAAAGAAGAGGCTCTCGGATCACCTAGTGATTATGATGAGGAAGAAGCAAAATTTGTAAGAAAGTTAAAGAAAGGATCAAACAAGTAAAAGGGTAAATTACCATTCAAATGCTTTCATTGTGGTAGAATTGGTCATTATTCTTCCAAATGTTCATTCAAAGAGAATGAAAGCAACAACAAGGAATTCGAGAGAAACAATTTCAAGAAGAATCTACTCTCTAGAGAAGAATAATGCCCCTCATATGAAGGAGATCATTGTACATCAAAAGATGATGTAGATAAATCCTTGTTCATGGCCTTTGTGATCCCCAAAGCTCAAGCAAATATATGGTTGAAGAATAAGGTGAAGATTATTTTGAAGGTGAACTTGTTTATGCTTTGGAAGATCTTGATTGTGCAAGAAAAGAGAACAAAAGGCAAAAGGCCCTAATTCAAGAAAAAATAAGAGAATGCAAAAATCTTGAGAAGGAGATTTTGTCACTCAAAAAAGAACTAGAGAAAGCCTTGTCTGGAAGTTAGGAAGTTGTTATCAGACCTAAATAAAGATACCATCATGCAAAGAGATCCTGCATTAAAAAAATTAATCATACATTTTTTGGTTACTATTTCATTTGCAATAAGTATGGACATAAAGCTATAGATTGCAAATCTGAAATGAATGAAATAAATTTTATCTGCAAAAATTCTCCCGCTTCTTTGGTAGATGTCAATGTGACATGTCAAATTTGCAACAATGTTGGGCAATATGGAAAAATTCTATAAAAGTGATTTTGCAAATTAAAAAATTCAAAGTTGTTGATGTCAAGCAAGTCAAGGAAACAAGCAAAGAAAATTAAAAGGTTGTGCAAACAACATTTCATGCTCAGAGATAATCAAATCTATAGATAATTTATAGTGGGTGTTCAAGTCACATGACTGGTGACAAAAGAAATTTCATCAAGTTGGTTAAGTGCAATGGAGTTTAAGTAAAGTTTGGAGATAAATCATCAATAAAGATCTATGGAAAAGGCATTGTAAGTATTGATGGAAAATCTAAGACTGAATATGTTTTCTATGTTGAAGGTCTCAAGCATAATCTTCTTAGTGTAAGTCAGATGTGTAGTAAAGGATACAATCTCTTATTTAATGAGAAAGGATGTGAAATTAGAAAAAAAAATTCTAAAAGATTGGTTTGAGAAGGTTCAAGGATTGAAGGAAACTTATATAATCTTAAGGGTGTGAATGGAAGAAGTTGTATCCTAAGGTAGACAAATGAATGTTGGTTGTGGCATAAGAGGATGGGACACAACAACTTTGATAACCTTATGAATACATTGAGATATATGCCAAGGATTGTCAAGACTACAAGCACCATGTGTAGAGAATGTCAGATTGGAAAGAAGACAATGATAAAATTTAAGACCAAAGAGTACTCCACTACAAGACCTTTGGAGCTCATTCATACTGATCTATGCAGACCTACCAAAACAAAGATTCTTCAAGGTGAAAGGTACTTCATGTTAATTAGTGATGATTTCTCTATAATGACATGGTTACATTCTTAAGAGAAAAATCAAAAGATTTTAGTAGATTTAAGATCTTTAAATCAATGGTTGAGGATGAAATGAATGCTAGAATCAAGTGTTTGAGGTTTGATAGAGGTGGTGATTTTACATGAAGTGAGTTTAAAGAATTTTGTGAAGAGTATGGGATAAAGAGACATTATTCTACTGCTAGCACTCCTCAGTAGAATGGAGTAGTGGAAAGGAAGAATAGAACTATTCAAGAGATGGCCAAAACAATGCTAAATGAAGCCAATTTTCCTGATGTGTATTAGAAGGAAGTAGTTCATACTGTTGTCTATATTCTCAACAAAGGTCAACTAAGAGTGGGTAGCACCAAAAATCCCTATGATCTTTGGCATGGGAGACTAGCTATTGTCAAATATTTTAGAATCTTTGGAAGTAGATGCTTCATCAGGAGAGATGAAGAAGGATTGGGAAAGTTTGATTCAAGATCAGATGAAGGAATCATTTTTGGGTATTCAACCAGAAGAAAGGCCTATAAATGCTGCAATAAAATATTGAGGAAGGTGGTTGAAAGTGCAAATGTCAAAGTGGATGAAGAATTTTATCAAAGTACACATGAGCAAGAAGATTGTTGGACTAATGAATCTACCTACACAAAGGAAGAAGAAGAAGTTGTTGAAAAGGAGGAAGCTTAGGAGAAACTCCCCAAGACTCCTACCAATTATGTTCAAAAGAATCATTCATAAGATCATATCATTGGAGATAAGAATGAAGGACTGCAAACAAGAAAGTTTATAAAAGTAAGTGAATAGGTGAATTTTTCTCTATTGTCAAGAATTGGGCCTGAGACTTTTTTTGATGTAGTAAAGATGAAGGATGCATTCAAGTTATGGAAGAAGATCTAAATCATATTGAAAAGAATCATACTTGGGAATTAGCTCCAAGGCCTGTAGAAAAGAATGTAATTGGAACAAAATGGGTGTTCAAGAACAAACTGAATGAAGATGGAGAGGTTATAAGGAAAAAATTCAGATTGGTTTACAAAGGATATTCACAAGTGGAAGGAATTGACTTTGAAGAAAAATTTTCTTTGGTAGCAATAATGGAGGCCATCAAAATGTTTCTTTCATTTTTAGTGCACAAGAATTTTAAGGTTTACTAGATGGATGTGAAATCTACCTTCCTAAATGGTGATTTGGAAGAAGTATACAAAAAATAGCCTGATGGATTTTAGCTATCAGAAGATCTAGGAAAGGAATGTAGACATAAGAAGGACCTGTATGGTCTCAAGAAAGTCCCAAGGGCTTGGTATGCAAGGTTGGACAAGTACCTATGTCATCAAGGATTCAAGAAAGGTATCACATATATTAATTTGTACATCAAAGTAGAGGATGAAATGATTATAATTGTTGTGGTATATGTTGATGACATAATCTTTGGAGGAAATGATAAAATGTGCAAGAAGTTTGTTGAAGAAATACAAAATGAATTTGAAATGTTCATGCTATGTGATTTTTCATTCTTTCTTGGACTTCAAATTGTATAGTCGAATAAGGGCATATTTATCTCTCAAGCAAAGTATATTAAGAAGATGTTGAAGAAGTTTGGTATGGAATATTGTAAACTAGTAAGTACTCCAATGGTAACTAGTTTCCATTTGAGTAAGGATGATGTATCACCTAAGGCTAATCAGACCTTGTATAGGTCTATGATTGGAGGCCTACTATACTTAACTACTTCAAGGCCTAATATAATGCAAGTTGTTTGTTTGGTTGCAATATTTCAAGTTGATCCAAAAGAAACTCATGTAAAAAATTTCAAGAGTATTATCAAATATTTGAAGAGCACTCTGAACTATGGATTGTGGTATCAAAAGGGTAATGACCTCTCTTTAAACACATATACTAATAATAATTTGGCTGGTAGTTTTGATGACAGGAGAAGTACCAGTGGCAGAGCTTTCATTCTGGGAGATAGATTGGTCTCTTGGTTTAGTAAGAAGTGGGACTTAGTGTCCTTGTCAATAGTAGAAGTAGAATATATTGTTGCAACATCTTTTTGCACTCAAGTGATATGGATGAAGCAAACTTTGAAGGATATCAAGGTGGTGTATGATGAGCCCATTCCAATCTTATGTGATAATTCAAGTGCCATCAATATTTCAAAAATCCAGTGATGCATGCTAGAACAAAGCGCATATCTATCAGATATCACTTCTTAAGAGAGAAAGTTACTAATCAAGAAGTAAGGTTGGAGTATGTTCCCATAAAGAAACAAATTGTAGACATCTTCAAAAAGGAATTTCAAAGGATACCTTTGAGTGTCTCAAATAGAAGCTAGGGTTTGTTGCCCCTCCTTCCTCTAATTAGATGCATAATTGGTGCATCTATCCAAGGGGAACAATTCAAGACATATCCTTATCCCTAGATTGATGAAGGCTACCTCTCAGGGGGAGCAAGTAGAAGAACGTTGAAGCTTATGTAGATAGGGGAGATTGTATAATGTGGTAAGCCTGATTGTAGACCATTGGCCCTGTGTCCTTGATGTCAAAGGGGGAGATAGAGAAAGGAGATGGGGCAAGGGGAAGATATTGAATATCTTATTATTGTTTCTCTCATTGGTGTTGCCATCAATGCCAAAGGGGGAGATTGTTGCAAGTATGTTCAGGTGTTGCCATTGATGTCAACGGTATGGAGTTTTCTAGTTGTCATTGATGTCAATCAATATAGAGGTTGTTGATAGTGATGGTATTTGTTGTGAGAAAATTTGTAGTGTGTAGTTGGTTGCATATGCTACAATCAAGAAGGATGTCAGGAGTTGCTATGTCATGTTACTCATGAATGGGTATATGATTCTATGAATGTTGTATTAACTGTCTATTGTTGTAATTTACATAGAAGAATATCTTATAGTTAGTGGATTAGGAAGGTGCTTTGAAAAGGCTCCAAAGAATGTTCAACATTCCTCCACATTTGAAGATATGCTACTATATTTTTAAGGTTAGGTAAAGACAAGCGTTCTGTATATGTGTTCCAATTTTTAAATCTTGGATGTTATCATAGAAGTTTCTTGATTAAGCATAATGATGATTGAACTATTGCAATTATGGAAGGTTTTGAGAAATAATCCACATGTTTGCAATTATTGTTATGGTCTTGCAGCTTGGAGGATGTGTTTCTAATGTCTATATGTTACATTTCCTCGAGTTTTAGTTGTTGAGTGTACCACAAGTTGAGCTATCAAAGTTATATCTCAAGATTGTGTTGTTTAGGTTTGTGATAGACACTAGTTTTGTTTCTATTTTCTTACACAAGCATATTGATGCATGAAGTTGTGAAAGAAGGGCATGAAAATATTCTTGAATATTATTTGTTGCTTGTGATGTATTCTACGTGTTGTTAGCTTACATCTCTGGTACCACTTATTTTCTAGAGATTAATATTTTAAGGGTTGAGTGTTTTTTGGGCTAACTCTATGTTCTAAGTTTCTTGTGCCAAGTTTTTGTGGAGTGCACTAACATAGGAATGTGTGAATATTTGAATTAAGTCCTAATTATCTCTTGGCTTGGACCACATTTGATTTCCCTTTCTCGTAGATGTGCTGAAGCTGACTCAATATGGCTATTGCACATTTCATGTTCATACATTTTAGGATGGGTGATAAGGAGAAATTTTTTTATTCTTGTAGATGGTAAATGTAATATCAAGTGTGTGATCAAGGTGAACAAGTTTTCAATGCATGATTAATGAAAATTTTTGACATCAGTATGCTAAAGGAAGAGTAATGTGTGTGAATTTCTAGTGAAGTGTTTTATACATGATGGAGGCAGTGAGACAAAAGTAGAAGAGATTAAGTGGTGTGTAGAAGGCAATGAGCCAACCAAATTATGTGAGTGTTGAAGGTAGTGAACCAAAGGTAGAATTACAAGTGTGAATATCAGAGGAAATGATCCAAAGGTAGAGTGATGTAAAAGTGTTGAAGGCATTAAGTCGAAGGAAGTAGAAGTGTTGTTATGATTTGTCATTTGATTCTTCAAAGAGTTGTATTATAAGGTTGTAGCCTCATTTTTTAAGTAAGAAGGGAGTTGTAAACTTCCTTAATTTAAAGACCTAAAATCTTTTGTAACTATTGATTCATTTGTGAGTCTAGATTTGGACAATAACTCCAAGGCTCTTCTCATCGTGGTGTTTCCCTTGTTGGGTTTTCCATGTAAATCTAGTGTTATGGTTTTGTACTCTTTCTTTGAATGTGTTATTGGATTAATGCAGTTTTAGGTTTTGATTTACAAGTTGAAACTAAATTGATTTGAGGGATATATTGATTCACCCCCACCTCTTAGTATATCTATGTGTTCTAATAATTGGAACTAAACAAGGTACAGTGACATTTTATTGTGCCTATCAGAGTGTGATATTCCTAACTAAGAACCTAAAATTTCATACTATAACCAAGCACAATGGTGTTGAGAATAATTTTTCTAGAGATATGGTCAATGATGGTAGGGTGAATTTAGTTTAGAGACTTTGATTAATTTTGTAGAATCTTTAACTAAACATGTCAGCATAGAGAAGTTCATATGTTGTTTGGATTCTATGGACCTCACAGCCCCTAGTAGTTAAATTATGGTGTTGATACTCCCTTGGCTCTTGCAAGGTGTTTGACAAGTGGGAGAATATTATGAAAATGGTGTCTCAACCTTTCAATTACACAAGGATACTATTTATATTAAGTTTACATTTTAACATGGATTGATGCAAAATTTTCACCAAGGCTTGGGATTGGCTAAATAAGCATGCTCATAAAGTTTTGTCACAAGATCATGTCTAGATTTGAAGATATTAAAGTTACCATTTTTTCAAGTTTCAAGTTGAAGGCCTTAGAGGAATTTTTTGGGCCCAAAAGTGGTTGTAACGAGAAAATTTGGTTATATCTTGATAGAGAACTTCAAGAGCTTTCCAAAAATTCAAATGGTTCATCAATTAAACACCTAGATCAAAATTTATGGCCTCGAAAAGTTGGGTCTCCTGAAATAGGAGATGTAAAAATGTGTTAGACACATAAATGAGATGTAAAGGGGGATTTACACATAATATTGTGTGTTTTGACACATCATAGGCATTTGTTATTAGAGATAAGGATGGGCACTTTTTTTTAGGTGGTTTTATCTCATGGTTTTGTAATACCATTTGATGGTTTCATGTATTGTATATTAGGTATATGAGATGGAGGTTGTGTGTAAGAGTCTTGTAGTTGTTGAGTTGCCTTTAGATCTATGCTTGGTGATACCTATGTGAGAAATCTTTCTTTACAAGTATATTATAATCTTGTTTATTTTTGAATAATATATTGGGCATAGTTTTGAGTGTGGGGTTTTTCTCCCAATTTTTTTCCCCATGTAAATTACTATGTTGTGGCTTGAATGTTGTTTATGTTTATTTTTGTTTAGTTTTTGTAACTATTCAAATCTGATTTTTTTTTGCATAAACCTCCTCTCAAGATTAGTTTAGGAAGTTATTCTACTACCTTAGCTACTTTACAAATCTCAATCACAAGGCTAAGGTTCTTATCATGCAAGTGAAATCAACTCATCAACATAATATGGAGGGTTGAGGGCCAACTCTATGAGAATGGGTTACATCTCTTGTCCTTTGATCTCAACTTAGACTTGAGAGGGTATTCCTATGGATATACCTTAGTAGGCATTAAAATCAAACAAAATGGATAATTGCAAATTAATGAAAGCTAAACCCAACTTATTGAATTGGCCCCAAATATTGCCACTAAACCAAGAACAACTATCTAATTCAAAACCCCTATATAATTGACAAAAATGTGCAAGAATAACCATCATGAGATAGATTCATTTAACATCTCTCTTGAAGATAAATCCCTAGTAATACTACAAGGTTATGAATGCACAAAACTACTCCTAATCCTACACTACTAATTAATGTTTTTTATGTGAATGATGTGAGATTAGTAGATGATTCTAGATCGGTGCCTATTCTCTTGGAAATAGAGTCATAGCACATAGGAAGAGAAAAAATTAAAATTAAAATAAAATTGAGCTATGTATTTTTATACAACACAAACTATGGATTTTTTGGTAGAACATACTTATTAATCCATAATAAACTATGTACATCCACATATAATATGAGAAAGATAATTAAAAAAATTATAATATTTTAAAGTGTTGCTATACTCATATAACTTAGTATTATATTCCTATCAATAAATGTGACAATGGAGAGTCCCCAATTGTGACTCAGAAACTTTCCTACATATATACCTACTACTCTAGAAACATTTTACAAAAAATCAACTTGAAATGATAGTATCCTTTGATTCCATAGGCTTAAACTCCACCAATAGACTAGACTGGTGTTTTTGGTTACCCTACAATGCATTGATAACTCTAACATTTCAAGACCACTGTTGAAACAATCTCTTTTCAAAATGACCAGGATCTTCAATATAATAGTAATAAGGCAAAAACCTTTAATCTATAATATTGTAGCACCAAGAAGATCCACAATAAGGAAGAAAATCCTACCCAAAATTTGTATTTTAGATTGAAAATAGCTCTTGCAATAACTTCAAGTAGGTTGAGAAAATAGCTCAAATGGATGAGTGACCATTTTACAATAATGGTGATAGCTAAAACCAAACCCAAGCATTTATTTCAATTCTCAAACACATTTCAAATTTATGTTTATTTAAATCCTTTGTAGGTGGAAGATGTTGAATGTGCATTAATGCAAAAATTTAGATTCTATAACACCATTAGGACTCTTCTACATGTCAGAATGAAGGTCCATTGTATTTTGACATGAAAAGTCATGCTTTAGGGGGTATTAAACATAATATCACCACTAAGGGGATACTAAATGTAGACACCTAGAATTGTCCTGAATATATCACACATATTGATTTACCTTACTAACATCATTTTCCTCATTATTCACCTAATTCCTCCATTTAATTAAATAATTTCCAATTATTTAGTTAAATTCACTTTATTCCTATATTAATTGAATAATTAAGGTTATTTGATTAATTCATCATTTTCACACTAAGTTCCCCTTTTGATTAAATAATTCCCAATTATTAAATTAAAAATCTTAATCTTCTCATCCTCACAATTAAATAATTTTCATAATTGTTTAATTGATTAATTTCATTTAACCCTCCAACTTGCACAAAGAATATGCCTTTTTCAAAAATATAATATTCCCAATTCAAATTCAAATATCTTCTTCTCACTGATTCAAAATATCTTCAACCTCTTTTCCATGAAAGTAGGGATATTTTGTGCTCTCATGAATCCTCAACCCTTGATCCTCCCTCATCTCCTTGATTTACTCTCAATCGTTGATCATGAGATTTGATCTTAATTATTGATTAGAATTCCTAAAATATATAAAGCATAGCCTCTCCAACATGAAATTCTCACAATCCTCATAATCATAGGCACTCTCTAGAATTCTTAAGCCAATCTTGAGCATTTTAGAACACCTATTTTATGAACCACACCTTTCATCAAGATTTTGCAACATGGATTATGCATAATTTGAGCAATCCACATCACAAATATACATCAATCTACAATTATATTGAAGGTTTAACTCTCTTGTGATTTAATTGCTTTGAATTTGTATTCATTTCTTTAGATTAAATCTTTGATGGCTCTTGCAATTTAATTTAATTGATTATGGGTTTGTATGATCTCAATTGTGTAAGTTTTTAGTGTTTTTAGACTCTAAATACTTCAATTATGCATTCATTTGATCACCATATTTTCTCCTATGACATTTTCCAATGCTTGGTGGGACCCACATCCCTATTTTAACCATTATTTTTTTAAGTTTTTATTGGACTACAGGTTATAGAGATAGTGCAAATTTTTTATTTAAGATAGTGTGATGCCTTTGTAAAATAACAACACATATGTAGCTCAAAGTTCGATGCTTTTGTTAAAGCCTGATGCATCTAACTATTTACTTCTATTTTCTTGCAATTAAATTCAACACTTCTTCCAAAGGCTGACACATTTTTCTATCAAAAGATTTATGCCTTTTCCATAAAGTCCTACTTATGTTCTAACTCTCTATTTCTATTTGTAGAGACAATGCAACACCTTTTCTCAAAGTTTGACACTTTTGTAGAAGGGTGATGCCTTTGTTGAGTGACAATGTGATCCTTCTGTCCAAAGCCCAATGCTTTTGTTAGGTAAACAACGCTTTTATTTTGTTAAGGTTTGCAACTTGATTTGAAATATTTATTTCGACTAACATTAATTTTTCTCTATTTTCCTGAGTTTATCTAACAGTTTGTAGCATGTGGCAATCAATGGAAGAAGATTGAAATGCAAGAAACTACTGACATTTTTGTTTTAGGTTTTTTATTTAATCTAGGATTTACATTTAATTTTGGTGCACTTAAAATACAACTTCACATTTCATTTGGTGTACTTAAAAATAATCTACAAATATCACACTTTATTTTGGTGCAATTAAAATTGAACAATACAAATCTCATTTTCCCTTTGTGTACCTAAAATAAATAAACAACTTGCATACTTAGTTTTGGACTTAAGATTGAACCTACAAATCTCATTTTATTTTAGTGTACCTAAAATTGAACAAGACAAATATCACATTTGATTTTAGTGCACCTAAAATGAATTCTTTGATGTGTTTGGTAGGTTAGTGATGTGTATGATCTTTCCTTGTGCCTAGTGTGATCTAGGAAATCAGAAACATCACTAACTTTCAATCTTTTTGTATACCTAGATTTGTGGTGGTGTGTATGCTCTCCCCTTGCAAATCCTAAGAATGATCTTGGTGATCAAAAGACACACCATAGTTGTTTAATTCAAAGTAGGAGACTTGCTTGGGGGCCTCATCATCCCAAGTTTTAATCTCAAGCATATTTCTCAATGGGCTATATAAATGGGGGAGAAGGAAATTTGTACCCCAAGGTGTGGCCAACATCCTTCAAGCCAAGCCCCATGACCCTCAGTTCACTAAGACAGGGAGGTGATGAGTAGAGAGGAGATCCCTCTTGACTCAGGCATAACAGATGGGCTCATTGTTCATGGTAGACCCCTATTATAAATTTTTTTATCTAGAATCCTTTAAGACCATTTATTAACTATTAGCTTAAAGTGGTACAATGTACAAGTATCCATGTGTGAAGTTACTTGACATGTGCTAACCTTTGTTGAGGTGTCTGATATTCCTTGTTAGGATATTTTTCTTTCAAGGTGAGAGGTGTCAAGGTAGTACATGACCTCGACATACTCTATTCACCCATTCATTAGATGGTATTCTTAGGTGGGCCTACTATAAGATGATAATCTCAATCTACCACTAAAATAGGATTGTGTATCTATGGAATGTATTCATTGTTAAAACTACTCATGATACCAATTAGTGTGGTCTTGTTAAAGAATACACACGAAAATCTACAAAAAAATCCCTTTTGAGTCAGTCCTATGTGTGATTCTTTATTGTTCTATCATTTTTCCAAATCAATGAAACACAGATTAGACTTTGAAAATTCAAAACCCTAAGTTAAATTTTCAAAATTCAACCTCTAAGTCATAGTGATTCCTTTGTCTATCATCTTGCACAACCCTTTTTTACAACTTGAAGCTTCTATTTTTATCAAAATGACACTTATGTTTTCATCCAAACACATTTATGCATCTTGATGCTTTTGTCTATGAGAAAATCAGTTATTCTATAAATTGGCATCTATAATTTCAACAGTGTGATGCTTCTATTGTAAATTGGCACATTTGTAGATATTGTGACACTTTTTTCCAAAATAGTGCAACACCTTTGATTGCAACTCAACAATTTTGACTATCAGCTAAAAATAAAGAACCCTAGAGTTTTCTAGATTCTAAATTTTAACTAGAAAACATTAGAAAACATGAGATTTATGCAAAAAAAACCTATAGTCATCCTTTTCATCCAAAAACAACAACAAAAAAATCTTGGTCATCTTCATCCCATTTTACTAGTTCATTTTAAGCTTGTTTAAACATCTCTTAGTCATTGGATCAACTTAACCACATCAAAAACAACAAAAAAAATTCATTTAAAACAACAACCTAAATTTGAAATTACTCACTTTTGGTTTAGATCTCCTTTTCATCTCCTAGTTTAGCTCTATGCTCAAAAAATAATCTTCTTTCAATTAATTAGTTGAATTGGTGCCAAAACATTGTGAGGTAGCTTGGTTTGGAGTCATTAGTCTAGTTCCAAAGTTTGTGATCACATTATCATCTTCCTTAGCTTACACTCATTTTTATAGTACAAGCAAGGATCATCCTCAAACACACTTTAACAAGAGATCTAGTCAAAACAAAAATTTCCTACATTCAAGGTTTCACATCCTTCACTCATCCAAACATCATTCAACATTGGTCCAAAATCACTTAAGGTGTCATTACTAGCCTGATTTGAAGCAACACAAACATCTCAACAAAATCATCCTCATCCACCTTCAACACCCTCATCTCCTAGGGTTACTACAAGTTTTATGGTCATAACTATATCTCAACATAAAAATAACATGGAGAAAAATCCTAGTGGTTCTAATATCCCTACTACCACGGGTACTAGTGATCTACCTTTTGGCATGCTTGATTCCAATCCTAAAGGGTATGATATTCCAAGACAAACAAAAACACTACCCCAAACACCACCACGTGAAATAGAAACAGTATACATCAATGAAGGTGAGAGGTTCACCAAGCCCCAAGAATTTACTCTCGAAGAGATATTAGAGATGTCACAAGACCCATCTCTTGCTATGGAAATGGATGTTAAGTTAAACCTTGACCAAAATCAATACATTTTAAAACTTACACAAGCTAGTGCTAAACTTCCCTCAAAATTCGATATTGATCAACTTAGGAAACAAGCCTTTGTTGAATGCACGAGACAACTGAGAGGGGAGGGGGATGAAATAGTTATACATTAAAACTTCAAAACCCTCATTAACATTCAAATCCACAAGAACTTAGTTAACCCTTAATCTGTTAGAATGATTTAGCATGAAAGAAAATAACAGAAACTAAAACACATCAACACCATGCACAATAGAACACCAAATTTATGTGGAAAACCCAATGTTGGTGTTTTTTAAATACCAAGTTGATCTCATAGATAACCTATGGATTTTCCATTTTCAATTGTTAGCTACTTGGAGGGATTGGCCAATGAATAGGTGAAAGTTACAATAACTTTCCCTCTACACTTTGGGCTCTACCAAACCTAGGAGGGTGATCCCATACAATATAATTAAGATACTCTTGTACCAATTTACCTCACACATTGTAAAATAATAGATACATTCTCTTATATTCTACTTGATAGATGAAATACTTCAAAGATCTAGCTAATCCTATACAACATTTAACATTCTAAAGTAAGAGAATATGGAATTAAATGAAACTTCCATGAATTAACTTCAACTGAAATGAAAATTTGTATATGTTGTTTTGAATTATGAAAGATCCTATAACTTGCAACTTATGACACAAATCCTAGATTAATGCATTGATCCTAGGGTATGAAGTCAAATTTAGTGTTTATCATGATGTGTAACAACATTTAAATCCTAAAATTACAGAGCTTTTATAATATTGCATTACATTATTGCACTCAACATCCTAAATCAACTCTCCTTATCAAACCCTTTCACACAAACGCATAACCCTATACTTTCATCAATATATTTTAACCAATTCTTTGAATCAAAACAATGATAGAAGAATACATCCACTAGAACAACAATGTAGATTGAACAAAATATCCTTGATCATTTTCATTAATAATCCATGAAACATGTACAATAGGAGACAACTAACACAAAATTATGCTAATTCTTATATTCATATGATAGTATTGTTATACAACATATGCAAAATGTAGACTCAATAATCTAAGCAAAAGACTCAACTTCTATTCTTTGTGCTTACATCACAAAATTCTCTAGGAGATCAATCATCCCATGCAATTGGCCTTGAATTCCCTTTTATAGAAAAAGCTAGCAACAAACTTCAAGCCAATTACACTTGTCATATTTTCATTTGACCAATTCAAATACATTCCATAAGAGGAAAGCTATAACAACCTGTGGGAAAAACATTCCACATGAGACAAAAGTTATCTTCATTTGTTGAAGAAGATATTCCCACCTTCCAAAAGGCACTTTGTCGAAGAAGATGGTTGCTCAATGAACTGAATATTCCTTTTGCTCCATCTTCACATGCTTCCAAAACCTCAAGACATAAAGCATAAAAAAAGGAAAAGGACAAAGTATATTTCACATCAGAAAATTACATCAGCAACTTTTACATTTTTGAGGAGACAAACTTTTAACACATTTTTACAACAAAGGTTTAATTTGTAAACTTTTCAAGCCATGTGTTGTACTCCTCCTCGCTTGGCCACTAAGTATCCATCAACTTTTGCACTTTAGAATTATACAATTTTTACCTGGCATCAATTATTGTCCTAGCCTCTTTCACAAACCCATCCATATAAACCTCCATTATGAATATATCATCAATAACATTATTCAAATTTGCATAATTTGGCTTGCCAAAGATGTAGATAAAATTTGACAAAGGGAAAAGGTTCCCAAACTCTCCCTTCCAAGTGGAAAAGTCCTTTGGCACTCCTTCATTTAAAATATTTGGTACACCCCTCTCCTCCATTTTACTAAACATTTTCACCTTATTTATGAGTTGCATTCCCACTTTGCTATTGAAAGAAGAAATCTCACCTAGTAGTCCAATTTCCTGTATTAACTGTGACAGATTTGTAGGTGCTTCAGGATCACCTTCCATGTGAGACATCATTTCTTTCAAAGCTACAACCCTTGTACTCCACTTGCTTCGAACATTCTGACAACTTTCTTACACCTCAAAATGTTTTAGGTAGGCCTCATGAATGTTCTTGTAAACATCCCACACATTATCCAACTTGTGTAAAATATGGGAAACTTTATGTCCCAAGAAATCATTAATTATTTCAGTGACCACCTTAGAAGTCTCCTCCTTAGCCTTTTCCTCATTTCTCTTTGGCTATCTTCAACTCCTCCTTCAGTATTTGAATTCTAAGAGACAATGTTTCTCTATCCTGTGTTAAGAGATCCCACACAGTTGAGGTGTAAAATATGGGAAACTTTATGTCCATTGTTTTATCATTAATTAGCAGTGACCACCTTAGAAGTATTCCCTTAGCCTATATCATTTCTCTTTGGCATCTTCAACTGAGACAAAAGTCTAAGAGACAATGTTTCAATCTTGACATTGCAAGCTATCCTCAATATTATGCTGCATCTCAACTGTGTCAGCATTCAACATGGTTGCATGGCTGCTTGAATTTCAAAATTTCTCTTTATTACAACATCTCATGTTATATCACCCATAGATCTAATCGCCCTTGGCTTCCCTTTATTTTGTCTCGTGGACCAAATTGCTAATGTGTAAAACTTTGGGCTGAAGTCGGAACCAAAAACCTTGTTATCAAATTACTCCTCTGATATAAATGCCTCAACATCATTTCTTATTGCATCAAGGGAAATTACAAAAGTTAGATCCCATCTAGGTAACAAGAGAATGTCTCTACTCTTAATCAATCTCCTGCCATCAACAAGGGTAATTGTAAAAATATCTTCAATGATATTTTCTTCTTTTTTCTCCACTTTGTCATGCAATGAGGGATCTTCCCCTTTTTGGATTTCTTAATTCTCTCTTTTATATCATTACTCTTCACTTGAATTATAAATTCTCTAAATTCCTATGTTTGCACAAAGGAATCATCATCTATAAACTCATGGCATGCTTTGATTCCGATGTCATCATCATCAACTACATTCTCTTCATAGCCTATTGTAACAACCCTATCAATAGGGATAAAAGCATCCAATGCATTTTTTGGTTGAGGGGAAGGGAACTTCTACAACACTTCTTTCTCATCTAGCATATATTTTTGAAGATTTCTCTTCATTTTCATCTCCCCCTCTATGGAAAAATAATCAACAAGAGGGTCACCAACCTATTCCTCCTCAATCTCCATCTATTGAACAGATGGACCCTAGGAAAATGACTGAGCTGGTTGGCTTCTGACCTTAGCCTATTGCTCTTCCTTTTTAATCCTGGATACCTCCTCAACAAGCTTAATCATATTTAAAATGAGCCTTCCTTATATGCCTCTATCATTTTCATGGCCATTTTAAAAGGGTCTTCTATTTGTGCATATGGGATTGCATACATAGGGTTGACCCTAACCCTTGCCTCTTCAACTTTAACAATATGTAACCATATCCTTTTCCTCTCAAGAACTTGGTCATCAGATGATAGGTTTCTAATCACATCTTTTGAATAAAAAATATGGTGGTAGAAGGCTAACCTGCCAACTTCTTTTCTTTCTTTATCAATGAACCCCTCATGGTCACAATTTCTCACCTTCTCCACATCCATTCTATAATTTATCAACATATCAGCAAAATTCTATCCAATCCTTCTTTAGAAAAGACTCTAAAGTGTGTAAAAGCAAATTGTCTAGGAATGAATGATCTTTTTTTGGCACCCCTAAGATGTTCCTTGTCCATGGCATCAATTTGCCACATGATTTCCATAAAATCTAGTATGTCAAGAACACAGATGGGAAGCTTATGTGGCTACACCAAGGCACCATATACTTTGAACATTGTGTATGATGAATGGAGATACCAATCTCCCCAATTATGATTCACCTTAGTGTTCTCCTTGAATTCAAGTGGCCTAAAGATTTCTTTGATTGATCTTGAAATTTTGTACATGGGTTTCACCCCCAAATTATCCAATATTCCCATCACCGAGCTATTTCTAAAAGCAGTGTAATTAGAATCAAGACATTTCTAATCCCATATGTGGGTCCAACAATGCACAAGAAAATCCTTTCCCTCCTTATCTATCATTCTGCACTTCATGAAATCAATCCAAGCCTTCTGACCAATCCAAAGCAACATGTGCATAAGCATAGAGTAATAAGTAAACTATAAAGGAGCATTAGCATCCTTCAAATCCACCAACTGCTTGTGAATTTCCTCTGCAATATGGGAAATATAATCTAAACCTCTATTTGAATCCTTATTTTGAATGTCCATAGCCAAGTTCATCATATCAACATGCATCCTTAAGTCATACTTTCTCCCCAACACTTGGCATAAAATAAAGTGATTTTGAAGTAGTCTTCAAACTCATCACAACTAAAAGGCTCAAAATCCTTTGGAGAGAACCTCACTCCTTTCATATTCAAATATCTTCTTCTATTCATTAGGAGCACATGATTTTTGTAGCCATATTTATCATTTTCATGCTCTAGGGAAAGGGTATTTAAATTGATGGCCACTATTACAGGACTTAGATTAAAATTTATTACAATTTGACTCCTAGTTATATCTAGCAAAGGAGTCCCCTTCACACTTTTGATAGCCCTAGCCTTAGGGTCATAACATTTAGCAATTTCTATGAGAAAATCCACTTCCACAAAGACATTTGGAACCACAAGTTTACCAACATCACAAGTCCAAAAGTTGCAGGATGGACGAGGAAAACTCTGACTTTTGTATGCATATTCGAATAAATCCCATCAACTTTGAGGTACCATAATATCACCAATCCCTCTAGCCTTGTCTTGCAAGTGAACAGTCAAAATTCCCTCACATGTAGGTCTCTTTCCAACTATTTTTGCTTTAGGGAATAACTCCTTTAAATCATCCTCCATAAAATGAGAAAAATCCCTCTTCACCCCTTTTGACTTAGATTATGTCACAGATACTTTTGGTGCTAGTTTCTCAACCTTAGGTTTTTTCTTTTTGGGCTTATGTTTTTCCTTAAATGATTCACTTGGTTGACTCATTTTTTAATATAACAAAAACCATGGTTTTGCAATTTTTTATTAAGAATTTGGGTTTAAATTTGCAGAATACCCTAGCAGGACTACACAATTTTCAACTAAAATTATGCAAGAATACCCTATAGAGACTTTTCCAATTCACTTAGGGCCTACTAATTTTCTCTTTGAAATTACAACACACAAAATTGTAATAACCCTAATATGAAAACCCTCTGTTCACTAGAAATTCCTTTTTTTCAAATTTCCTTTTATAAAAAACTATGCATAGGGGACAAAAATTAACTCACTCAAAAAAACCCTAGCTATTCTTCTCTTTGAATCTAGTCACCTGAAACTCCTCTTGCATTCTTTCCTTCAAATTCTTACTATGATAATGACAAATCAAACAATTCACACCTTTATTTCCTTCAAATTTAAGCAAATACACCATTAATGGTGAAAGATGGCCTGCGTGAGCAAAAGGAGCAATTTGTCAGTTAGCCATTTTAGATTTGAATTCCAAGTATTGATCTATTTATTTTAAAAACAAGATCAATGGTTGGTGCACACCCTTCATAAATCGCTCCTTTATTTTTGTTCCTTAGACATGAATCCACAATGTGAACAAGAGACACGATGAACTGTGAAATTAACACATAGTGACCTTTGAATCCTACTACCAACTCCATTTTAGTGGCTATGGCATATCACTTTCTTGATCCCGGTTGAAAGAATTAAAAATGTGATGTTCTATGTTGGTGTGATGCAATAGATCCTTACCCATCGCACATCACAGATGAGTCCTAGTCTAAGCAAAATGAAACACTACGATGTAAAGGCACCTCACGATACAAGGAATATTCTTCCTTGCCAATTCCATCACATATCATTTTTAGTCTTTTACCCTTCCAGTCCATAACCGTGAAGCATTAAACTTGTGTGATGAGTATTAATGAAATACTTTGAGCACATATCACTCTTTACTCCATCCTCATTTGGGAGAAATTTTCAATACAAAGAATGTGTGTGATGCACCAAGAGAATAACACTTGTATAGAATATCCTTTCGGCATATTTTCTCTTCATATTTTTCCTTTCTTAACTCCATCGCATATCACATTTTGGTTTTTGGCCAGTGAATACATAAGATCGATATAAAGGAATGATGCAACAACATAGGATTAAGCCAAGTGGCACAATATTGATCGATAGTGCATATCACAGAAAGCATTAGGTAAGCAAGAATATAATTTGTGATGTAAGGAACTGCAGTGATGGAACAAGATTAGAAAATGTGTCCATGGTATGAGATCAACAAAGCTATCACACATCACATTTAGGGAGCGAGCAGGCAATGATGGAAATGCAATGTGAAGGCATCATGTGATGTGAAGGAGTAGAAAAGGGTATTGCACATCATGTAAAAGGGCTCAGTGAGTGTTAATATAAATACAATGCAAGGGAGACATGTGATGCAAAGGCATCACATATCGCAAATTGGTAACTAGTAGTGTGGAAGCAAAATGTGATGCATAGAAGGCTTGCGATGGAGCAAAAACTTAAGTGGTTTAATTTTCATGTGTGAATACATTGTTCTAAGGATGGGGCTAACTAGGTAACATGAGTGAAAAGACTTATCAAATCCTTAGGCATAAACCAAACTTAGAACATCAATATCAAATATTTTGAAAAGGTGATACATTTTTAAAGGGGGATAACATAGGAAATATTAAAACACCTTAGAAAAGGAAATATTTAAAAAATTACCAAGGTATAAATGGTGGGTTAACACATGAATATAAGGACTTAAGCAATGACTTAACTATATGGATACCAACTCAATAGGTCAACCATGAAATAGATCAATAAAAACAAAGGTATAGTAAATTAAGGTTTTCCTTTGAAGGGATGATAAACCCTAACCATGGAAAGACCAATGAAACTCAGACAACATGAAATGCATATCAAAGAACCATAAATTTTTTGAAGGGTCATATCAGTGGCTCTAGTTGGGGATGTTTATTCAACATAAACAAAGCAAGATTCCAGAAACTCCTGGTGAAGCAGACCAAGCATAGAGAATGAAAAACAAGACATGCCTAGACTAGGTAGGTAGACCAAACCAAAATCAAAGCAAAGTAGACCTATATACAAACATTTACATAAAATACAGTGTACATGGAAAAGATCATACTCTATGAAAAGTATGTTTCCAAGAGTTGTCCATGTATTGGTAGCTCAAGAAACTCGCCTGTTAGGATCTGCAAGTAGTATGAGTCCTCTCCATGGGTGTTGCTTACTAGATAAGGGCCTAACCACAAGACTTCAAATTTTCCATGCTTTCCCTTGTCTTGGGATCAAGAATTTCACATTAGTACCATACTTCCTATCTCAAATTTCCTTGGAGATGACCTTTTTCCATACAAATATTTTATCTGCAACTACATTTTGGCATTTTTCTATTTTTCCTCTCTTTTAGGCTCACCTAGTTCAGTCAAGACATTTATCATGTGTCGTATATCATCATATATATCATCATCATACTCTTGAAAAAACTTACACATATTCATGAGTTTATTTTATGGTAATCTTGCCTCAATGCCATACAACAAACAAAATGGAGGTTGTTTTATGGCCTTGTTCATAGTAACCCTATCTGCCCAAAGAGATGATTTCAGCTTAGAGTCTCAAACTTTTTTATTCTTTTCTATCATCCTCTTAATGATCTTCATCAAGCTTTTGTTGCTTGATTCAACTTGTCCATTCCCTTGTGGATGATAAGGGGAAGAATAGGATATTTTTATCCCATATTTATCACATAAACTTGTAAATTCATCATACCTGAAGCACATAGCATTCTGATATTATTTTTTTTGGTGCTCCAAATCTAATCAAAATATTGTTTAACAAGAAGTCAACCACCACTTTTCTTGTATCTTTCTTTATGGGGATTGCTTCAACCCACTTGGTAAATTAATCAATGGCCACTAATATCCAAGAGTTTCCTCCACTAGAATTTTTTATGATCTCCCAAATGAAGTCTATCCCCCATTGTTGGAAGGCTGCTTGGACTATTATTGGTCTAAGAGGAAAATTCCCTAATAATTTCAATTTACCTAAAAACCTCTGGCATGCATCACATTCCTTGAACAATTTGTGTGCATCTTTGAACAAGGTTGGCCACCAAAATCCTACTCCTAAGATCTTGTGAGAAATAGTATTGGCCATATAATGGCCACCACAAAAACCATTGTGCATTTCTATCAAGAGTTCTAAGGCCTTCTTACCATCAACACATTTTAACAAAACTCCATCAACACTCCTCCACCACAACTCATTATCTACAATCACATACTTGATGGCTTGCAGGTTCAATGTTCTATTCTCATTATCAGTTAGTCCTTTAGGACATGACATGTTTTGTAAATAATACACGATATTCCTATACCATCCTAATGTTTGCATATCACATATTGAAGAAACATCAACATAATCAATAGTTCTTACCTGATTTGCTTCCAAGTTTGATTCGGCCATCAACTTGGCTAGTCCTTGACCTCTAACCAATTTGGTGATTTTCACATCAATGTTAAACTCTAGAATCCTATTGATCCACCTATCTCTCCTTCCTGTGACTTCTTTTTAGGTGAAGATGTCTTTTACAATAGTTGTAGGCACATATGCAATGACCATGGCACTAGCCAAGTATGTTCTAAAATTTGTAACTACATTTACCAAAGTGTATACCTACTTCTCAGTCATGTCATATTTCAGTTCAACACTATAATAATTTGCTAAAAAAGGAAATGGGTTGTTTAAAACCTTCATCATTCTCTTGCAAAAGCACTGCAACAATAGTATGGAAAGAAGCAAAATAAAACAACTGGAAAGGTTTTGAGAAGTATGGAGACTTCAAAACTGGAGCTTCTTTAATGGCTTACTTTATCTCCTTGAAAGGCTTGCTTAGTTCCTCACTCCAAGCTATCTTTTCTCCTTTTTTCAGTATTTTGGAGATTGACCTAGTGGTTTCTACAAAATTTGTAACAAATCTCCTCAAGAAGTTGATTTTCCCAAAAAAGGATTGAATTTATTTCACATTTTTTCGCTAAGGAATCTTATCAATGAGAACCACTCTTTCTAGATCTATTCTTACTCCCTCTTTAGACACTATATGCCCCAATAATTTTCCTTCCTTGAATCCAAAGACACACTTTTTGGGATTGAGACTTATCCCATATTCTAGGGCTCTAGAAAATATTTTCTCTAGGTGCATGCAGTGATCTTCCTCCTTTAAGTACACGGTCAAATCATCCTAATACACCACCATGAAGATGTCTATGAAATTTGAGAAGGCTACATCCATAGCCCTCTTAAAAGTGGCACCATCATTAGTTAAGCTAAATGACATTCTAACATAAACATAGGTGCCCCAAGGAGTGGTAAATGCAGTCTTATACTACTCTGACTCCTTAACTTTAACCTAGTTGTACCTAGAAAAACCATCCTTTATAGACAATAATTCACATCATGTTACCTTCTATAACATTGATTCCATGTTAGGTAGTGGATAGTTGTCTTTCAAAGATGACACATTCAAATTTCTGAAGTCAAGGAATAGCCTTATGTCACCATTCTTCTTTCTTACTAGCACCAAATTTGAGACCCAAGTTGAATGCCTAATGGGCTTGATAATTCCCCCATTCCTCAACTTCATAAGCTCTTCTTACATTTTTTTGTGCCAAGGTTGGGTTGACAAGCCTCTTTTTTTGCCTAAAAGGCTTAGCATCTGGTTTGATAGGTATCTCATGGTAAAAAAGTTCCTCTTTATAGGCCTTCAAGTCATCATAAGACTAGGAAAAGATATGCATGTACTTCCTCAATAAAACAATTAACATTGCTTTAATCTGGGGCTTCATCTTTTTGCCCACATAAACCTTCTTCAAAGCACATTTTGTCCCAAGATTGACCTCTTCTAGTTCATCTTCATGTGTGGAGTTCTACTTAACAATGGTTTTTCCTGAGCCATCAAAAACCCTTTCTAGAGCAACTAGACATTTAGGTATTTTATTGGTCTTCAGTTGTATAACCTCATTTCCAAACATTGTCTCCTTTCCATCAATAGTTTATGTAGAATAGGGTAAATTAAGGTAAAAGGCATGAACCAATAAAATTCAAACCCTAAAGGACCTAAACCAATAATGAAGCACAAATGAACATAGAAACATAAAACATGAAGCAATATTACCAATATTCTTATGCCATGGTTGATTCACCTCCAATGTCCTTCTCCATCTTGTTTTATATGCTTGATTACCCTCAAATTTTGAGTATACAACAATAAGCCTAGTGATAATGATAGCAAAATATTGAAGATTGTACTTTCCTCCTTGAATAGCATGTACTTGAATTAGCACTTGAATAGGGTTGAAATGACAATGAGAGGTCTCTTTTATAGAAAACCAATTTTGAATGAAGGGCTAGGATTAAAAACCAACATGACATAAAAATCAATGGCCAAGATTGCTTGAGAAGCAATGAAATAGGGTTAGGGAAAAATTAGGGAAAAGATAGGGTTTGGTTAAGGATGGACAGTGGAGATTAAAAGGTAATAAAACCTTATCAAGGGTAGAAATTAATTGAGATGTGAAGGGATAAGAATGGCACAAATAAAGAGGTTGGCACAGAAAAAGAGATTGCTGGAGTAAATTAAATAATTATAAAATTATTTAATTTAGGAGGGAAACTGAATAATTAAATAATTAAAACAATTATTTAATTACAGAAGAAAGGAAAAAGGTTGACTTTTTAATTAAATAATAATGTAATTCAAAAAATAGAAGAAAATGACAAAATTAGTAAATAATTAAATAAATAAAATTTATTTAATTCTAGAGGAAGAGGATAGTAAAGAATTAAATAATTAAAACAATTATATAATTATAGTAGAAAAATGACAATAATTAAATAAATAAATAAATTATTTAATTATAGAGGAAAGGATACATTAGTGACATAATTAAATAAATATAATTTATTTAATTAATTAGAGGGAGAAATAAAAGGAAAGAAGTGAATTAATTAAATAATTAAAATTATTTAATTAACAGAAGAATGTGACTTTAGACAATAATAAAATACTTAAAATTATTCAATTATGTAAGGAAGAAAAGGGAATTGGCAAGGAAAAATGGTGTTCGTAGGCTTAGGACATTTTTCAGGGTCTACATTTTGCCCCTCTTTGATACAATGTAGTCTATCATGTTGTGTCAAAGAAATTTAGTTCAAAAATATGCCCTAGTGTGTAGAAAGGAAAATGGGGTAGACCTATGCCCCCTCGAATTTTTTTGCCAATTTTCAAAAAAATCGAAAAATTATTCTGATAAACAATTTGGATAGAAAATAATGCAATTATGACAAAAGATTCAAAATTCAAACCTTGAGGATGGTTACATGAGGATTCAAGACCCACCATTCAGTGCATGCAATAAAAACCCTAACCCTATGGGGGTATAAATAAAAATTTGGTGGTAAATTTGACCAATTGTAGATTTTAACCCTTGGTGAATAGTGAGATTTGAGAGCTACTTGCTGCCAAGATGTTGCCCGTTCCACACTCCTCACACTGTGGTTTCAGAGTCGGGACTTTAAGATGGCTAGAGGGCTCTGAGGACCTAGTATGGACACTTACCTTTCTTTGTAATTTTATCATTTTTTAGTAGTTTTAGAGCTCCAAACATGAGCAAATAGATGTGGTGAACCCTGTTCGCCACATCCACAATCATGTTCATCGCATGTGGGGTAATTTACCACATCCGCTTGGTGCAATGCAACTGCTAGATTAGGGTTTAATGATTGCATTGTGATGCAACTATGAAAGTGTGCCACATTAGATTCTTGCACTACACCTGTGGTTGGGAACAACACAATCGTGAATGTACGTCGCATGTGTGTGATTGTATGACGCATGTGTAACAATGCGACACAAGTGATAGGGATTGACCACAAATGACCTATGCAAAGCATATGTTTAGGCATGCAACACAAGTGTGATTGTAAGTCACATATGAAAAGTGTGTGATGCATTTGTCATGTGAAACTCATGTGCTTTAGCAGTGCAATGCAATTTATTGATTTAAAATTTTCCCCAATGTTAGATAAAATTTATTTTGCAAGTGTGATTAGGGTTTTCAATTGACGTAATGCACTTGCTTGTGACCATAGGTGAGATTTGACCCAATTTACATCCAAGAGAGTCAACCATCGACATTCAGATTATGGGAGTAGTTGATGGATGGAGAGAAGGATCAACTCCTTTTGCTAGGATTATACTATGTAAAATTCATGCCACTATTAGGTCTAATAGGGGACTATTGACTATGCTCACCGAGAGATGGCACTCAGAGATGAGCTCCTTCCATTTTCTGATAGGGAAGGTGATAGTTACTTTGGAGGATGTGTACCATATTTTGAGGCTATTGATCCGTGGAGCACGAGTGACTTACAATCCTGAGCATGGATACCAAGCTATCAAGGCTACATATGAGCATGATGACATTGTAGATCTCAAGGTCAAGGAATATGAGATCCGATGGGAGGTCCTAGCTGAGAGATATCATCAGTTCAATGTGATTTTATGCACAATGATAGTTAGGATTGTGATTCCTAACCATAGAAGGCATGGGTTTCTAGTCAACTAGGGTGAGATTCTAGTAGGTATGCTGACCAAAGAGATAATTTATGAATGGGGACCATGCTTGCTAGCTATGTTATATTATCAACTACATGATGTCACCTATCGAGGAGCACAATCGATTAGCTGTTGGATGACTTTGTTGATGATATGGGCTTGGGAGCACATTGTCATGTTCTAACCACCAATGGGGAGGGATTTAGGAGTTGGCATGCCTTATGTTTTCTTGTATGGTGGAGTAGTGACACAGATGCATGTGGGAGATGCAGGATACTAGCATCATGCCATTGATTTACTTGCTTCCTTTATATGGAGACCTTATTGGTACTTCCAGCCATGGGAGGGTGATGTAGAGCATTTTAATGGTGTTGATAGGACAAATACTTGATTAGATGGACAATCCAGTCTCAACATATTATTGAGATGTACCTTCTAGAGTGAGTGCATGGTAAGTTTGGTGAGTGCCAAGGTTTTCCTGTTGGGATTGCGGAGTATGCACAGTTATCTCAAGAAATTGGTTAGTGGGGATAAATGATTCCCGTGGTCATAGCCAAGTATGGTATTGATGCCCTTCAACCTATTCAGTGGGGTGCAGGACCAAAGGTTGTGGATGCAAGAACCATGCCCGAGTATGACACATCATGGGCCACCCATAGGCCAGAGTCCTTGACAACTCCTGACCAGCCAGCGCAATAGAGCATAGAGGTAGGGGCCCATGAGGCCAATTCAGAGGATGGGGATGGTTAGGAGATGAACATTGAGGATATGGACAGAGAGGGGATGATGGTAGTGATGGTAGGGGAGGTAGAGGAGGGTGAGTTAGGAAACAAAGAGTCCAAGGATTGAGAGTAGTGAGGTAGCTCTCATCCATTAGAGGGGAGCCTGAGTAGGAGGGACCGAGGGTAGAGGTGGAGGAGGAGAGAGTGCAAGAGGAGGAACCTCATCCCAAGGTGGAGCAGCTGGAGGTGGTGATAGGGAAGGAAAATCATGATATCAAGGGGGAGCATATCAAAGAGGAGGACATTAGTGAGGAGCGGATAGTCTGGGAGGAGATAGTCATGGGAGAGGAGCATGACGAGGGGTTTGAGGATGTTCCCATCAAGGATGGAGAGGGGTTAGTGGACCAGAGATTAGCAAATCTATAGGCTTGGCTTGATGCAATAAATGCCAGGATATAGGCACTAGAGGTTAAGGTTGGACAACTCAAGATAGAGAGGGACCTAGCAGTCGTTGGTAGGCAAAGGATAGATCAACAATGTCTAGATTTTATTGCTACTCTCACTGGTTCCTCGAGTGAGTTGGGTTATCAACTATTCTAGGAAGTCCAGGAGGTGAGGTACTATAGATATTTTTATGAGTGGTAGGTACCCTTGGCCAAGAGATCACCCTCGTATACGTAGAAATGGAACCACAACCGATCCCATTCATGCAGGTCGCAGAGTAGTGGTGGGGTTAGTCAGCTAAGACCGACCCCATATGATAGACCACCACCAGAATCAAGACCCAGACCATCAAGATCACAGGTACCAGAGGACAGATAGGAGTGACAACCATCCCCATGACCATCCCCTTTAGGAGACAAGGGTAGCTCTAGCTAGAGCGCATTTATGTATTGTGTTTAGACACTTATTTTTTGGTTGATCTTGCAAGCTCCATTTTGGGAGACATCTTAATTTTGTATTGTGACACTTTTTGAGATATATATGTGATGCATGATTTTAGTAGTGACTACATGATCTATTGTCTTATATCATATGCATTTATTATTTCATGTGATGATTAATGATGGCTTATGATGTTTATGCATTTTATATAGTTATGTGATTATTCTATATGTTATGATATATTATGGATGCCTAATGTATGACTTGTGCTTATGTATGGTTTGTATATGGTGATGTATGGATGTATGCATTCAATTTTATGATGTTATGGATGTATAATGTAGTGATGTGATGATTATGGATGATATAAGTGTAATGATATGCTCATATGATATGTATGCAATGCTATGTATGATTTATTTTTCATGTTATGAGAATGCAATGTATATGCAA
Source organism: Sequoia sempervirens (assembly GCA_007258455.2). Lineage (NCBI taxonomy): Eukaryota > Viridiplantae > Streptophyta > Pinopsida > Cupressales > Cupressaceae > Sequoia > Sequoia sempervirens. The sequence goes on along the minus strand of VDFB02000002.1, from coordinate 156,420,971 downwards.
TTGTGATGTATGCTACTAGATTGTGGATTCAGGATGATATGATATGATATGATTATGACATGCAATGCCTATGTGGATACATTTATGATTCTTATGATGAAATGATATTAATATTTTTGTATTTTCTAATGCAACATGTATGATCTAATATGCTCATGATGATTCCTATATTCTTCTAACATTATTATGTATGCAAGATATTTTGTTTGTCACAAGACGCCATCAAGATGTGGATAGAAGAAATGTTAGCATGGAGGAAGATGTTAGCATGGAGTTAGTGGAGACAAAGAAAGATTGATATTTTGCTTAATAGATGTTAGGCTTTGCATTTAATCATCATTGGGCATTAAAAATATGATAAATGGACAATAAACACCATGGTATGACATAGACCAAGGTGTGCAAAGTTATCCAATTGCGAAAATAAATAGCTAACATACAAGGAATGTCATGACTCATACTCAGAGTGAGGTTTCCCTAGTCTTTTTGTCAATACAATTCACAACCAACAATCAAAGAAAAAGTGGGTCATTAGACATCATCACTCCTCTAAATCCTTCTTGGGACATCCTCGAGGTGGCTAGTAACATGACCGAAAAAAAATCAATAAAAGATAAGACAAACTGAACCAATAAAGTCAACAACCATTTTTCCAGTGATTGTTTGCTGATAGGATTGACTAGGGTGATTTGAATGATTGGTGGATTGATAATGCCTAGTTTTAGGAGAGGAAATATGTTGTATAAGATGTCAACTCTGGTTTTGACCATGCAACCACCTCTATAAGGCAAATGATAAGGTTGATATATGACGATGTCTAGTTTCAAGAAGGAAACATCATGCATAAGACAAATGATAAGGTCAAGTCTGGTTTCAAGAAACGAGGAAAGTTGTATAAGATTTCAAGTCTGGATTCAATAATGCCACCTCTTGTATAAGATCACTAATTGACAAGTTTGATGTTTTGGACTAATTAGGAAATTGACCAATTTGGTTTGAAGACTAGTTAGATAGTTTGTTTGTTGCTCGTGATTTGATTGTGACTTAGATGACTATTTGTGTCTAATCAAAGTGTTTGATTTATTATGTTATGGATAGTGACAGACTTGACACACCCTAAAGGACTGACCTAGTGCCTCAGGGGCTCATCGAAGATGGCCTTTCCTATGTAGCATGCACAAAGACATCATAGTTCGATCGGACTTGGACTGACATGACTCGACACTGACTCTATTTTTGGGTTTTTTGAAGGTTTTTTGGATGTTTTTGGATTTTTGACATATTTTGAATTTTTTGGATTTTTTGAAGGTTTCTTTTTTTTTCCTTTTTTTTTGGCGTTTTTTAAGTTTTATGATTTTTTTGGCTTTTTTAAAAAAAATTCTGATTTTTTTTGGATTTTAGGCAGTATGACCTTCAATACCTAGTCTAGGGTCGCATGAAGATGAAAGTCAAGGATTTTCCCCTAGTCAAGTATATGTCCAATTTATTAGGGAAATCAGATAATCCTTATCATGGATGGATATGGAAGGTGAAAAGACATGAAATGTCAACCCTTCCAGGCTATGGGAAGGACAACAAAGCATTATTATGGATGACGTGAGAAAGCGTGAAGACAAATTTATTATGAGAGAGGGTAGAAAACTAGATACAATGATGGTAGATGATGGAGCAAAGATTGACTACACATGGTGCATATTTTCCAAGTTTTTACCATGGTACTTATCCAAAGCACCACCAAAGTGGTTTTCACTATTGGACGAATTATTTCTCTTTACTATTTTCTTAATTTTTTGATTTTTTTGGTGTCATCAAGATGCATGTCTTACAAGTTTTCATCAGGGTGATGATTTTTTTTTTCATTTTTTTTATATTTTTAGGTTTTCGACAAAGCTCTCCAAAGCTAGGTATAGAATTTGTGTAAGTGCAAGCTATTGATAGGCTCTTACAATAGTTTTCCTTCTGGATTCAAAAGCTAATATACACTAGACCCATATACTATCATGACGATGTATGGACCCAACCAATTAGGTTCAAATTTTCTAGGCTTCTCCCTTTCTACCTGATTCTTAGGATTTTCCATTAAAACTAGGTCACCAATGTCAAAGTGTCTAACCAAAACCTTCTTGTTATAGCTACGGTAAAGATTATTTTGATAAGATTGTAGATGAACCAATACATTTTATCTTCACTTGTCTAACAGTTCCAACTCATGCAGTCTAGATATGTGATATTCTTCGTCATCAATAAGCCCTTGCATGGATACCCTCAAGGAAGGTAACTCGACCTTGATAGGGGATGGCTTCAAAACCAAAGACTAAAGAATATGGTGTGGCTCTTGTGGGAGTGCAGATACTATTGTGGTAGGCCCATAAGGCAAGATTGAGTTGAAGGTGTTAGTCATGGCCAACATCATTGATAGTCTTCTTTAGGATTTTGATGATGGTCTTGTTAGACACCTCGGCTTGGTCATTACCTTATGGATAGTATGGGGTCGAAAAGTGATGTTGGATATGAAATTTTTCACATAATTGGAAGACATCCTCGTTCTTAAAGGGATGACCATTATCAGTGATAATGGACTGTGGGATACCATACCAGAAAATGATGTAATTAAGACTGAATTTAGATATTTATTTGTCAGTAATGTATGTCATGGGAATAGCTTCAATCCATTTGGTGAAATATTCACTCATTGTGATAATGAACTTATGGTCATTTAATGAAGTGGGATGGATTTTACCTATGAGGTCGATTCCGCATTGGGCTAAGGGCCATGGTGATGTGATCGACTAGATCTCTTGAGCTGGTGCATGTATAAGGTCTCCATGAATCTGACACTATCGACACTTGACAAAGTGGTATGCATCGCGTCCCATCATGGGCCAATAATATCCAAAACACATGATATTCTTAGCTAGAGTAGGGCCACTAGAGTGGGCTCCATATATACCCTTGTGTACCTCTTGTAAGGTTGTTTATGCGTCATCAATATTGAGACATTGTAGGAGGGTGTTTTCTAGGCTTAAAAAAAAGAGTGTCATTGATGATGTATCTAGAGGTCTTACAAATGAAATTCTTGTGTTAATTGGAAAATAGGTCAGGGGGAATAACTTGGTCATGTAGGTAGTCATAAACATCATTGTACCAAGGGGAGTTAGGACCAACAAGTTCACACACCATCTCAGACTTGGGGATATTGAAGGCAGGGATCAATAACTGTTCTACCAAGAACTCATATTGTGGCACATTATCTGGAATGTCTAAGAGAGAACCAATTGTTGCTATTGCATCGACCACCTTTCTTTGGATTCAAGGGACCTACCAAAATATTATGTTATGAAAGTACTACTTAAAACTATCAGCCATCCATTTGTAAGGAGTGAGCTTCTCATCCTTTGGGTCATAATTGTCATTAACTTGTTAGATAACCAACTGTGAGTCCCCATATACTTGAAGTCTTTTGATCTTCCATTTGACATCCATGTGAAGTAATGTCAATAGGACCTCATACTCTATGATTTTGATACAAGAGAAAGAAATCCTATGGTATCTCCTTGAGGTGTAACAAACAATATGCCCACTCCTAAACCATGTTGAGTGAGATCCATCAAAATATAACTTCCATGTGGTTGAAGTTTCTAGTGTGAATATAGACTCATCAAGGAAATCTAAAACCAATGGATGATCTACTTTTGTGGGTGCATCTGTGAGTTGGTCAACTATAACTTGTCCTTTTATTTCTTTTCATTCAACATACTGAATGTCATAGTCACTTAGTATCATTACATATTTGTCTAACTGACCTGTCAAAGTGGCTTTGTTGAGGAGATATTTTAAAGGATCTATTTTGGCTATGAGCTTCATTTGATGGTTCAACATGTAATTCTTGAGTCTTTGAGTGGAAAAAACCACAGCGTTCAATGGGATTGTAGTTGAGCTCGTATCCCACAAGTGTATGGCTAATATAATAAATTTCTCTTTCTCTTCATTGTCATTTTGTGGAAGTAATTCCCCCAGCGTTGATGTGGTTGATGATATGTAGCGTATGAGATGTCTTCCATCAATAGGAGGCATTAGGACTGGAGGTGTTAATAAATAATCTTTTATCTACTAGAAGGCCTCTTGACATTGATCTATCCACACAAATGGTACTCCTTTTTCTTAACAAGTGTTGGAATGGTTGACACTTATCTTCTAGTTGTGCGATGAATCTTTGGATGGACTATAATCTGACTTGGAGTGTTCATAGCTGACTTATATTGGTTGGTGGTGGCATGTCTATGATATCTTTTACTTTGGCAGGGTGAACTTCAATGCCTCTTCTAGAAAAATTGTACCCTAGGAGCTTTCTTGATGTTACTCCAAACACGCATTTCTTTGGATCCAGTCGTACTTTATATTCTTCTAGTATCTTGAAAATCTTGTCTAACACTTGAAGATGATCACCCCTTGTTAATGATTTGGATAATAGGTCATCCACAAAATCTTCCATGAGAGTGACCTATGGTCATGGTGCATTGATATGTTCCTTCGTTGTTTTTTAATCCTAAAGGCATGACATTTAAGCAATATGTTCCCCAAAGACATGCAAAAGTTATCTTGTGTTGATCTTCAAGGGCTATCTTAATTTGATTGTATCCCAAGAAACCATCCATGAGGGATAACATCCCATATCCTGCTATAAGTCCACAATAATGTCGATATTTGGTAAGGGGAAATCATCTTTTGGACATGCTTTGTTCAAATCTCAAAAATTAGCACATATGCGGATTCCTCCTATTGGCTTTGTCACCGATACTAAATTAGAAATCCACTTTGCATAGTCAATAGGCCGAATGAAGCCAACATCCAGTAACTTCTTTAACTCATCCTTGACCAATATGGCAGTTTGTGAATGCATTTTCCTTAGTTATTGCTTGACTGGTTTAGCATTGGGAAACAATGGCAAGTGATGTAAAACCAACTTGGGTTCCAAACTAGGCATGTTGGCATAAGACCAACTGAAGTTGTTTTGTCTCTCTATGAAGAAGGCATGAAACTCTAGTTGCTTTATTTTTGTCAAAGTTGTGAATTGGATGATCTTAGGATTGTCATTGGTGCCCATATTGAATTCCATTGAATTCTCTACTAGCATGGGTGATTTCTCTTGGTTTATGGGAAGTAAGTCCAAACCTCCATCTTTGGGCACCTCAGAGACGTTTTCACCCTTGGATGCATCCTTTCTTTTTACTTTTTCTTAGTCTAGAGGTGCCTTTCAATTTTCACCTAGATACATTTCTTTTTTTATTTTATCATTTTCACTTTTGCAACTGGACGGCAGGACAGACTCCCCAAAGTAGGTCATGTTGTCAAGATCTATGGTAAAGCTAGCTTTGTGATCTCCATAAGGTATGCCTTCATATAATCCCATAAACTTTGTGATTACTTCATCATTTTCAAATACGTCTAAGGTGGGTGGTTCTTGCTAGTCCTAGTCTATCAATTGTGGGTATACTAGAGGCATTCCATCATCAGTATTGTCAAGGTTCAATGAATGGGTGGATAGGGTGAAAACAAAAGTACCATCGAGATCCAAAAAGGAATCAATTGAAGCTTTTCCTTTGGTCAATGGGTCAAATAGATCAATTTCTTGGAATGTCTTAGCTAGGTCATAGTCACTAGATGTACAAGAATCCCACTCCCACTTATTGTAGTTGGTCTCAGTATGGTAGTCATCAGATGTCTTGATATCCTTTGAAGCACTCACTTTCTCACTCAAAAGTACCTTAGTACTAGGAGCGCCCACTTTTAATGGTTTATATTGATGTAGAGTAGGGTGGAGGTTTCTATTCAATCACAATTTGAACAAACTTTTCAACTTGGAAGCCCTAACTTGGTCTTTATCTCACAAATTCTTCAAATTGCCTTGTAGCACTCCAAACAGTGATTTTTCACCATATCTTTCAAAGAAGACTACAAACCCATAATTGAATTACCATTTATGATACCCTTTATTCTCTTTTTCAACATATCAAATTTGTGAATAGGTTTTTTTTTGTAACAATACCCTCTAAAATTGACTGCTATGTTGCAACTAGGCCAAATTAGCCCTGTTTTCCAAAGCAACTATGTGAAATATTTCCTCCAATCTATCAAAATTAATTCCATGGCTTCAACCAAGTTGCATGGGATTTGAAAATGTATATTTCATCAATTGAAATATTTATCCAATCGCCTTTTTACAAACCCTATATCTAACCACTACTCCTAAGCCTAATACATAGAGATATTAGGCTAGGGCTCACTCAAACTCTACCCTACCTCCATCCCCTGCATCTACAAACCCTACCAACATGAAAAAAATCCTAACTAACCCCATTCCATTTATTTTCAGAAAATTCCACCAGTGGAATGGTCTCCTAATCCATATTTTTCACTCAAACCCTCAAAACTAGGGTTTGTTAGCTACTTTCAAAAATTTGCTTCAAACTAACTCAAATCTCAATGAAAAGAAATGAAACTAGAACCAAAAGATATTTAAACCATCCCTACATCAGTTCCAATTAAAATTAGCACATTTTCAGACTATATAGAGTCGTACAATCTTCTGTAGCAACAAGAACATGCTATAAAATGCAAAAAATAGAGTATGATTGTATTGTTTGATCTCCAAATTGTCTCCAGAAGTTTGCCTCAATATTTTCAAGGAATATTTAAACATTTAAAACTCCAAACCAATGGTTACAACTAAATTTTGAATATATGACTGTTCAACTTCCAAACACAAAGAAAAAATGCAAAGTTGCATCGCAACTTTTTCAACATTTGACAAAACATGACAACTTTATGTAAAACTAACCCCATATGACTAAAAACATTAGACATGGTCTAAGTAGACCTTATTACATAAAAAAATGACTCAACATTAGAAAATACCAACATTATACCCCCATTTACATGATGAAAGCTAGGTTCCCCTGCACCATACACCTGGGGAGAACAAAATCTCAAGTTCCACTTGAGATCAGATCTTGTATAGTTGTACCATGCTTCTTGATGTCTTCCTCTGTCATCCAAGTGGAATCTTCCATTGGAAGGCCTTTCCACTTCACTACGCTCATTGTACCACCTTGTGCCTTGTCTTCTTTTAGCTTCCTTTGTGTCCAAGATGCATTCAAGCTTCAATTGTTTACTTGGTGGTAAGTCCTTGACCCAATCTTCATTTGGAACTCTTGATGTACTTGCATCTTCACCTGCAATCATAGATCCTTTAAAAGGATATAGGTTAGAAACATTGAAAATTGGAGAGATAGCCACTCTAGGAGGGAGTTCTATCTCATAGGAATTTTCTCCAAATCTATGGACCACCCTACATGGCCCAATCTTCTTCATCTATAGCTTTGAATACTTCCCCTTTGGTAGCCTTTCTTCCTCAAATGAGCCAATACCAAGTCGCCCACTTTGAACTAAACCTCTCTTCTTTTCAATTTTGCATGTTGCTTATACTTATCCACACTCTTTTGAAGGTTTTCCCTAAATTTTTGATGTATATCCTTCATGGCCATTGTAAACTCTTCTCCTTCAACACTCCTCTCCATACCACTCAAATATTTGAGCTCAAACACTCCCCTTGGCTGCACTCCATATACAATCTCAAATGGGCTTTTTCCAACAATTCTATTGACAAAATCATTATATGCAAACTCAACTTGGGCAAGAATGAGATCCCATTGTTGTGAATGCTCTTTTTTCAAACATCTAAGAAGATTTCCAAGGCTCCTATTGACTGCTTCAGTCTTCCCATCTATTTATGGATGATAGGTAGAGCTAAAGGTCAAGTTTGTTCCCAACTTCTTCCAAAGGGTTCTCCAAAAGTGACCTACAAACTTTTCATCCATGTTAGAAACAATTGTCAATGGTAATCCATGGATCCTAACCACCTCCTTGAAAAATAACCATGCAATGTAAGAGTCATCACTTGTGCTTTTACATGGTATGAAATGTGCCATTTTGCTAAACTAGTCTACAACAACAAACACACTCTCAAATCCCCTCTGAGTTTTGGGAAACCCCAACACAAAATCCATGTTGATGGATTCCCATGGCCTATTTGGGATTGGAAATGGCTGGTAAAGACCTGCATTTGTACTAGAACCCTTGGATTTTTGGCAAACAACAGACTTTTCAACAAATTTTCTAATATCACTTTGCATCTTGGGCCAATAGTAATACCTTCTTACCTATCCCAAGGTCTTATCCACACCAAAATGACCCCCTAAGCTACCACAATGCTTCTCTTTAATCAGATTAGTCCTCATAAAGCATTTGGGAATACATAACTAAGCACCCTTAAACAATAACCCTTTTTGAATCAAGAAATCAAAATTGTCTTCATGAAATGTACCATTAAAATGAATGCAAGAAGCATAGATATCTTTGAAATCATCATCTCCTTCATACATACCTTTCAAAGCATCAATACCTACACTTTGGAGTTGAATTTCTTGAACCAACATTTTTCTTCTGCTCAAAGCATCTGCCACCTTGTTTGACTGCCCATTTTTGTGTTTTATGGTGAAAGTGTAGCTTTGTAGGTACTCTACCCACTTCACATGTCTGTGATTGAGTTTTTCTTGGCTGTTGAAGAACTGCAAAGCATGATTGTCAATAAAAATAATAAACTCTTTAGGAAGGAGATAGTGTCTCCACTTTTTCAATGATTGGACCATGGCATATAATCCCAAGTCATAAGAAGAATACTTCTTTTTCTCATTAATATTATCACTAAAAAATGTAACAGGTTTTCCCTCTTGACTCAATACTACTCCAATTGCATACCCACTTGCATCACATTCAATTATGAACACCTTGTTAAAATATGGTCAATGCTTGGAATATGTTATGTCATTTATGCTCATTTGTTCTCTTTTAGAAAAAAGAAAAATTATAGCAATGGTTATGAAACATAGTTTATTTACTTGAAAGTGAAATCTTAGGAAAATTCACTTGCATGAACAATCGGCATGTTACATCCATGGAGGTCAACCCTGTAGGTGCTTTCTCGAGGGTTCCTTATGGAGTTTTACACACATAATACATTAGAATATATGTCCATGGTAAGCTTGAAGAATATGACCATTCCAAAATTGGAGATGTGTGGATAAAGGAACTTAATGGTGACGACTTTGCACTGAAACAAGAATATCAAAACCTAGTTGCAAAGAAGCTTGATTTCTAGCAAGGGTTTCCTAACTTTTTCCATGATGATAAATGGGTGAGAATTGTTCTGAGCCATATTCATGATAAATTATTGTGGACAGACATGCCCGAGATGATTACTAAGTGATTAAAGAAGTCACAGGGTTGTGTGCCACCAAACCCATTCTAGTATTGAAATCTATCAAGAATGAGGTTGTGATGCAACTCATTAGTGCTACATATGAAAAAAGGGCTTTGACAATGAATAACATTATAAATCTAGTCGTGAATTATGCATCCATGATGATAGGCTACAAGTTGTATTTCTCCAACCGGGATAATTTTGTATCTGCAATTCCGCAATCAACACAACCTATGAAATGATTGAAAAAGGTGTTGATTATGATCTTTGTGAATTGTTGGGACAACAGTTAATGGATAATCTAAAATAGATAAAGAATAAGAAATGTGCATTCAAGTATGGTACTTTGATTGTATGCTTACTTTTCTATTTCTTGAGAGAACTCCTCGAAACCAAAAGTGCGACATGGTTGAAAGGAAAACCTATTGCACATCATATTAGAGACTTTCTAAGAGGTTTTGGTGATGCAAAGGCACAAGATGAAGCTATTGAATCTTTCTTTGCAGTATTTCAAAAAAGAATGCAAGAGAGAGAAATAATTCCACGCAAAATGGTGGAAAAATGTAAGAAAGATATTATTTTCATGGTTTTCAAGGATGAATGTATCATACAAGAAGTTGAACCAAGAATAGCATGGATCCTAGAGATGGGATATGAGATTATTGAGCAAGAAATTACTGCATCTATAGACTACATGCTTAGTAAACCTAAGGATACCACAAAAGGAAGATATGGCACCTATGAAGAAAAATCAATGGAGGTGCATATGGAGAAAAGGAAACCAATAATAAAGAAGGTTGAAATGATGGTTGCATAGTTTGTAGAGGACATGGAATTCACAAAAGAGCAAGTGGAACAAGCAAGAGCAAGGGTTGGATCTTTGAGAATCTCATCAGACACAAGAATATTTTGTAGAATAGCTATCACCCCTCCTACTATTTAAAAGTCCTCTGGGACTAAGCCCCATAGAGGAGAGAAGAGAAAAATAACTGAAATTCCTCTGATGAAGGAGAAGTATCCTCTGATTGTGCAAAAAATAAGACCTAAGAAGAAGAAGGCTACTTCAGTAACACCACCTGCACCCCTACCAAGAAGAGAACAAAATAGAAAGTAGTAAGAGAAAAAGACATAAGTTTAAATGTTGAAGAGGAAGAAGAAGAAGAAGAAGAAGAAGAAGAAGAAGAACCTAAGCTGGTTCGAAAAAGGAAAGGAGAAGCTTCACAAGGTGAAATAGGTGTTAAGAGGAAGAAGTTCAATGTCATTAATACTGACAGTGAGGATGAGATAGAGAAATAAAAGGAAGGATTCAGGGTGGAGGTAAGGAAAAAGAAGATAGATTTTGGAAAGGAGAAGAAGACTCTGGAAGAGAAGAAGAAGAAAAAAAGGAAACCTCTGATAAGAACCCACATCCCCATGAAATTTGATGCATTTGTTAATGGTATGATACAACATGACACGCTTGCAAAAACTGCAACATTATATACTAAGGTAGATGAGGTAGATAAGGCCACCATCATTGAGGCCATTGTAAAGTATATTATAATGCTTGAAGTAGATATGCAGAACATAGAGAAGCAATTACTTGAAAAGCTATGGAATATTTTGATTGAAAGGAGACAAGAAGCAATAGAACAAGAGGCCAAATTGAAGGCCTATGCATTAGAATAGATAAGTGATCCCTTGTCTGAGGAGAATAAGGCCACATTGGCCACATTATTCAATAAAGAACTTAGGACAAAACAAAGGGTGACAACCCTTATGGGTATAGATCGAAATGATCTTGCAAGGCTCAAGAAGGAGAGTATTGAAAAGGCAGTTGACCTAGTAGAAAAGTTGGGATGACCCCTGAGAATAAGAAAGAGATGCATGTAGAAGAAAATGTTGAAGATGATATGAAGATGGATGATGCTCAACATGAGCATATATTTGAAGAAGATAATGCACAAGATAACACTCCTCCAAAAGTGGAAGACATAGTAGAGGAAAACATAGAAGTAAAGAAGAATGTTCCAGCTATCAGAGAAGATGCAGCTAAGGAGGATACATCCAAATACCATCAAACTCCTCCTCTAGTAATTGAGACACATATTGAGAACATTCAAGTTCAACCAGAGACATGCTTTTCCCTCTAGATAATATAGAACAAGTCACTAATGGTGAAGACAACACAAAGGAAGATGAGCAAAAGGGTGAAGATGCCTCTGGGAAAGAGGAAAGGAAAGAAGAGACGCCGGTCAATATTGGTGATAATCAAAAGGAGGTGTTGGAAGAGAATATTGCAAAGGAAGAAGTAAAAGAAAATGGTAAATCTTTTGGAACATCTAGAGACTCTTTGCAGAATCTACTAAATATGCAATTATGGTTTCAACATGTTGTATCCGCACAATTGCTACAACTACCCATACAACAAGGGAATGTGAACTTGAGAAAAATATCACCCCTCCATAAGCTTTAGTTGGGAGATGTATTCCATGCATCTGCCCAGAAGGAGATCGTTGAAAATCATCAGAAGAGTGGAGAGTTTATTGAGGAGGCAATAAAGACACTACAAGAGGCCATACCCAGTACAAGCATCGACAACTCTTTATCCAATATGGAAAACCTTAAATTTTTTATTGATTCATTTAAAGAATATGCCTCCATTTTAGAAGAAATTTTGAAAAGGAATTGGAAGGATAAATGGACCAAAGCCACAAAGAGTATCAAAGATGAGATGGAATCAATTGAGTCCCAAACAAATAAAGTGGTGCAAGGCACCTAGTCTTCATGATGCATAAAAAGGATCAAATGTTGTGTTTTTGGTTTTGAGTCATGTTTTTAATTGGATAAGGTCTATTTAGACTATTTTTAATTTATTTTTCATTTTTTTGAGTCATTTTGTATTGGGTTGTGCAAAGTTGTCATTTTTGCTAAAAGTTGTAAAAAGTTGTTAAGCAACTTTGCATTTTGGGTCTAATTGAGAAGTTGAATAGTTAGGGAGTTAAAAGGTTGTTTTAGTTGGTTTTTTTTGCTTGGAAAATCTTAAATACATCATGTAATGGTCGAACCAAGGTTTTGGTGGTGATTTTTGGAAAGTTGAACATCAATAAAGCTTGTTCTCTACATTTTCTTATTGAAATGTGTTGCTACAGGAGGTTGTACAGACTTTTACAGCTTGTAAGTGGTCTCTAATTGATTGGATTTGATGTGTAATTTAATCTAGTTTCCAAAAAACTTGGTATCATCGAATTCCATTGAGTTTTAAGCATTTTAGAAGCAATTTACTCCAAATCGCTTTGGAAACCTAGGTTTTGGGTGCCTTAAGAGAACAAAATGATGTTTTGAGCCATTCCTTCGGTGAAATGGCCTAAGAACCAGTGGAATGGAAGAATTTAGGATTTTTTTGAGTTGGTGAAGTTTACAAGAGCAAGGGTTGAGGATTTGGGCAAATGGATTGATGCCCTAGTTGATTAAACTTTTGTTTTTAGGCAAGAATGATGCATAAATGGTAGGGTTTGATAGAAAACTCTTGGAGAGTAGTTTTAAAGGGTTGGAATTGTTTTTTCAAACCATATTGGACATTTTTGGGCTGGTGGCATGAGATTTTGAGGACTGGGTTGTAAAAACCACCTTGTGACCTATCGAAACAAGCCTAATTAGGCATTTATGCAAGCATAGTAGCAGTTTTTTGAGGGTTATGTTACAAAGAAACCCCTCCTTATTTTGAGATATGTTTTAAAAGGGCTTAATGGGTATCTAAAAATAGTTTTAGGTTGTGGTTTGGAGGTCACATATGAAAGTTATGACAAAAATACCCTGTTTGTTGTGCTACTAGGCAAAGTGGCAATTTGTGAAGAAAAATATTTTGTTTGATATGTTAGGGTTTTGACCAGTGGTTTTTTGAGTTTGATTTTGATCCCCACCCCTTGCTTTGTGTCGTAAAGCTTCCAGTGCATATGATCCTTAACAAGACCTAGATGGAAGCATAAGGTCAACGATTGAGGACTTGCATGAGAAAAAGTTCCAACTGCAAGGATAGAAAGAGAAGATAATTATGCAGTTTGGGAACATCATGGACTTTGTGAATAGGGAAAACAGGTTTGGAAAGCCTATGTTGAGAAGCTCAAATATTCAACCTCCTCTGGTTGATAGTTAATTCTCTTTTATACATTTTCAATTCATTGTTTTAGATTTCTTTGTATATATGTGGATTGTGTACAAAGTGTTCCAATACAAGTTTTTTGATATGGTTTTGGTGCATAAAATTCTTAGGAATTACTTCATTTTTTAGTTTATATATATGAACATATTTGTCAGAGGGAGATCCAATGTAAATGAAGAATTCGTACATATGCCCTTTTCCCTTAATGTCAAAGGGGGAGAGTGATTTTGGAGAGTAATTTTGGAGATGTTTCAGCATGTTTCCATCAATGAAAAAGGGGGAGACTATTGGAAGAATGATGAGATGTCATTGATGCATTTGTTGGTAACATGAGCATGTGGAATAAGCACAAGGTACATATAGTTATGCATTACAGTGTTGTCATTGATGTCAACATTGTATCCCAGTTAAAGACTATGGTGCAAATCAGTTTGGGTGTCATGAGCATGGTTGAAGATGATTGTGAAAGATAATTTTGCAAGAAGGTTTGATCCGATGAAGACAATTATGATAAAAATTGACTAAGTGTTGATACCAAGGATTCTATGTACAGGGGATCCGATAATTGGGTCCGCATTTGTTCACTATTGAAGATTTTTCTCTGCACTTCTAGTATAATTTTGTTGGATAGTAGAAGAACATAATTCCCAAATTTCAACTTGTTTTGGTTTTTGGTTTTGGAGTTATGAGAAATAGAAGTTCAGCTTGGCAGTTTCAGATATTTCCAGTTCAATGTATATGAGTTGATGAGTCTATACTTCTCCACGGATTGGTTTTCGTCTTTACATAGTAGTGGAAGTGTTGAAAAATTTCATATGAGTGTGCATTACAGTTGGCATGGTGTTTTGAGGTCTACGTCTCTGAATTTGGGTATACAATTGGAGAATTTTCGCATTAGGTCCTTTGTGATGCAGACCTAATAGGTATGAAGGTATGTGAAGCTTAATTGAGTATTGCAGAGTTATGTGGGAGCTATTATAGTTCCATTTTGACCTATTTCAAAGTGTTTTGAGATTTGAATCAAGGCGTGAAGCGTGTGGATCTTGAGACGACAAGTCCTATTTTGTATATTTTGAATGGTATATCTAATTAGGCTGACCTAATTGATGTTATGAGTGAAGCGGATATATAAGTTAGATATTTTTTAATATTTTGTTGATGAGGATATGTGATAAGATTTTTTTTAAAGTGATTTGTTTGAATATAGTGTGAATGCAGAGTAGAGAAAAGTATTAAGTCAGATCAGTATGAAGATTTTTGAGTCTGTATTTTGAGCTTCAATGGAATTGTATTTGAGCATATTGTAGATGCATTTTGTAATAGTTCAAAATTGGTTGTGAGCTACAATCTCTTCTATCTTTTTCTTTTCTCAATGGGTAGTGAGTCCACTTGGATAGTGATTCCATCGGTTATAATATATTGTGAGATAATCCTCACCATGGTTTTCCCATTTTGGTTTTTCCACGTAAAAATCATGGTGTTCATGTTTTATGTGATGTTGTTGGATGTTTTCATGCTTTTTTTCATTACTGTAGTTGAATATTCTACAAGTATTGGATGTTTAAATGTTTAAGTGGTTTAAAAGAATATTGATTCACCCCCCTCTTAGTATTTCAAGTGTTCAACACATACATGTGTTTCAATTCTTCAAAACCCAATACTTCTATCTTCATTTTTGTCAAAAAATTCCTTCTCCTACTCAATGCATCTACAACTTTATTTGACTTACCACTCTTATGCTTCAAAACAAATGTATAACTCTACAAGAACTCAACCCATCTCATATGTCTTTGGTTCAACTTAATCTAACTATTTGAATATTGCATGGCTTGATTATCAGTGTGCAACAAAAACACCTTAGGCAAAAAATAATGTCTCCACTTCTTCAAGGCTTGAACTATGGCATAAAACTTCTAATCATAAAATAAATATCTCCTCCTAGAATCATTCAACTTCTCACTAAAATAGGCTATTGGTATCCCTTCTTGACTCAACACTACTCCTATTGCATTTCCACTGGCATACAATCAACTTGAAATACTTTGTCAAAATCAAGTAATGCTAACACTGGTTGCTCTGTCACCATTTTCTTCAACAATTCAAAACTTTTTTGTGCTCAGGATGTCCACTTAAATTCTTTCATGTCTCCTCTCATTATTTTTTTCATGGGTGTACAAATGCTACTAAAGATCCTAAAGAATTTTTGGTAGAAACTTGCCAGTCCATGGAATGATCTTACCTCTCCAATGTTTACTAGTGTAGGCCACTCAATAATTTCTCTAACCTTCTCAAGGTCCATCTTCAATCCTTCAACGAAAATGATAAAACCCAAGTACACCAACTCTGACTTCATAAAGCTACACTTCTTGATGTTCATCTATAACTTCTCCTCCCTCAATCTCTATAATACTTGTCTGATTTTCCACAAGTGTTCTTCTTTGGTCTTACTAAAAATTAGAATATCATCCAAATAGATAATAACAAATTTACCCAAAAATCACTTTAGTACTTCGTTCATCAACCTCGTGAAAGTGTTAGGTGCATTGGTCAATCTAAAATGAATCACTAAACATTCATACAACCCTTCATTAGTCTTAAATGTGGCCTTCCATTTATCTCCTTATTTGATTTTGATTTGATGATATCCACTCGTTAGGTCAATCTTTGTGAAATACTTTGCTCCACTCAAACAATCCATAATGCCATCCATCCTTGGCAATGGGAATCTATACTTGATAGTGATTCTATTGATTTCTCTTAATTTTGTACACATCCTCCACTCTCCATCTTTCTTTGGTGCTAGTACAACAGGTACCACACATGGGCTTAAGCTCTCTCTGATCAATGCATTCTTCAACAATTCTTGTATTTTTCGGTTTAACTCACATTTTTTGTAGGTTTCATCCTATGTGTCATTTTGTTAGGAAAATTTTCTCCCAATACTAGTTATATATGATGATTGATGCTCTAAACTGGTGGTAATCCCTCTGGTACATTCTTTGATATGATATCCTAATACTTGGCTAATAGTTCTACCACTTTTGTCTGTGATGGATCTTCCTCCTTTGTGGTAGAATTCTTTGTCTCTTGATTACTAAACTTCTTTGGAATCTATGCAAAACACATGTTTTCATGCCTCAATCCTTCCAGGAACTTCCTTCCATCTACCAAATATAGTCTGGTAATGCTACAAACATCACTTTTGTCCTCTTCTCCCAAAGGTATCAATATATGTCTCTTGCCATTTGAAGTCACAGTGTAGGCATTCCTCCTCCATCATGAATTGATTTCCTATCATATTTCCATGGTCTTCCTAACAATAAATGGCATGCATCCATAGGCATAATATCACACAATACTTCATCATCATATGATCCTATATGGAATTTCACCAAACACTGCTCAATCACAAAGATCTTAGGTTCATCCTCAATCCATGCTATCTTATAGGGATTTGGATGTTTCAATATCTTCAAATTCAGCTTGGTTACCATCTCTTCTAAAACTAAATTATTGGTAATACCAGTATCAATGATAACTTTACATACCTTTCCTCTAGATTTACACCTTGTCCTTTGCGGTGGTTCCTCAATCACTTCTTCATGCATCAAATATCTTCTCATTACTAATGACTCGCCTTTCTCTAGTTTCCCAATCGAACTAGGGGATCCAATAGGTTCTTCATCCACATAAGTTGTTCTTTTGGTATTCTCAGTCCTCTTGTTGGTACTTCTCTTATGACATTTAAATGCTCTATGTCCTTTGCCTTCACACTTGAAACAAGTTCCTCTAAATGGTCTCTTCTCAGATCTCCCTTCATCTCTCTTATATCCATCATTGCAATAGGAATTATGACCTCCTCTTTCATTGTGGTAGAAATTTTTTTCCTCTCTTCCTTTGTGGTATGAATTATTGTCCTTCTCTTCATTGTGGTAGGGTTTTCCATCCTTGTTTTTCTCTGCATATGGTCTTCTCTCTCTAGATTTCCTCTTTGGAATCTTCCTCTTATACTTTTATATCTTTGCTCAAACTTCTTATTCAACTTTTCCTCTACCTTTAGCACAAATTGGTATGCTTCTTCAATGTTTGTCATCTTCACCAGGCTCAATTCTTCTTGGATTTTTGTTCTTAGTCCATTGATGTACCACACAATCTTTTCCTTGCTTTCTTCACTATGTCCAGCTCTAATGATCATTTTGTAGAATTCTTTAGTAGACTCTTTCACATAATTCTCCTTTTGTCTCAAATTCTACAATATTTTTAACAATTCAAGCTCATAATCAATAGGTATAAACTAATTCTTCAACTTTGTCACCATCCTATCCCACTTTTTTATTTTCTCCTTTCCCCTCAAATTCCTATCCACTTGAACTTCTTTCCACCAGATAGGGGCATGTCCTTTCAACTTAGGATTTGCAAATATCACTCTTTTTAGATCTTCAATTTCTTTATAATCAAAGTATTCTTCCATATCATTGATCCAATCAATCAATTCCTCAGGGTTTAAATTTATTGTGTAATTTTGAATTTAAATTCTAGGTCTATTACCAATCTTGGAAATAACTTTTAACATCTTTACTTGATTTGAATCTTCTTCTTCTTCTTCTTCTTCTTCTTCTTCTTCTTCTTCTAGGTTCTCTTTATTTTTATTTGCAACATGATCTAATTCATTATCACTTTCATTCACATGTCTAGGGTTTAGACCTCTCCTTTGTAACATGCCCATTGTTTTTACTACATGGTTTACTCACGAGTTAAAGTTTAAGCTACTAACATTATGAGCCATATTTTTTTTTTCCTTTTCACATAAATAAATAGATGCACATTTGAAACTTAACAATTCCAAACTTCCCATTGTATAACATAGAATCATTTCATAATTCAAGCAAAAATTTCACATCACATAATTTCATGCTAATATTTCTCATTTACAAATACACAACAAGAGTAGAGTTACATGTATACATACATAGCTTCTATGATCTCAATGATAAAGATACATAAACAGAGTACAATGGTCTAGATGTCCCCAATGTTGGTGCATACCTCCTAGATGTTCCCATCACTTGGTGCATACATTCTAGGTGTCCCCAAACTGGCACTACATCCTCAAATCTTGGTTGCTAACTGTATGAGGGAGAGAATCACTCAAGAAATTTTTCGTCAACCATGGACTTATTGGGGTCCCCCACACATCTACCAAACTTGGTAAGATGGCACTACCCTTCGATGAAGAGATTGGTTTGATAACCCCATAATCATGACCTTCCTAAGCATAGTGTTGTGTCCTACAAATCTAGAGCTACCATACCTTGGTTTCCCTGCCTAGTTTGTATACATGGATTACTATGAACTGACATTGTAAATAGTGGCTACTTACACTACTTTGGCCAAAGAATTCAACACCCGTACTTCGAGTGAGAGTCATTTGTCCACCCACTTCAAAAGATCAATTTAGTATTGACCATAAACATATAAAACATTTACCCTAAGGTGGTAACATAATATAAATATTCAGTAAGGTAATTCCCTTAACCATGGATTACCCTAACCCCAATAATACCCAAGTCTATAATAAATTGATTATCTAGGTTACACCCTTACCCATGGATTGCCACTAACCCCAAGTATAACCACACTAACCATACATATACACAATCTAATGTCTAGATAGGTGACCCCCTTTCCCATGGATTTCCACTAACCCTAGGTATAACTATACTAACCTCTTAAATTGACATAATCATAAAAGTACTATAAAATAGATACAAATTCCTTCTCATGCATTATCTAAATAGACTTAACAAACTAGGATAACTCTAATAGCATTTAAGCCACATATATTCAACAATATATAAACATAATCCCAATGATATGGTTCACTACTTGAGACTCAATTAAGAATCAAACATGTGTTTCCATTCTAGGAATTAACCAAGTTTATAATAACTTGCATACCATGCATTCATACATTATTCCAAACTAAGAAATAACTAGTTCATACAAACAAGAATTCATGCATTCAAACAATCTTTCCAAACAAAGATATTATAATCAAATAACCTTTCAAACTTAAGCAAAGGAAGAATAAAAATCAGCATGCTTGGATATAAGTTCCAACTTGATAATGTTGTCTTCCAACCTTAACCTTCACCTTGACGAACACTATTTCTCCAAAGAACCACTAGCCTCAAACACTAGCCTCTCATAAATTCTCTCAATAAAATAATTGCATAATAATAAAGTAACTCACTAACTCTCAAGCTCACTAACTCACTTACATAGAAAATACAACAAAATAATGATGGGAAAATTAGAATGAGAAGAGTATCAAATGATAGGAAGAGTACCTCTATATATACTAAAATTTGAGCAACCAAAGGCTACAAACTAGCTAGCAATTCTGCCACCTTCCTACTCACATGCAATGACTCAGCTGATAAAATCATAAATTTGCAACACATAACAATCCATAATATTCTAATGGCCAAGTCGACCTTTTCACAAGATACAACATAACTCTTTTACTGAGTCAAGGGACAACGAATCTTAACAACAAGTTTCCTTCTTGGTTTACAAGTCAAATTCCTTTATATTTCTGCATCGACTAAGTCTCATGGTTATGATATGGATTTTCTAGACTTAAGTGTAGTAAAAAGTCTTCCTTTTGCATTTCAAAAACTTTAGCATTGATGCCACATATTCATAAACTAGTGCCCTTTAAGATAGTGCAATTAAGACTTATTTCGATCTACATTTGATCTTATGCAATGTGTAAACTCTCTTCCTTTATTCATGTGTCGTAACTAAGTCAATATTTGACTTGGTCTCCTCTTGCTTTATGTGTAGCCACAACAATATAAACACTTACAACACTCATTACTATATGCGCTTTACTTCACTATTTATTTGCATTTAAATGTGTTAACAATTAATGTTAACTCATGCACATTATATAATACATATGCAACGCTTTACATTATGTGTTGAGATAGATACTGTGCGCTAATAACATGTAACTCAAACATTATATATAATATACATACTATTAATATATATATCCTCACATAATATATATATATATATGTATATATGTATATATGTATATATATCATATTTACTTGATTATTAAAATATATCTATTGCCAATAGATATAAGCATATATTAAATAATAACATATATATAGATATATTAGTATATATGTATATACGTTTCTTCAAACATACTATATACATACATATTAATATATATATTATATATTATATATATACATATCATTATTTTGAATATTAAATTCAAACACATATATGCACGTACTCATTGAATGATGTGTATACATGAAGTGTGTGTGTGTATATATATACATGTCAATTTTATCCAATTGATACTCCCATACATATGGGTTACTAATTCATGAGCATGTGTAGGTACGTCTACCTACATATACTCATACATGCATACACTCACATGTATGAGTTATCATGGACATACACATATATACATATATACATTCTATGTATATACTTCATCGACCAACATATACCAAAAATAATACATAAGAAGAACTCTCTTATGAAGTAATTACTCATTCATATAATCCTAGTCAAAATACTCACAAAACAAGATCATAAACCAATAAGAAAGCATTCACAACCAAGACAGAAGGTTACTTACTAAACACCCAAACTGACTTGACTCAACTTAGACCAACTAAGGTGCTAGTGTGTGTATGATCAACTAGGTTCATCAAGGTTACCAGATCAAGTTCTTCTCTTGAGCGATATTCCCCCTCTCTTCTGTAGGTTCGAGCCTATTCCTGCATCCAGCTTAGTACATCATAATAGTAGTTAGTCAATAACAATACAATCATATGAATTATATACATCATTATCAGTATCATTATAAATATAAACTTGAATTAAACATTCATTCATCAAATTCCATCAAGATTCATATGAAAAACACAATCATAAATGTATATTAAAGCATTTTAACCCATCAAGGTAAAAGTAAATAGGCAATAACACAATGGGGTGTAACATCCTTCTATCTTCTTCTACAACATCCAACCAGACTCTCATTGCCTTCATCATCTCCAACATTTCATCCATTATTCCCACAAAATTTTCCATAAAAAGGTGCTCTTCTTGGCGACATCTCTCCTTGGATCTAGTGCAATTGCCTCAATTCGGTGATCTGGCTATAAGGTCTCAACTTCCTCATAGTCGGTGCTCGAAGATGTGTTCACCATAAGGAATTCCTTCTCTCCCAAAGGACTCGTAAACTTGCTTTGATACTACTTGGTATAGTCATGGATGGAGGGTCCAACAAGGATTGTCCAACCATGCAGCCTAGAGTTCAACACAACAAAAATAACACAAAAAATGCTCAACAAACATGAACTATCATTGATTCAACAACTTGCAGTCTTACATGCATCATATGCCTTATATGCAAAATGACTAGGGCTCACAGGCTTACCGCAAGGGCATTACAAGATATTACAATTGGCACAAGGCCTTATTACAATCCTCAACCTTGAAGGTTGAGTCTCACTAACTATCTCCTAACTACTACCTAATGAATTGAATGGGTTGCCTTCAAATATATTATAAATGATCGTAAATACGAATCTCTAGCTTCAATTATGATTCATGTCGACCTCAAAGGCTTACAACCTCAATTGATATAAGATCAAATGTGTAGGTCATCCAAGAATCTGAGAAACAACACAATAGAAAATGGAATGTATTACGAATCTTCAAGAAAGTTCCCTTGGACCTAAAATTCCTTGTATGATGTTTCATTAAGCTCTGCATGCTCCGAAAAAGGTCCACACAACAAGCCTAAGCTAGGTAGGCCCTGAAGATAACATTCTACAAAAAAATGCAAATCACCTAAAATCTTGATATGTTGTAGATGGCCTTGTGTAGAAGCTATATCCTGCTCCATGAGCTAAGAAATGGTAATGTGGTAAAATGCAAAATGAATTGAACGAGTTTCCTTCTAATAGATTATAAATGATCTTAAATACGAATCTCTAGCTTCAATTATGATTCATGCCGACCTCAAAGGCTTACAACCCCAATGTAAGATCAAATGTGTAGGTCAACCAAGAATATGAGAAACTTCTACCTAATGAACTGAATGAGTTTCCTTCTAATAGATTATAAATGATCTTAAATACGAATCTCTAGCTTCTATCTCCTAACTACTACCTAATGAATTTAATGAACTGAATTCAAGTTGCCTTCTAATAGATTATAAATGATCTTAAATACGAATCTCTAGCTTCAATTATGATTCATGCCAACCTCAAAGGCTTACAACCCCAATGTAAGATCAAATGTGTAGGTCAACCAAGAATATGAGAAACAACCCAATAGAAAATGGAATGTATTGTGAATCTCCAAGAAAGTTCCCTTGGACCTAAAATGCCTTGTATGATGTTTCATTAAGCTCTGCATGCTACGGAAAAGGTCCACAGAAAAAGTCTGAGCTAGGTAGGCCCTGAAGATAACATTCTACAAACGAATGCAAATCACCTAAAATTTGGATATGTTGTAGATGGCCTCTTGTAGAAGCTATATCCTGCTCTGCAAGCTAAGAAATGGTAATGTGGTAAAATGCAAAAGAAACTGTTGAGACAACTACAGACTGAACTAAAAGAAAAGAAATGTCTTTGGTTGATACAAGATTGCTTTACAACTAGGGATGCTCCTGCATCAAATATGCTTAAGCTATGTAAGTGTTGAGATCATGCTCATGTTGCTCTTCTAATGAGGATGCAATGTATAATGAAACACCCCTACAATCTTTCTCTTTGATTATAATGAATTATGGCTTGTCCTTTTATACAACAACTTAGTGTGCAATTTGAATACTTTTATGTTCATGTCAATAAGTAATGACTAGTAGGAAGGGATTTGACTTTGGCTCCAAATTTAAATTTGAATTTGATTTTTTTTTGGGTCAAATCAGTGTTGTGAATTTGGACAAGGTTCATTTATGATCCTTGTAAAATTGATCCGAGTAAAGCAATGAATATACTATAAATCAATACTAATTCCTAAAGATGTACTTATAAAGGTGGGATGAAGTTAAATTTAGATTAATTGCCTAACTTTTATATAGTTACACACCACTTGCACTTAAGTTAATGCATTTGAAAGAAACAAATAGAATATGGCATTATTGCACTTTGGGATTAGTAGAAATGAAATAGTACTACATTATAAAATGTCTAGCTTACACCGATATTTTAAATGTTAACTCCTTGATTATCTTATCTAATGAAAAAATACTAACAAAAACAACATGCCATTTGATCAAGATTGATAACAAAAGATCCAATATAAAAAACCAAATGAATACCAATCAAAATAAAATAAACATAACCCACTTACTAAGACTTGTATAGATTACAATGTGATCTTTATCTTGGAATCATATAGACTATTCAATCTCTAAAGTATCATTAAAAACCCTGCTTTCATGTCGAACATAGTAAAGAAAATAATAATAATAAGGTGTACACTTTTCACCGTTACAGCATGAATAGTACAAGCGTATGCAGAGGGAAAAAATGAAAATTGTGAAATAGAGCACGTCGGGTGGGCAAAATGAATAAAGAAGTCGTTCCCAAAAGTCAATACCTTAAACAAATAATAATAAATATCTATAGTTTGGAAAGTTATATCATTGACCCATTCTCTCCTGGTAAACTTGTATGGCTATTACCCCACGAATCACATCACCTTCCCCGTCCAACACGTTCGCAGAAGAAAAGTATTAGAAATCCGTTCAACGCGCTCTGAGAGGAAAAGTATTAGAAATTTCAATCAATTATCTTGAACAATCCTACATAAGAGGAGGAGGAGAGGAAAGGATTTTACTAAGGAGGCTCGATTTGGAGCGTAAGTGTATTTTCATGCATGCGTGGAGCGTGTGACTTACGTTGTATTCTCCTCTTTAATTCCTAAGGCTCTTTTCCTGGAGGACAAGGAAAATACCCATTCATTCAGTTCTCTGGATGTTTTTGATGCGGTCTTCTTGAGGTAGGTGTGGTTTTGGGATATGGGTTCAAATCTTTTTATTCAATTTCAATCCAATTAATCTCTAGATATCAGAAATATGATACCAAATTCTTTGTTCACTTGATCTTCAGATGAATTTGAAAATATAATTCATTGATGTTCGTTGTTCAATTACAGGAATTTCTTGTTTCCTATCCAAATCTGGTTATTAAACGTGCCCTCTGTGAGCGGTTTTAAGGACATCAATAATTTAAGCCTGTGGAAGAATGGAGAATATGCTTGGCACAGCAAGAATGCTTTTTAATGTGGAAGTGCTACTTGTGCTGATAATAATGATGATGGGTGGAGGGGCATTAGGCCGGTTTGTTGTTGAGAAGAATAGCATACTTGTGATATCTCCAGATTCTATCAAAGGAAAGAAGGACGGTGCTATTGGGAACTTTGGAGTTCCAGAGTATGGAGGGACTATGATTGGGAATGTGGTGTATCCTGATAAAGGACAATCGGCCTGCACTTCCTTTGAAGAATTGGGGGTGTCCTTCAACCATTCTACATCCCGATCAGCTCCAATAATTCTTCTGGTGGATCGGGGAGGTGGTTTATTTCCTTGTTCACCCTCTACTGCCTCTCGTTTTATGCTTATCATTATCTTACATACTGCAATTTACAGTACTCTCGTGTCTTTCACAAGCCCACGAAGTATGAAGTTTTTCGGACATATGTCGGTCAACTCATAATAAATGTCACTTGTACACATGGCAACGATTTATATTCTTGTTTTTATATCTGTACAATCTGTGAAACAGTTTCCTCGTTGAAATTATGCCTCCTTCTTCCTCAATACCCCATACCTGTTCCTTTTCTGTTTTGTTCCCAACCAATAATTAAACAGGAAATTTCATTTTATGATGTATTATGAACCCATGTCTTTCCCCAACCGAAGACATCAGACAGGTAGGAGCATACGATATCACAGATACTAGTATAAAGTTTAAACTACTTATTTGCGAGAAATCGTCTTAATGCAAATGGGCTTTTCAAAGACCATTAGATTGAAATGAAGAGTTTCAGGGGAAAACTCTGTATTTTGAGAAAACAATTTTTTTCAGGGGAAAACTCTGTATTTTGAGAAAACTATTTTTTTTCAAAATACAGAGTTTTCCCCTGAAGCTCTTCGTTTCATTAATAGCCTTCTTATTAAGAATTAAAATCCTTCAGCGGATATTCCCAATTTATTAGTTTGAGCAAACATTTTCCTTGTTTGATATCTTGTAATATTTATTTACTAAATTACTTTCCATGTTGTGTTTCCATCAATAGCTCATGAAATTAGTAGAACCCCATCATTTTCTTTGCTTGGCAAAACGCTCTGACTTGGTACGTTCTTTTAGTGCAGAATGCTATTTTGCAATGAAGGCATGGAATGCACAAAATGGTGGTGCTGCTGCGGTTCTTGTCGCAGATGACCGTGAAGAGCCTCTCATAACCATGGATTCTCCTGAAGAATCCAGCGCATCTGATGATTATCTTGCTAAGATTTCGATTCCATCTGTGTTGATTGAAAAGTCTTTTGGAGATGACTTGAAAAGTACTTTGGGAAAGGGGGAAACAGTAACCATCAAGCTTGATTGGACTGAATCCATGCCTCATCCTGATGAGCGTGTAGAGTATGAGCTGTGGACAAACAGTAACGATGAGTGTGGAAGCAAATGTGACGATCAGATAGACTTTGTGAGAAACTTCAAGGGCCATGCTCAAATATTGGAAAAGAGTGGTTTTACTCAATTTAAACCGCATTATATAACATGGTTCTGCCCTGAAGCCTTTATTTTGAGTAGACAGTGTGTATCACAATGTATCAATCATGGAAGGTATTGCGTTCCAGATCCAGATCAGGACTTAAGCGAAGGTTATGAGGGAAAGGATGTTGTTATTGAAAATCTGAGGCAGCTTTGTGTCTTCAGGGTTGCAAACGAAAGTAACAAACCTTGGGCTTGGTGGGACTATGTTACAGACTTCCACATTAGATGCCCAATGAAAGATAAAAAATACAATCAAGACTGTGCTGAGGACGTCATCGGATCTTTAGGTGAGGTTACACTTAGATAAGGATTGAAAATTGAAAAGAAAAATGTCTTTTCCATAATCATTTTGTATAACTAGCTCATTACTGTTTGTCGAGTTCTTGTTAGGCTTGCCTGTAGACAAGGTCCAGGAAGGCATGGGTGACCCAAAAGCTGATGCAGAAAACCCTGTATTAAAGGCAGAACAAGATGCTCAGGTCAGTACTAATTTGTGGTAATTTCTTTCTTTTTATGCATCCGGCTGGTTGCTGATAAGTTGCATATAACATTGACATCTGTGTTGATTAGGTTGGACAAGGCCCACGTGGTGATGTAACTATCCTGCCAACTCTGGTCATTAACAATGTGCAGTACCGAGGTCAGTTCTGTTGTTGGATTTAAAGAAATTTTACATATATGCATATTCTTGTGTACTGTTATGTCATATGTCGTGTATTAATTAATATCTCTTGTAACAGATTATAGCGATGGTAGTTGTATACATTATGCTTTCTTTCATGTGTTGTCTTTTATCTTTATTAGAGTGTATTCAATATTCTAACCTGTTATTTATGGATATGGTGCTCAATTCAGTCACACTGTAATCTGTATCTGGTGTCTCATTTGTAAGAGCTGGTTTAGTAACTACATGTATAAGTTTAATGTGATAGCTATAAAAGTTTTGTTATGAAATTGTATTTCATGTGCTGGCAAAGGCTGGTTTGAAGGACATCCACTTCAATACCTTGCTTGCAATTATAAATATGGTGTTCTACAATATTAAGAAAACAATCTATGTAAAAAAATTCATTCTCTCTGCAACATTTTTGGCTTTCATCTTAATTTCATCTTTTCTTCTATTGTGACAGGCAAGCTGGAGAGAAGTGCTATATTGAAGGCCATATGTGCAGGATTTAAAGAAACAACCGAGCCTCTAATTTGTTTGACTGGAGGTAGATTCCAGTAACCTTTTATATTTAGTCTAATAAGATATTGGTGTTTTGGCTTTCTTAATCCAAGTCATGGTAATAGAAATTTCCAAATTGATTTTAAAAAATATACTGATTTTCTTAAAAAGAATCTTGTATGTTGTTTCATTCTTGTTTTTTGTCCTGATTTTTTTTCTTCAATATATTTTACATTTTTTCAAGCATCTTGAATATCATATTTTTACAAACACAGCTGATATAATCGATGTTTACCATCTTTAAATGCAGATATAGAGACAAATGAATGCCTGACAAATAATGGTGGTTGCTGGCAAAACACAAAGGCTAATATAACTGCTTGCAAGGTATTTACTTATGAATAAAGGTTACATCCTGATTTACATATATGAAAACAATTTCCATCTCTTTTAAGCTTTATTCATCTCAAGGTGCAATTCACAAACACAAGAATACTGGTTTTAATTCCTCAGGATACCTTTAGGGGCAGAGTATGTGAATGCCCCCTCGTGTCTGGAGTTCAGTTTAAAGGAGATGGCTATTCACATTGTGAAGGTTTGTTGAATCTAATTCTGAATAACATTGCTTGCTATTGTATTATGAGAGGAAAAAAAAAAAAAAGCAAATAAAAAGGGTTAAAGACAATATATATCAACAGAATAGCAAAATTGACATAAAATAGCAAACCTTCTTTTGGATTTTAGCTGTTTATTTTTCTCCTAGGTGCTGAGTGCCTTTATATTTATGTAGGAATTTTATTTTCTATCATTCCGTGGGCATTTTCAAAATACTTTTGCCTTCTTTCATACAAAACAAATATGTGTTTTCTGGCAAACTATGGTATAATATCAAACATAATATCCAGTTTCGTTGTAATAATATAGACATTATGGTTTCTCTTGTTGCAGTGGAATCTTCAAAACATATATTCATTGGTTTTAGTGGGAGGTCCGAGGAACTATCATTGACTCCTTTTCCAAGCAAGACAATTTTTTGTTGTCTCCACAAATTATAATATAATATAGCTGAAAACAGTACGGGTATGTAACACAGCCGACCCATGGAGAGGGTAGCACTGCAATTTTTATATCCCATGTGTCCCATTAAACATGACTCATTAAGGATGCAGAAAATTTGTGATGCATAAACAAATTGTAGTCACTATTGGGCCGAAGAAGAAGGGAGGCCAAAACTTTGCACACCCACTATAATCTAAATTATTTGACAATTTCTCACCAATTTTGTTTTGTTTTGGACGTAGCCTTGTAAAAACTTTTAGCAGAGCCAATTTTTCATTATCCCGCAGGAGCAATTTACTCCAAAAGACTTATACATTTACTTAGTATACTATCTCCTGAGAAAGTTTAGGAAGATCCATCCCAATGGACTGATCTCGAAATTGGAACCTACTTTCTGATTTCGACAAATGTCAGTCACAACTAGCAACAACCAAAGTGGCATTTGTATTGTTTACATGGTCTTTGAAACGGCATATGATAAAATGGACAGAGGAACCTGCAAAGGAGGCCGGGAAAGCTTAAGACTGAACCCTTGGCCATCCCGCATACGTAAAAAATGATTTTATGGCCTATTATAATGAAATGATGTGCAGGTTGGATTAAGGCCCACACAGAACCCCTTTTCTAAAAAATATTGAGCAATGATAAAAATTCCAGAAGTATCTGTTATAATCCATTTCTCCCTAGGACACATCAATTAGTTTGTATTTTAGAGGCATAATATACCACAAGAAACTAAAGACGTGTACTGTGGGGTAGGGTACACATTTTGGAGACGGGTATTTCTTGGAGATGGGAAGACCCGCAAGAGACATCTCTAGCAGGCAGGATGTCTTCCAATGTCTCCTGATGCCCTGATGGACACGGGGTTACAGCTAAACTTTAGAAATGAAATAAGAGGAATAAGAAATAAATGAAATTCTTTAAATCCTAAAAGATCAAAAGATCACATCCAAGCCATTTCTCACTCACAAACAAAAATTTAGGAAGAATTTAAAGACTATGACAAACAAATTTAAGTTTTCACCAGCATTGATCTGCTAGGAAGATTGTTATTTGACAAGTATAGCATCATAGCTAGAAGGAAAAACATTATTTGAAATTTGAACATATATTAAACATACCTGTACCTTACATATGCTCATACCCTTCTCCCAAAAGTGTTGTTTGAGTTATCATCTCTGTACCTGTACCTTACATATGCTCATACCCTCCTCCCAAAAGTGTTGTTTGAGTTCTCATCTCTGTACCTGTACCTATCTCTTGGTGACTATGTTACATGCATATTGTTATCATGCATTCTTTAAGATTTTCCTTCAACTATAGAGTTAAGTTCTCTTCGAAAGCCCTTTTTGGTTCTCTTATATGGAGATGCTTTAGACTGTCCTTTCATTTTCTAAATTATCTTGGCAAGCTTTATGTCCAATATAAATGTGTTTTTGTGATTTATAGACATTATTATAATTTCCTTTCTTCATTCTTTCTATATGTTGTTTTCCTCGTTCACCCTTTCAGGTATAGGAAAATGGGCTGCTATAGTAAGGTTGTTCAATTCCAGATGGTGAACCAGGCTTTTATGATCTTACTTGAAATTCTTGGTTATATGCATCTTGCTACAAACCACCTTTTTTTTGGAAGCTTATAAATGCATGGGGAATTTTCTTAGAGATATCATTGTTATGAATTTGAGACAATTGTCTGATCCTGGTCATATATAGAACCACTATTATTTAATCTGATTATGTCCCCTACTATGCTTCATTAGTATAATGAGCTGCCCTGATAACAAAAGGTTGATTTCTCTAAAAGGTCTGTTTTTGAGCTAGCTAAACTTGGGACAAAATGCTACCTGAAACCTTATTAGGTGCCTACATTTTAAATATGGTTGGCTATTAAGGATGGAAAGCAGTCTCACCCATCTTGGGGAAGGAAACCAACTTGAGTGACCCTCTTTTATGCTTAAAAAATGTACTTTTAAGGTCAAAATCTTTCTTACAACATTTGGGTATGCCGTGAAACTTTATAACAAATTTGAGCTTATTCATTACCAGAACACATTTATTAGAAGATTATTGCATATTAAAATTACCATCAATGTGGGTATGTAAATGTATTATACAATGATATGAACAGCTAATAAAAATAACATTGGTCCATAGGTGATGGGTAAATAGTATTGCCAAGCCTTATACAGTATAGAACACTAAAAAGTTCTTGGGACAGGCATCATATCTCAGCCTGACCTGGGAGTAATGCACCAGATGTTGGCAAGACGATGAGGGATATGTTTTGCAAAGCTTCACACCAGCCATTTATCTTATGACATAAAGATGGTTCTTTGAGCCATTTGTTTATTCTTTTCTCAATATTTGTTATTAATGGGGGATACTGGTGTAGTCTAAGTTGGTTTTCATTAGCCATTTGAATTTTGAATTGCACTAAATATATTTTAATCAATCTGAATGAAAGCTTAGCTTTATGCTTAGAGTTTTATTTATTTCAATTCTAGTAGTGGGTGATAAATGTTTTACAGGCAGTCTCTTAAAACCTGTCAAGCTAAAAACAGCTTAGCAGGAGCTAAACTAGGCATTCTAAATTTCTTGAAATTGCTTAGGAGGGTATCAAGATTGTTCAAATATTTGGAAACCTTTTCAATTTTAGTTTCTTTTTAAAATTTAATGGCCTGTAGCCTTAATAAAATGTGTTAAGAGAATGCTGCTTGAAATACATAGATTTTGTTTTCTTGTTTAATGTCTTTTTGAAATTCAATGGCCTGTAGCCTTAATAAAATGTGTTAATAGAATGCTGTTTGAAATACATAGATCTACTTTTCTTGTTTATCTTAAATTAGCTACTGCTAGTTGGATAAAGTATCTGATACCCATAAGGATGCATATAGCATTTTTTTGAAAATTAATATTTTAAAGTAAAAAAATAGATGCTAACCAAAACAAATATTAATTATATTGATATTTGATAATCATCATCATTACATAAACAATTAAGTTTTATATAATAATCATTTAAGATAATCTGAGACAGAGTAGGAGGCCTCGTCTGCTGATTATTTTGAAAACATTACTGAGGTCCTCTGAAATGACTATATTTCCAGTTAATTCATAAACAAATTTTCTGCAATGAAAAACAACTAAACAAGTAAATTTGCATGAAAGAAAAAGGAAATTACAAGTCTAATGGTGTATTTTGTTAGTTATTTTAACTCTTCTCAATTACATATCAAGACTATATAATCATAATCTATGTGATATATATATGAGAAACCTCTATAGCAAGTATTTTTGATGTTTCAATTATTTAATTGCAAAATTTGAATGTTTTTCCTTAGAACCCTACGCCAGATACGATGGCAAATGTACTGTATCTGGGTGTTTGGATACGGCCCGGATATGGGCTCCTATGCAAATAAATCCAGATACGGTATCCCGGCATATGGAATACTTATATGGGAATAGGTGTATGTGGGCGGGAGAAGGGAAGTATTTGGTAACTCTGCTGATAGTGTCTCTTAATTTATTTGTTAATGGCAGCCACTGGAGCAGGTCGTTGTAGGATTGAAAATGGAGGTTGCTGGTCAGAAACTAAAAATGGCGAAACATTTTCTGCATGCTTGGTAATGATTCTTTTACATTGATCCTTATTCTCGTTGGCTTTAGAAGTTGGATACAGGTTTTCCTGTTGGTTGAATCCATGCTTCATTTATTTGCTTACTATCGTGTCTATGCTAAAATCAATAGGAATCTCAATTCAGCGGTTGTCAATGCCCTACTGGCTTCCGTGGTGATGGGCACACGTGTGAAGGTACTTATTCCCTCCCCGTTTTAGAAATATGTAAATTTCGTTTTATGATTTTTCGTCCACGTTTTCTAGGGTTCTTAGTAGTGATACTGAAGATCTTATTTTAGATTGATATAAGGTGTTGCTCTATTTTAAACCTGTATGTGCAAATTTGGTTTAGTTTCGTTGGTGTATTGAAATTTTCCTTTTCCTATTTTCCAGATATTGATGAATGCCGAGAAGGAGTTGCTTGTCAGTGCAGTGGTTGTACATGCAAAAACAAATGGGGAGGATTTGATTGCAAATGTAAGGGAGATCTTCTATACATCGCAGATCAGGATACATGCATTGGTGAGATATTCGTGCTTTAGGCTTCTCTCAGAAGAAATCAATACTACGATTTTTCTTGCCTCTCTTTTCACAAGTGCACTAGAGACAAGGAATTACCTGATTTGATTTCATTGAAGAGAGGCATCCTTTTACCTACTAATAGAGAAAAAGAGTTCCTTTATAACATTTACGGTGTACTGGCTTTAAGGATTTCTCTGTAGTCTATACTTCGTTTACCCTGCACTGGCTTTATATTTAAGGACAATTGTTTAATATTTGTTATTTCCTTGCAGCTCCTCATTTCTTTGTTTTAAGGTATTAAATAACTTTCACTTCTCTGAGAGTGTTCTTGTTTTTTTCTTTTTTGTGGGTGGTATAATATGCAGGCAGAAATGCTTCAAGATTTGGCTGGTTTTTGACACTTCTTGTTCTCGCTGGCTTAGTGGGTATTGCTGTTGCTGGTTATGTGTTTTACAAGTATAGACTTCGGGTAAGTTCTGTAAATTTAAAGACTAACCAGTAAGGCTTTCCCTTTATCCTTTGATTTTAGTTAGCTCTGCATCTTAATCCTGTCCTAGCTTAAAAATGCTACAATGCTGAAATATTTAAATGTTTTGCAGTCGTACATGGATTCTGAAATCATGGCTATAATGTCCCAATATATGCCATTGGACAATCAAAGTGAGGTTCACCAAGCACAACAACAAAATTCAGTATGAGATGCGGTCTTTTCCCTCCTGATGAGCTTTGGTACAGTCTATATTCCCATGTTGGTGTGAACTTTGCATTATACTCACTAGCTGTTCTTTCTAATACTGGATGATTTCAAATTTCATGGATTTTCAAGTATCAAGATTGCCTATGTTATATATAGCAAGCGATCTTTTCTTCTGGTTTTGACTTAATAAATTTTTGCTTCGAACCAATTTTAGGGAAATGTTTGCATTCACTTTAGTACATAGTTATATACCTCTGCTATATTTTCTCACAGTAGAGGTTGTCTTTCTTGAACATGCAGGAAAGAGGACCTAATTCAACTGAGAAAGGATATGGACTGACGCTGGCCTGATGTTTTATTTACTAGTGGATTTTCTCTGCTAACTTGTTCAACAGCCTATTGAAATCTGATTAGTTATTTGTCTCCTGTTGATGCATTCATTCGTTTGGGGGATAACAGTTCTATTTTCCCTACTGATGAATCTGTTCCAGCCTTTGAGTCAGATTTCAAAGGAAGCTATGACAAATAATCAGGCAGAAGCTATTGTCTATAAATGTAGCCGATAGTCATATCAATGCATCTCTGTTGAACGTGTATAATTGAGAAATATAGTCATGCATGGTCAGATGTTAATGTAACACATATAGACAGCAAAATTATCAATGGGTTTGAAGAATGGCTTAGGTATGATCTGGTGTACTTGTCTGGATTCCTTATCTGTGTTTGTTTACCTCTCTATTTTGCCTTCTGTTATTTACTTTTTTGTTGTGGGAATAGAAAAAACCAAGTCTGTCTCAAGAGTTTAGTGCTTCTATTAATGCATGGTACTACTAAGAAAATTATGCTTTATTTGGGCCATTAACAGTTGAGTGGTTCTAGCTGGGAAATTGATTTCACAAAATGTACTTCTGCTGCCTTTGCTTGCAGTAAAGGCTATTAATAGAGAAACGGTACACTGATTTCATCTGGAGTAAAGTTAGCAAGTTAATTAAACAAGGTAGGCAAAAAGATGGGAAGGATTGTGGAGGTTTCAAACTACATCATATGATGTTTCCTTTATTGTTGACTTGACCTCATTTATTGCACATATTTAAAACTGGATTAATTTTCTTAAAAAGAATATTGAAGGGTTGTTTGTTTTATCTCAGAAAATAGGGAAGGTCTACCTTTATTATTGTGTTATGGTCCTTTTTCCCTTCTTGTTTAAGAGTCCCTTTAGGCAATCTCCTAGTATGTTCCAATTCTCAACTTAGCTCAATTTGTGCATATGGTGACCCCAATCCTTAGACTACTTTTCTAAGTCATATAATTTGGGTCAACCCATTTCCGTAGTTTTTCTCTTTCTAGGTCAACACTACAATCATGGCCATGACCTTGGTCATGATTGAGGGGCAGCCTCAACTCCCAATTTTAAATTCTCTTTTTCACCTTTTGAGATGCCTTCTTCATATCCTAGTCATTACACCTTTTCAGCGTGTGCATTATTTGGACTGATTTGAGCATCTAAGATTTTGTATAGTAAGTGCTGTAATTACACTACTTTCATTACACACATTTTATGACTTCATTAGTTCTAGCTCTTGATTTAATGAGTTTTGGAATATTGCATGTAACCTTCTAACTCTTGATTCATGGATTTCACAGAATTAGATTTTAATGTAATTATATAATTTTGTAAAGAGTGTGTAATAAGTCCTTTTTATAAAGGTTGAACTAAATATGGATAAAAAGATTCAATTTTTAGTAGGAGGTGTTAATTTGGATACGGTAGATAAGGTAGAGATTTATTTATTTTTATTGTCTAATTTTTAAATGTAGATTATGTAAATGTTTTTACCCTCTTTAAGAATGAATTTGTTTATGGTTATTATAATAACTTAACTGATTTTTAAGATGGTTTCTAATGATTATGTTAGTGATATCTTAATTTTTCATGATGCTTTAGAATGTGATACATTAGTTGTCTATAATGAGTATGCGATGATTCAATAAACTCGATGGCCCTAAGTGTTGACAATGCTAACTTTGATGTAGAAAGAATTCTTGATAGTATTTAGGTTGTAATTTACTAGTATATAATTATTTGAGTTTAAATTATATAGTATGATGAGATCTTTTGACTAACTACAATCATTATATTAATATGTAAATGAGTATTTTAATGTTTATAACAATTTTTGTAAGTAACAATTCAGAATTAAACTAGGAAACAAATGCAAAACAAAAAACTTCATACTCTAAACTATTACAAACCTCGAATAGAGCATGCAAATGGAGTTTAAACAAAGCAAATAATTTTTTTGTTTTTTGCTTCTTTTTTTCCATAAAACTCCATTGTTGAGTGTGATTTGCTCCAATGATGGTTGGGATGTGGATGCTCTTATTACACATAAGAATACTATTTTGATAGCATATAGTTATCTCAAATGGAATGGATGAAATGAATGCAAGTGTATCTCAATTTATAGGTTTTTGGAAGAGGAAATAGATGGTGGAGATGTGATGGAGAGATCAATAGTGGAGGATGAATGAACGACAAAGGATGAATAAGAGGACTTCCCTAGGATTGAAGAGAGAATGGAGGATTATGATTGAAGTTGTTGGAATGTGAGGCTAGGATGCACTTACCAAAAATAATTAGTCACAACTATGAGGGATGTCGAGGACAAGAGTACTTAGGGCCCCTTTATTCTTGGAAGTTAGTGGAGAGAATATTGCAACCATAAGGGATGTGGGGGACAAGTCTACTTAAGACCCCTTAATTCTTGAAATTTGGTGGAGAGAATATAGCCATAGTTAAAAAATAATATTATTTAGTTATTTTAGCCATATGATGAAAAATATGTGCATAAATAATAATAATAATAAATTATTTAATTATGTGAGATAAATTATTTAATTGCATAGGGGACATTATGTGAAGGGGACTTGACTAGATGATGTAATTATTTGGTTGATTAGTATAAGAGTGCACTAGGAGAATATTTAGGTGTCTACATCTTTCCCTCTGATACATTGTTGTGACTAGGTGGTGATGTGTCAAAGAAGAATAAAGAGTAGGATAGATGACGATTGAACATATTGATAGATGATGATTGAACATATTGATTGATGTTGCTTGGATGATTAGATGGTATGATTCTAGATTGCATGGTTGTACATGTTTGATGATGATATTGTTGCAAGTATGTGTACTTGGAGTTGTCCTTGATGTCAGCAGGCTTATGTTTGTGTTGTCATTGATGTCAACTAGTGATGGTTGAGAAGCTGTGATGATGCTTTGATTAGTTTCATTACATTGTCATTAGTAAGTACTATTGATGTCAACCTCTAGTATTGCTTTGATAAGCTTTTGTTTATGGATGTATAGCTATGTTGCAGTTGGTCTGGTGGTGATGAGGAAGTATTAAAGATAATGAGAATGTGTTTATGGTGCTTGGTTTCCAAGTTCTTTTGAGAAATTTTGAATAAAAGAGGAAGCAGTATGTTGTAGAGGTGTTCTGGTATACAAAGTGGTGCTTTGGTTTTGCTCCACATTTCTTCTATGTTGAATATCTGCTTGTGTGGTTCGAATATGTTCATTAGAGGTGTTCATAGATGTTATATCCAAAATTTCTTGGACTGGATTGTTGTGCAAAAAAAGTTGTGTTCACCAGTCTATGAACTATGTTGCAATGTTGTTTGGGAGAAATGGTTTTGCTCTGCATTTCTTCACAGTTTGATTTCTAGTCTCGCAGGTTTGGAAATGTGTTGATAAGGTTCATATCTATCTTCAGTTGAAGTTGTTCATGGTTTGGTGCTCTGTAAGTTGATTTCTTGAGTTACAGTATGTGGAAGTTTATCTGGGTGAACAAGATGAGTTTGTTCTTCAAGTGAAAGTTGTTGCGAAGGAATTTATTGGATTTCAAGGTGTTTGTGGAATATTCTAGATTGTGTTTAAGAGTTGTGTGTGGTATGTGAGTCATCTTTTGATTTGAGGAAGCGTGTACTTAAATGTTAATGGTGTTTACATAGGTTTGGCCAACCTTGGGTGTTTACACTAATTACGGATTTGCTTCAGCGATTGTGGAAGCATGGTGTGGCATATATGCATGATTGGGGTCTGAGTTAAGATGTGTGGTCCACTTTCATTCCTTTCCACTATGAGAATGTTTTGGTGCCGACCTAATTTGAATTTGCAAGGTTGAGGTGCATAGCTGACCTTGGAGAATGTTTTCAAGGTTGAAGAAGGTATAAATAAGTATTGTGTTGATGGAGGATTGGAGTGTAGAGTGTAATGTGAATCATAGAGTTGTGAAGTGTGAATTTATGAAGTGTAGTACGAGCTTCAATGTGCTAAACTACTGGAAGTAGTGAGCATAAGGTGTCTACAATCTTCAGAAAGGCTGTGAATGTGTTGGTGGTGTTGTGGTGGACTTTTCTAGTACAGTGAGATGGATTTCTCACTATAACATTATTCTTTTCTTCTTTTCTGTAATCTAGTAGTGAGCCATTGGAAGTGAGCCCTTCTTTCTTTTGGGCAGTGAGCCCTCTGACAATGAGCCTATTGTATTCGATGTTGCAATTACTTTATATTGTGAGCTAATCCTCACCGTGGTTTTTCCCTTTTTGGGTTTTCCATGTAAATCTAGTGTTCTATTGAGCATGGCATTGATGTGTTTCAGTTTATGTTATTTTCTTTCATGCTAAATCATTCTGACATATTAAGGGTTAACTAAGTTGTTGTGGATCTGAATGTTTATGAAGGTTTTGAAGTTTTAATGTACAACTGATTCACCCCCCTCTCAGTTTTCTTGTGCATTCAACAAATATTTCATAAGGATGTAATGCAACTAAAATGACACATGTTTTAGTAGAAAGAAAATGATGGATAAAATAGAAATAAGATGGTAAAAGAGGATAAAGGATGAATGTTATTAAAGTAACTTCATGTGCATAGAGAAACCTATTATTTGTTTGAGCACTAGAGTTATGCACCATGATATGATGGATCATGATGACGATGCACTATGCGCTTATGGACTGACACAAAACAAAGAAGTTGCAAATAGCATAATGATCCAAGAGACGCATTTTCATGACATACCATAATATGAAGGATTGAGGGTAATCGTGACAGTGTGACAGATGGAGCACTATGACTATAAATAACATGAATTAACACAAAATCAAAGTTATAAATAGCATAGTGATCCAAAATACATGTTGTCGAGGTATGCCATCATATAAAGAATGAAGGTGATTGTGATGGTGTGATATATGGAGCACTAGGACCATATGCAACAAAAAGACACAAACACATGCAAAAAATTAATCAAAAACATGCAAGAAAGATAAGATGGTATCTAATGAAATGTTGAAGCCAAGGAGTATGGGATGATAAGTGGGATTGAAGGATAGAGAATGAAGGGTGGGATGGGAAAGAGTCCAAAAAAGGATTGAATTAGGGTGGGAGGAGTGTGACGATAGATGGAGGTGGAAATATCATGCTCTAGTGGGGATAATTTGTGGTAACCATTCCTTACAAAATGTCAACAAGGGGATGCTCCCACTTGAGCGTAAAATCAAGGAAACGATGTGGAATGAGTAAGGATAAAAATGGAATGGAAGGGATGGAGGGAGGTAAATGAATGAATGGGGGGAGCGAGGAGAGATGAAAATTAAGTGATATATGTGAGAGAAATGATAGAGAGGGATGGGAGAAATGATTGACGGATGAAAACAAATGATGGATAGGGATCTTGAGTGAACGATTTGAGGAATGATGGGATGGGTGGAATGTGATAAATGAGATGATATGGAGTGATGCATGCTCATAAACTAGAGTGGTTTCCTACTACATGTGAAACCTATTTTCTAGGTTTTTATCATGGTACTTGCCTAAGGTGCCACAAGGAGTGGTTTTCACCATTGGAAAAATTTATTTCTCTTTACTATTTTTAAACTTTTTTTTAGATTTGTTGATTTTTTTTTTTAATTTTTATGTTAAAATATTGGTGCTAATGGTTTAAGCGTAAAAGTGATTGAGATGGATCATGGGATCATATATTTCATGGCCTTCAAGAGTATCCAACATGTATGCTCCTAATCCAAATCTTGTAGTGATAACATAGGGACCCAACTAGTTTGGTTTAAACTTCCCTTTCTTCTCTCTATCTTGAGTAGTGTTCTTCTAATTTTCCTTAAGGACAAGGTATCCAACCTCAAACTCTCTTGTGTATATGCATTTATTATATCCATGATGAAACCTATGATGGTATGCTTTGAGGTGATTGATAGCAATGTGACAGTGCTCCTCAAGGAGTTCTAGATCATGTAATCATGCCGCTCTAGAGTCCTCTAAGATGAGGTTGCATAAAGAGACACAAAGAGTGTAGCTCGACCTCTATTGGAAAGATTGATTTGACACCATAAACAAGGGAATATAGATGGAAACCTATGGGAG
Source organism: Sequoia sempervirens (assembly GCA_007258455.2). Lineage (NCBI taxonomy): Eukaryota > Viridiplantae > Streptophyta > Pinopsida > Cupressales > Cupressaceae > Sequoia > Sequoia sempervirens. Next base: position 156,381,157 of record VDFB02000002.1, on the reverse strand, counting down.
TGAAAATATTGGTGTGGTAGGTCCAAAGGACAACATTGAGTTGAAGGTGCCAATCATGAATAACATCATTGACAATTTTCTTGAGGATTTTTGTATTATGGTTTTGTTAGATACTACAACTTGGTCATTACCTTGTGGGTAATATGAGGTGGACCATTTGTGCTTGATATGAAATTTCTCACATAGGGATTACACTTCATGGTTTTTGAAATATTTGATGTTGTTTTTGATAATGGTGGATGGAATGCCAAAATGACAAGTGAGATGGTTGAGGATGAATTGGATATTTGGATGTTAGTGGTAAAAGTGAGTGGAATCACTTCAACCAACTTGTTGAAATAATCGATAACAGTAATATGAATTTATGGTCATTGGAGGAGGTGGGATTAATATTTCCAATGAGCTCAAGACCCCATGTAGAGAAGGGACATGGAATGACAATATGATAGAAGGATTGTGATAGTACATGAATGAGATCCCCATGTTTTTGACAAGCAAGGAATTTTTTCACATATTGACAAGCATCCAATTCCATGGCAAGGAAATAATAACTTACATAAAGGAGTTTCTTGGCCAAGATCATGTTGTTCATATGAGCACCAAAAATTCCATTATGGAATTCATGAAGTGTTAGGTTAGCCTCATCTGAGTTGAGACATATAAGAAACGTACTATCATATCCCTTATGATAGAGCATGACACCAAGGAGAGTGTAACAAGAGGTGCATTGAATAAGGGATTGGCATTTGGTGGATGACAAGTCTAGAGGAATGGTTTAGTTTTGGAGATAGACATAGATGTCATTGTATCAAGGAGTGTTATAACCAATCACATATCATGTTGGAGAATGGTAGATCATAAGTAGGGATGCATTTTTTTTATATAAGAAAGTGATACTCATGAGCTTCATACAGAATATCCAATATGACCATTACATCAATATCTTTGTTGTTGATACAATAAATTTTCTCAAAAGATATATCCAAGAAATATTATTTAAATTATCCACCATAAATTTATAGGGTACAAGCTTGTCATCCTTAGTAAGGAACTCACCATTGACCTCTTTAACTATCCACTTTGAATCTTTGAAGACCTATAAGTGTTGGACATTTCATTGTATTTCTAGTTTTAGACTAGATATCAATGCCTCATATTTCACTAAGTTGTTTGTGCAAGGAAAACCAATGCAATATGATTTTGGTTTGAAATTTCCTTGGTGGGTGATGAAAACAATATTGGCACTTGATCCATGTGAGGTAAATCATCCATAAAAGTATAATGGATCTATTGTTTGGATTATTCAATGTGAAGGATGGATTCATCTAAAAATTATGTGATCAAAGAATGATAGTCTTAAATAGGAGCACTCACTAATTGATTTGCTATAAATTTCCCCTTGATATCCATCTAATTGATATAATCAATATAAAACTCACTAAGGATCACAACAAACTTTTCCATTCTATTAGTAAGGGATGATTTGGACAAGTATTCTAATGGGCCAATTTTGGCAATAAGATGGGTGGTAGCATTAAGCATGTAATGCCAATTTCTTCACATGGAAAACACTATTTCAAGGAAACATTTCTCCATGGATGAGTTCACATCCCACTAATATCTTGTTGAGGTAGTATAGATGTCATTCTCTCTTCCTTGATCATTATGCTAAGCTAAGAGGGCACCTAAGGCATGTTGTTTAACTAAGATGTAGAGCAAAACAGGCCTATCTAGAGTGGGTGCCTTTAGGATTGGAGGATTGGACATGTATTATTTAATCTTGTCAAAAAATTAGCATGATTGGTCCCACTCAAATTTGACAATTTTCAAAGTATATGTGAAAAAATATGACACTTATCTAGTAACTAGGAAATGAACCACTTGATAGCCTAGAGTTTTCTTCATAAGCTACATAGTTGTGTAAGGTAACTGTACACAAGTAAAAATGACCTAACACGTATCACACATCCTAAATGACATTTTTTTATCATCAACATCATTATCATTAATATCACTACATTTCACATCATTTACATTAAAAACCCTATTTTCCTCTATTAATTGAATAATCTTTAAATTATTTAATTAATTCACTATTCCATCATTTATCTAACTTTATTCCTCTTGATTAATTAAATAACGTAAATTATTTAATTATGTCGTTAACATAACCTATTCTCCTAAATCAATTAAATTGTTATCACTTAAGGGTAAGTGCACCAAGATGGTTCCCAAAAAGGGGGCTTAAGTGGCCACTTTTTTTTTTTCTTTCTGAAATAAGGAAATACTGACCTTGGACGTGAAATTGAGGATAGTTACACTAAATTTTTTGAGATGGAACAAAAACAAGGATCGAAGTGCCCCGAGTCTACTTTCTAAACTACTAATTTATTTTGAAAATGGTTGAGATTAAGGGGTTCAAAAGAGGGACGTACACAAATTGGTGCTATTTTTGTCAAGAAAACATAACATAGCAACTCTTGTACGACCCGAAAACGGTGAACTTTTTTGTAGTATTTTTAAAATCGCTATGGTCAAAAGTTATCTAACATTATCTAGTTGATGCACAATTTTTCTGATAATTTTTTAATGAATATTTGATTTTTTACTAATTTTCTAAGTGGGCACTTCCTGAAAAGCAGAATTTTGGCCGTGCTCCCCCTAAATTTTTTTGAAGGTAATTGATTTTTTTAAAATTTGTAGAATGGAGTCTAGTTTCTAAAAATGTAATTTATTTGAAATTTTGATGAACGGTTAATTTATAACGAAAAAACACACCAAACACTGCTTTTTGGCGAAAAATAGACATATAAACAAAATAAATTATGGATGAAAGGATTAACATTGTTAAAAAGTGACAAAAATTACATCGTTGGATAGCTAAGAGAGAACCTAACATTACCCATGTGTTCAATTTGGTCGATATTGAACTAGATGCAATCTCGACGGTGAGCACGAACCCGATTATGTGAAAAAATTGTAGAATTTGCAAAAACACATCTCTGGTCGTTGGGAATGCCCTCCAAGCCTTTGGGTTGGTATTTCAAGGCAAATACCAATGCTAAGGCTTGGGGATTCCCAAAGCAAAATATAACGTGTGTGTGTTATAACGCGCTCGCGTTGTGTCTTAGTTTTGACAATTTTTTGCTTATCCGGGATACATGTCAAGCAAGACTAACGCGTGCGCATTATAACACGCTCGCATTATGTCTTCGTTAATGTTAAATGCCACTCTATTGAATGTTTGTTGATATATTTGTATGTTTGTATGTACATGTATGCTGGTGTGTCATGTATGTATGTATGTATATATCCTTATATGTATGTATGTATGCCTATATGTATTAGTGCATGTATATTGTATGGATGTAGGATTTTATGTACATTTGTATTATGATTGTATGTATTTATGTATGTCTTTAGAGGGAGGGAGAATTTTAAGAGAGAGAGAGTTGTCTAGGTAGGGTGCGATGGGGAGAGGGAGAGAGAGTTCAAAGAGGGAGACAGGTTGGAAGTGAGAGTTTAAAAGAGAGGGAGTGGGAGAGAAGGGGTTAGAGTGAGGGGGACTTAGCTAGGTAGGGTGAGATGGAGAGACTTGAGAGATAGGTAGGGAGAGGGAGTGGGAGAGAGAGGGAGTGGGAGAGAGTGGGAGAGGTTGGGAGAGAGTGGGAGGGAGGGAGGAAGAGAGTGAGAGAGAGGGAGAGGGTGGGAGAGGTGTGAGAGAGGAGGAGGGAGGAAGGAGAGAGAGTGGGAGAGGTTGGGAGAGGGAGAGAGTGGGAGAGGTGGGAGAGAGTGGGATAGAGTGAGATAGGGTGTGAGAGGGAGAGGGGTGTGAGAAAGAAAGTGGGAGGGAGGGAGGAAGAGAGGTGGAGAGAGGAGAGAGGGGAGAGGTTGGGAGAGTGGGAGAGTGGGAGAGAGGTGGAGAGTGGGAGATAGGGGAGTGGAGAGGAGTGGGAGAGGGTGGGAGAGGGTGTGAGAGAGAGGGAGAGAGTGAGGAGAGGGTGAGAGAGTGGAGAGGTGAGAGGGTGGGAGAGAGGGTGTGAGAGAGTGGGAGAGAGTATAGACAAAGAGAGAAAATAAATCTATAAAAGAAACCAACTTTATGATAACACGAGCACATTTTTTAGAAGTAGAGACATGACCGTTTTAGGAAGAAATAACACACTCACATTATAATGTGAGCTTGTTTTTTCTTGCACTAAAAATGGTAAAAAAACACAATATACCCGTGATGTTGGCCCACATTCTGCATATTCTCCTGGTTCTACGTGTGCTTCAACAAAAAGTAGCTTTTTGAAGATTGAGTGAAGTGTCCATGCATGATTTTTAGATTCCACCATGTTTTTATGATCTTTTCACCACCTTTGCATGAAATAGCATAGTTTTCATGTTGAAAGGCATATAATATCAATTCAATTTTGAATTCTGGTGATAATTGTTATACAATTGAAGTTTGGAGGGGAACAACCTTTTGAAAAAGTTAAATTGTTGAGGAGTTTGAGGAAAGAATAAGCAAAGGCTACATAATTGGGTAGAACTCCTCCATTTCAAACTTTGGTTTTTTAGGTATGTGAAGTCTTTGTACATTTTATTTCATTCTATTATGGCTTGCTTTCATTTTTTTTGTTTTGCATATTCCATGTTGATCATTGTTTGTTTATCATGTTACAACCTTAGGTTGTCAATGGACATTTTAAATTACACAATTTTATACACTTTCCAATTACATTTTTAAACCACATCTCTTTGAGGAATTTTGTTATTTAACAATTGACTTAATTTGTGTATGCTTCCAAAGCTTTCATTTAGTTATTTTGTCAAACAGTTATACAAACTAGTTGATTGCCTTGTCTATGCTACCAAATTTTCCATACAAGTCTATAAAAAATTGGAATATACTCCTAATGCAGTAGGGGGAGGCCTACAACACACAAATACACAACTCCAATATGCAAACACAATTTACAATTTACAATTTCATCAAGACTTCTTCATTTAGCATATTCACACTGTTCCTTGTAGCATATCAAAGTCACTCAATCGGGTATAATTCCACTCACACAACCTTTCAACTCACAACACAACACACATCAGGGACCCATTATAGAGCCTTTCAACTTATCCAACAATCACCAATGCTTGTTTTGTACCAAACTACACAAATCAGGTTTTCTACACTTTTAGGGCCCAAATTAGCCCACTTTTACAAAGGGACCATCTTCAAAACTTTGTGTAATCTCCTAAAACCTTGGGGAAGCATTTTATATCTGTCAAAACTTCAAATTACAGCGTTAGATTGCAGAGATTCAATCATTTACCACCCAAACCATAAAACCCTCTCCCTAGACTTAGAAACCCTAGTTCTTATTGAAAGTAGCACTTGCCAAACACCAAAACTTTACAACTGTTCAAACAAGCCTAAAATACCCTGCTCATGCTCAATCTAACATAAAATAACGCTTCCCAACTCAGAAAATCATTTTCACTCACCAAAACCTCATTTTTCTTAAGGAAAACTCAACATTTCCTCATTTGGTTTGATGCCCAATCCAAGGATCATCCTCCATTCAAGTTTCTCATGGCCTTTTATAATTTTACCTCCAAAAAAAAACCACTTCAACTTCCAAAACTAACGTTTGAAAGAGGTGACTGTTGGTCTCCCTCTTTAATACACTTTTACAACCCTGGTGCAGGAGCACCTACACCTCATCCTCCTTATTTGATCATTTGATGGTAATTAGGAGGTTAATAGGTAGGTGGACGAGTCTTTGAGCATGTTTTATTTTGAATAAGGTCAATCAAGACCACTAAGCATGTCTTAGGTTAAGTTTTTGAGTTTAGGTGTTAATATGTGAAAATGGTGATCTTGCACTAAAGTATCTTTGTAGCCTTTGAAGGTGAGTTTTTGAATTTACATGTAAAGTGTGAAATATTAGTATTTTGTGGATGTAATAAGGCTCATTTCAAGCCATTGGTGTGGTTTTAGTGAGTTATAGGTGTTAGGGGTGCAAACATACAATATGAGTAATTTATTGTTGTGAACAAAAATGCATGTGAATGAGGGCTTATGCCTAGGGTTTGGGAGAATCTCTATGGGAGGTCATGATGTTTTGAGATTTTAGGCATGTGCAAGGTTAATTTCATTTGGTCAAGTTGTTTTTAAAGTCTGGGAGGTTGTGGAAGTAGCATATTCAATAAACCCTCTTGAATAGTGCATAAAACAAGATTTTCAGGTTTGGCATGAATTTGTCCGTACCAGAGGAATCTAGTTGTGGTTTTGGAGGTTTGGGAACCTAAGAAATGCTTCCCCAAGGTTTCAAGGTCATGTGATAAGTTTGAGGGCATGTTGCTTTGCAAATTAGGCCTAATCAGCATAATTAGGTTAGCCTAGAAGGGGTGTTTTTGGGGATTTGGTCCAAAGGACTTGTACCTAACATTGAGATATGTGTAATAAATATGAAATGGGTGTCTAAAACCATCAATATTTTCTCTGGTTTTTTGGGAGAACATTTGAGGTATTGGGCACAAATTAAGTTTCCACTACTACTAGGGGTTCAAGGGGTGAACGTGTGAAATCTAACTTCTGATGATTGTTAATTTCACAACTTAGGAATTTTTACACATTTTGAGAATTCTACTACCTAGACCCATAAATACTATTGAAAATGATGTAGAGTGGCAAGGGAAGTAACTTCCTTTTCAAAAGCTTCTCTCAAATACTCTATATCCACACACCAACTTCACTATTCCTCTCAACAATGCAACTTGACCACTCAATTTGACTCACACAACCAAACATCTGAACAAGACTTGGGGATGATGTAAACACTCTTCACACAACACAACATGATCAAACAAATAGACCTTGCACCCAAAAACATCCATTATTCCATCGCTCCTACACAAGCCCATGCAACTTTGCAACATTCACCAATAGGACAGTCAAAAAAAAAAATGATTAAATGAATTAACCAGACAATGAAACATGGTTTTAGACTCCTAACACCATCCTCCACAAGTTACCAAAATCATAGGATCAAACACCCAAAACAAATGTATCAAAAGATCGATTTACAAGCCATAAACAAGGCTTCACTAGGCCTGTACAAGGAAGCTTTCAACTTGTCAAGGCACACCCCAACACCCCTAATGCCTTTAAAAGACTCCAAAGGTTCCCAAAGACCTATTCCATGCTTTCCATCTACTTCTAAATTATCTCATCAATATTTAGCTACCTCATCACCTATGTTGTCTATTTATGAAGCCTTGAATAACATATATATTTCATTTATTTTAATGGATACATTTTTGAGGAACTAATATTCATCTCATTACCATGCTACAGGTAAAATTACCCACCATGCCAAAGAAATGAACAAGGAAGAAAGATCTAACAGACGAAGAGTATGAAACCTTTAAAGAACAGGAGAGAGAATAGGTGGCGACATATCGTGAAAAGAAGAAATTGGAAGCGATTGATGAAAACAAGCCAATTGAAGAGGAACCTCAACCGTCAAAAAGAGAAAAGAAATTGGCAGCACAAAGGGCACGATGTGAAAGAGTCATGCTAGGAGAGATGCAAATACCGTAGTTGGAGACACACCCTCTACTGCAAGTGAATACGAAGGGACACCATTAAGCACAAGCAAATATGGAGGGACACCATCTACCACAAGTGAGTATGGTTGGACACCATCCACCACATCTGAAGTTGAGAGTTCATCATCACTCGGATTTGACAAAGAAGGTATGCCATCATCCCCATGTGAACCTCAAGGTATGTCTTCTATTCCACCCTCGATTGAAGGTACGCAATCTAGCCCACCTCAATTAAATATTGATGAAATTGCTAATGTTGAGATGTATGTACCTAGGAGAACACCACATAGAATTTTCCGTAGAAAGCAAAAAAAATTTATTAATATTGATGAGGATATTTTACAGCACATGGAAGGTAAGATTCTAGAACGCACTTGTAGAAGATATGCTAATAAGATTTATCAAATATTCTTTGAAAGGCTAAATGAGACCGCAAGATGTCAACTATTTGTTCAAATGATGCGGGGTTTAAAGTACAAAAAACATCATGAAGACTCTTGGGTTGAAAACATCCAATGCATCAAGTGAAAACACTATTGTGAAGAATCTAATGGATGCTTATGAGAGTGTGGGTAAGACCTCACGCTCAAAGGATAGTAATGTCACCCAACGTGTCATTACATCGACTTTGGTAAGCTATCAAACAAAGAGATCTCGTCTCATTAAAAAGACAAGTGAACAAATGGGAATTAGTAGAAAACTTTATCAAAAGTTGTTCAAAGGCGGAAAAGAATTGAGGGCACCGATTCAAATGAATTATGGGCATTCTCGGGAAGATTGCCACATAAAGATAAAAAAGTTGTTGAAGCGTTGTGAACACTAATTGAAGATTATTGGAAGAATAATACAAGGCCATCTCTGAATCAAAGGGATGTCGTAAGAAGGAGAATCGGTAGTCAAAACTGTGAGCCACATCCAAAGCATTTTTTGGATACGACTCAAACCCAATTTTTTCGTAAATTTCAAAATGATTATCCTCAAATTAGTATTTTCAAAGATTTTTTGAAATGCTTAAACATTTTTATGTCAAGATAAATCACACATGCACTACTTGTTGCTATAGACTACATATTGAATTCGCTAACCATTACGATGTTTATCGTTCTATATGTTTAGATTTGCATACTAACGATGTTTTACAGGATTGTGGCATAGAAGCCCCACCAAAATCTTCAAGAGAGTTCTTATCAAAAAAATTATGTCAAATAGAGGATGGCCAAATATTCTACAGGACAACATGCTTGGATGGTTCATGCGAGCATTGTGGTGGCTTGCAACAAATGCTAGTATGTCAACATATGGAAAGCACAAATGAGGTGGGACATAAACTAGTAGATTTTGGGAAGTATAAAACAGTGGCATACGCTACAAAAGATGGGTCTCAAGAAAAAAGGTGTGATTTGGTTATTGAGAAGATTCCAGTGTATTAGTTTATGTCCATGTTTCGTGAGAATCTAGTGTATGAGTATGCAAGGCATACCCATAGAGCCTGATGGCTGGACACACAATTCAAGCTATGCAAGGAAACCTTCCAGTTGGTAGCATAGTATTAGTGGTTGACTTTGAAGAGAACTACACTCTACAACCATAGTGTGAGGTGCAATCACAACATTACAACTCCACATAGGTTTTGATATTTGTGCACATAGCATTCATTCATGCAGTTGATAGTACAGAGGACCAAAGGAAGGTATTGAGGGAGTATCAATTTTATATTAGTGATGATCACATACATTCTCTAGAGTTCGTGCAAGGTTGCTTCCAGATGTTCTATAGTGATTTGGCTCAAAGGGGCATAGCATACGGTCGACATATAATAAGGTCGGATAATTGTGCATCATAGTTCAAGAACGTGCACAGGTTCTATTGGTTGTGCAAGATGCATCTCACTACAGGTGTTCAACATATGTGGAAATTTTGTGAGGCCAGGCATAGAAAGGGGGAAAGCACATCACGAGAAGAGTTAAAGTATAAAGATAGTGCAAAGTTGACAGATGCAAGTTCAATCGTCGAGTGGTGTAATGCTTTGACGGGTCTAGGTAATGAAGGTACGTCTTTAGTTCGTAGATTTTTTTGGTTGATGGATGATACTAACATTGCACAATATGAGGATTTTTGTACACTAACATGATCGAGTGAGCTACACTCTTTCTTTAGCTCAAATGCAGGTTCATGGAGTATTGATACACGTAAGATGGCATGCTTTTGTTCTTCATGTACAATGCAAGCCTGGAATGATTGTGAATCAGGGGAGTGGGTTGAAAAATGGTTGACAAGTTATCTTAGCCCACTTCACACATATCACCCTCTGATGGCATTAGAACTAACACAGATGGAATCATCGATCGACTTTGACCACGTATCAGATCTAGTTCAACCAGGTAATATATCTACTTGCTTAGTTTTTGAAATTCCATATTGTTATCTTACTTTGTATTGTATTCATAATTTTGACTAATTTCAAGTGATTTTCTGCACATATCAATGCAGGCATGTTTATGTAGTTATTGCATGAAGAAACTAAGAGGGAACAAACTATTACTTGTGTTGTTTGTGTTGAGGCCAAAAGAAATTGGAAGCCCCAATTATAGATGGAGAAAACATCAATACCCTACAGGCTCAGCTTGTTGTTATTGGAACGGCTTAGAAGGTACCCACATAAGAGTGTTAAACATTGGTTGTTTGAGGACTTTGACATGCATCGTAAGATTCTTCATTACTCAAACCTTGTTGTGGCATCCAATGTTTGTTTGAGAAAATATGGGGTAGACCTTTGAACAAGACCTTGTGGAAGGTCCGTGAATCTGACCATGAGGCAATACTTGACACAATAAAGAGTAGAGAAAATCCGGATGGTTCATTGGATTAATTTGTAAGTATATGCACAATGGTTCTTATTAATTTATACTTGTATCCACGTTAATTTGTTTGATGCCAATGCTATCATCTTATTTTACTTTGCGTATCTGTAAGTAACCTAGTAAACATTGATTGGTGTCCCCTTGCAAAAAATGTAGATTTATGAGCCATCCAAGAGAATCTCAGGCATAAAAGCAATGCAACATCCCTATTTTGATGATCTTGACAAATCTCAATTATGATTTTCAGCCATTACAAAAGTGTGTGTGAAGCTTGGTGAGGGAATTTAAAGTTATTCATTTGAAGTTAACCTTATCATGAGCACCTATGATGTAGACATTATAGGGGCATCTCGAATTTCAAGATATTCTAGATTCATGAGAGGTGTTGTGTGCAATAGGTATCTTGGAACTCACAGTGAAGATGTATGACCAGGAGTGACTCAGTTGAGAGACTTCCATGCCTATCTATAAGTGCCTTCCATCTATTTTCATTTCATTTCCATTTTGGATGAGCTATTTCTTTTTATTCTTTTACTTTGCGTACATCTGTAACTAAACTAGTAAAAATTGATTGGTCTCTCCTTGCAGAAAATGCTGATTTTTGAGCCATTAAAGAGGATCTCAGCCAAAAAAGCAATGCAACATCCTTATTTTGATGATCTTGACAAATCTCAATTCTAATTTGAAGCCATTATAAAAGAGTGTGTGAAGCTTTGTGAGGGAATCTCAAGTTACTCATTTGAAGTTAACCTTTAAATGAGAACCTATGATGTAGACATTATAAGAAAATCTCAAATGTATGAGTGACATTGTAAAATATCTGTGAGAATAGAGCACCTAAGGCATTGTAATGATATTTGTACTTGTAATGAAATTTATTGAAATATTGAAATTTGGTGTAGGGGCACCAAGGTTATTGAGCAAATTTGGTTCATGAAATTATTTTAAGTTTGTAAATTGTGTTTTGAGTAAATTGTCAATTGAATAAGGTCATATTACATGGTCAATTGATTTATAATGTAATAAGTCATGTTAGTTACAAGCTCAACAGTTAGGCATGATTGGAAAGATGTAGAATCATTTGTAAAGGCTAGATTTAAAGCCTTTTGAAGGCTCAAACACAATGTAATTTTGGTGCAAGAGCACCTAGTCTGCTAGTTGCAAAATTTCACTTTTTGAAGGTTGATAGGTGGTCAATAGATTAGATTAAGGTATTTTGTGTTTATTTATGCTAAATAAGGTCAATCAAGACCATTTAAGGTGTATTAGGGTGGGTTTTTGAGTCTCGGTGGTCAAATGTGCAAAAAAATGCATTCTTGCTACAAAATTGTTAATATTTGAATTTGTAGCCTTTTGAAGTCAAATATTTGAATTTGGTTGTAAATGTGCAAGAACGAGGTCTAAGAGTTTGATATACCATTTAGAGAGCTTGGTTTTCATGGAGTTCCTTTCAAAGCCTCTGCTTTTATTGTTCCTACGGTAAACTGTTTGATAGAGTTGGTGGAATTACCTTTCTTAGTAATCACTATTAGTTCAAGATTGAGATTGTTAAACTTGAGAGAGTATGACTTGGGAAAAAAGCATTTGATATGGTTATTATTTTTAAAGACTTCAAGTGGGATGTACTCCGCATTGACGCCATTCCTCAATCTTCACTTGATGGCATGAAGGAATGGTTGAACTCCATGGATATAAAGTATTATGAAAGCAAAATGAACTTGAACTACTGGAATTTTTGAATATGGAAGCTAGTGATTCTGATTTTGATAATTCAGAAGAGTCAGAACAAGGATATATGAGTTCCCTCTAATGTAGAAGAGGAATCATAATCAGATTTCATGTAGCCACCATCAAGAGTGTTACAATCCAACAAGATGGGGGAATTCTTATATAAGGATAATTTTCAATGTTGTAGGTACCGACTTTAATACCAACTATAATGGAAACATTGAAATTCCCTACCAGTATTTATGTTGAGGAAATTTCCTTTAGATGTAAGGATTCAAAGCACATCAACCATGTGGTACAAATGATTAAATCTCAGAGATGATTTGTAGCAATGAAAGAGTCTGAAAAGGCAAAGAGAGCTACACTGGTGACTCGGGAGAAACTTCAGCTTTCAAAAACAAAGTCAATTAGGCTGGTAGACGTGTGGATCAAGCCAACATTTGGTGGAAGAGGAAGAAAGATGGCTAGAACTCTGGAGGCCCACCATACTAGATTTCGGTATTCAACCATGAGAGTAGATGAGAGAGTTGATATCATGTATCAAAACATTAAGCATGCATTCTTCCAACCAATGGAGAAGGAGATGATTACTTTGCTTCATTTTCATTTGCATAAGAATATCAAGGCATGGAAACCAAGAAGACCAAGGATGTCCAGTTTTATGTGGAGGTAATGGATGTGGTCCAAACTTTAGGAGGGGCAAGAAGGTCAATGTATGATCTTGATGAAATTGAGGAAGAACAACAAGAGAGGGACATGAAAAATAAAATCAATACAGAGTTTCAAGGATTTGTCAAGTGAGTAAGAGAGCTATGGGAGCAGCCTCATCTAAAAGATTTTGAACTAGAGTTTGATATACCATTTAGAGAGCTTTATTTTCACGGAGTTCCTTTCAAAGCCTTTGCTAGTGATCTTGATTCTGATAATTCGAAAGAGTCAGATCAAGGATATGAACCCTCTAATGTAGAAGAGGAATGAGAATCACTCTTCATGTTGCAGGTACCGACTTTAATACCAACTACAGTGGCAACATTGAAATTCCATAGCAATATTTATGTAAAGGAAATTTCCTTTAGATGCAAGGATTCAAAGCACATAAACCATGTGGTACAGATGATTAAATCCAAGAGACGATTTGTAGCAATGAAAGAGTCTGAAAAGGAAAAGAGAGCTACATTGCTGACTCAAGAGAAACTTCAGCTTTCAAAAACAAAGCCAATTAGGCTGGCAAATGTGTGGATCAGGCCAAAAAAAATTTGGAAGAGGAATAAAGATGACTAGAACTTTGGAGGGCCACCATATTAGATTTTGATATTCAACCATGAGAGAAAAAGAGGGAGTTGATATCATGTATCAAAACATAAGCATGCATTCTTCCAGCCAACGGAGAAGGAGATGATTACTTTGCTTCATTTTCATTTGCATAACCATATCAAGGCATGGGAACCAAGAAGACCAAGGATGTTGAGTTTTATGTGGACATAATGGATGTGGTCCAAACTTTAGGAGGGGCAAGAAGGTTATCTTGTTTTTACTACTGCTTCCTACTTTCATAGTGTTCTTGGATTGAAGGGTTTCATGATGTAATTCGACCCATTCCAATTTTTGTGCCTACTGTAACTTTTGGAATGGGTCCTCTAACTTGTACAATACATTCCTAACCTGATTATAATGTTGTGGAGTCAAGGTTGGGTGTTTGGGATGATCTAGGGCTGCAACAGGGTATTTTCATGATGAAAATGAGGGTTTCAAGTGGTGTTTTGACAAAATGTGGCAAGGACTGTCCATGTAATGTATTATTCACCATGTGCAGGGTACAGTAAGTGTGTTTGGTTCCTTTTTTGGGTATGGAAGGTGCGGGAGATAGGAGTTTCATTAAAACCCCAAGTATTTTGCTTGAAATAGAGGGTTTGGTGTATTAGGGGTGTAAAGGTCTTGGACCTGGAAAGAAATCATGGAATTGGAGGTTTTGACACATAACATACTACTGTTTCAGGAGTTTGAGTGAAGATCTAGTGTTTAAAAGGTCGTCTCTTTGTAAATAGGGCTAATTTAGTAACCTTTATGCAAGGTGGTCTATTGGATCTTAATGATGGTACAAAGAAACATGGTATGATCTCTTGAAAATTTTCCTTAGGGTCTATGTTAAAGTTTGATTGATGTTTGGTTGGCCATTGGATGACCTTCTCTAAAAGATAAGCCCATTTGATGAGATTTGGAGACTATAAGTTAGGCAAGGGTTTGTTGAAAACCAATACTCAAAACTTCCCATAGCCAACCAAAGCCTAAAACATGTTAAAAAAGGTCTACACAAGCTTAAAAGTTCAAGAGATGTCGCTGCCCCTAAATATTTCTTCAAACCCTAGCAGTAAACCACCATTTTCCACTAAAAATGCACCATTTGACATCTAGGGCATCACCTAAAAACCCTCTATTCGCCTCCCTTATGTACAAAACTATGCACACATGTTTTATAACCATAAATAATCATTTCCATCGATTTATAGAAGCATACAGTGGGTGAAAGGCTTAATATGACATTTTAATGCACTCAAAACCCTTAAAATAGGGTATACAAACCGACCCTCGGTAATTGGCTTCTAAAATGCACAAAATCACTTGAAATCCAACCAAACCAAAATGAAAGCAGAGTTAAGTCTTCTTCCCACCAAATTCCATTGAAAACAATGCACAATCACCCTGTATGGAACCATACAGTTCAATGAAACATCAAATCCCAAAGTGCAAAAGGGTAGCAATCTTTGATAGGGTATTACTCGGATACCATGGCACTTACGAAATCTCTATCTAAACCTCTGGGATCATGTTGGTGCCATATACAATAACCTCTCTCAGTTTTTGTTATCTTAGAGTGGTTTTCTCATGGTTTCCAGTTTCAGTTGATGGAAAAAGTGTCAAATTCAAGCAGTGGAAAATTGCAAAGTGGTGCAACTTTCGTTTTGCAACTCATGTGACCAAATGGACTGTTCCAACACATCCGAATAGGTATGTTTACGCTATGCATGGCACTCTTTCATAGCTAAACAGGCGGAATCGCTCTGAGCTACGTTCAACTAGATCGATCCCTTAAGGGTCCAAAGTGCAAAATGGCTGCAAACTTCAGCATGCTGCTACTCGAATACCGTGACGCTTAGAAACTTCTCATCCAATCCTATGGAATCATGTTTTGCCCCTCTACAATAAAATCTCTCAGTTTTTTTTTAATTATCTTAGAGTGGTTTTCCTGTGGTATCCAGTTTTCAGTTGATGGAAAAAGTGTCAAATAGAAGCAGTGGAAAGTTGCAAAGTGGTGCAAATTTTGTTTTGCAACTCGTGTGACCAAAAAAACTATTCCAATGTGTCTGAATATGTATTTTTATGCTAGAAATGGTCCTCTTTCGCACCCAAACACGCAGAATCGCTCGGAGCTACATTCAATCTGGATTGATCCTTTAAGGGTCCAAAGTGCAAAATGGCTGAAACTTCAACATGTTGTTACTCGATACCGTACACTTAGAAACTTCTTGTATAATCCTATGGGATCATGTTGGGCATCTATACAATAACCTCTCTTGGTTTTTGTTATCTCGAGTGGTTTTCTGTGGTGTCCAATTTTTAGTTGATGGAAAAAGTGTCAAATGGAAGCAATGGAAAGTTGCAAAGTGGTGCAACTTTCATTCGTAAACTCGTGGTGGCCAAACGAACTGCTCCAATGCATCCTAATAGGTATTTTATGCTAGGCATGGTCCTCTTCACACCCAAACACACGAATCGCCGAAGCTATAGTCTAACGAATCGATCCCTTAAGGTCCAAGTGCAAAATGGTCAAACTTTAGCATGTTGTTACTTGGATACCCTAATGCTTAGAAAATTCTCGTCTAATCCTATGGAGATTTTTGGGCCCCTCTACAATAACCTCTCTCGATTTTTGTTATCCTCTAGAGTGGTTTCCGGGTGTCTAGTTTTCGTTGATGGAAAAAGGTCAAATGAAGAAAGTTGCAAAGTGGTGCAACTTCATGCGAACTGCAGTGACCAAAACTGTTCCAACGCCCTAATAGGTATTTTTATGCTAGGAATGGTCCTCTTTTGCACCCAAACACGCGGAAGCTCGAGCTACGCTCAACTAGATCGATCCCTTAAGGGTCCAAAGTGCAAAATGGCTACAATTTCAGCATACTATTACTCGGATACCGTGATGCTTAGAAACTTCTCATCTAATCCTATGGGATTGTGTTGGGCCCCTCTACAATAACCTCTCTCGGTTTTTGTTATCTCAGATTGGTTTTCTTGTGGTATCTAGTTTTCAGTTGATGGAAAAAATGTCAAATGGAAGCAATGGAAAGTAGCAAAGTGGTGCAACTTTCGTTCTACAACTCGTGTGACCAAACGAACTATTCCAACACGTCCGAATAGGTATGTTTACACTAGGCATGGTCCTATTTTGCACCCAAACATGCAGAATCGCTCTGAGCTATGTTCAACCAGATCAATTCCTTAAGGGTCCAAAGTGCAAAATGGCTGCAAACTTCAGCATGTTGTTACTTAGATACTATGATGCTTAGAAACTTATCGTCTGATCTTATGGGATTGTGTTGGGCCCCTCTGCAATAACCTCTCTCGGTTTTTGTTATCTCAAAGTTTTTTTCCTGTGGTGTCCAGTTTTCAGTTGATGGAAAAAGTGTCAAATAGAAGTAGTGGAAAGTTGCAAAGTGGTGCAACTTTTTTTCTGCAACTTGTGTGACCAAACGAACTATTCCAACACGTCCGAATAGGTATGATTATGCTAGGCATGGTCCTCTTTCGTACCCAAACACACATAATCGCTCTGAGCTACATTGAACTAGATCAATCCCTTAAGGGTTCGAGTGTAATATGTTGAAATAGGCCATTCCATCTATTGTTCAGGCTGTGTCTTAGTGATATGGGCCTAATATAAGTAGGATAGGGAGTATGAATAAGAAAATAGCATTGGTAAAGGCATTGGAAGAGATTACTAACGCTGCCCCTGTTCAAAATTCAAAATTGAGGCCCCTTAAAAGCAAGCCTAGAAGAGGTGAAAAGAAGAAATTGCTTGAAAATAAGTTAGGATAGGTTGGAAATAGGGTGAGGTTGTGGAGTTTTATGTGTTCAAAAATTTTGCAAGGACAAGGGAGGTCAAAAGTATGTTACGGCATGATGCCCTAGTTGGGAAAACAAGGGTTTTGAATGAAAAAGAGATGTTTGAGGGAGTAAAAGTGGGTAAAGTGAAGAGGCCGCATAATTTGGTGGTCAATTAAGTTTGTGCAGGAAAAATGAAGAGTGTTGGAATAGGTTTTGAGGTTTGGGTTTGGGTTCAGGGGATCGGTTTGCCGGTTAGGCCCAATTTTTTTGGAGGGGGGTTCGGTTCGTTTTGGGTTCGTTGGTAAAAAAGTCATGTAAGAAAAAAAATATAAATATATATGCAGCCTAGAAGCATGCATTAGGATTAGAATATCACATAACATCATATAAACAACAAAACCACCATAAACTTGATTGTCATTTAAAACATGCATCATAAATATTCATCGTTAAAACTTGAATTGTGGTAGCTTGATATACAAAGTCTATTTATGCTAGGGTTCAATTTGTATGATTTTGAAAAAAGAAGCCAACTGAGTAGAGTTATCAGCGTTCTTCATAAATCATAATAATTTGTTTAGTACACTAGCCATTTTGATGTCTTCTTGTAGTCTCAAACATTATTTTGTATCATTGTTACATTGGTCTTGAGAGTGGTAGCTTAATATAGCTCCACAATACAAAATATGGTTTACCTATGCAGTGTAACAATGGGATAGGCAAAATTTTCTTTCAAAAAACCAAAGGGTGAGTGCACAATTGAAGTGTATAAACACATATCTTTTTGTAATATCAAGGATACTTTTTGAAACTTCCATGCATTGCTAATCTAAAAGGAAAAGTATTATACATATCCTTTGCTTAATTGAGTTGTTCCAATCAAAGGATTAAATATATTGGAATCTTTTTATCAATCATTTCATAGAATACCAATTGAAAACGTGTTTTTTGCTTTTAGATAAAGTTGTTTACCATCACAATTAATTTATTCAAGACAAACCATGAAGGACAACAATGATCAATGCTATGGCTAACCAATTAATAACTATACACATGAATAAGTCAAGCATGTATATGTGAATAAGGGAAGCACAAGTAGTCAAAAACACATATGCCTTGAAGTATACACAGGAATACATGGTATACACAACTTAATACAAAGTATATGCACGAATACAAGGTATACACATGAAAACGCGTAAGTCACAAAGTATACATTGGAACACACGTAAGTCACAATGAATACACATACGTTGTAAAGTATACACTTGAATACACGTAACTCATATCTATTGAACCATGAATTTATAACATACAAATATGGACACCATCAATAAAAAATATTTGTATTAACCAAATAGCCATGTACGAATACATCAATATATGTCGATATAAGTATAAAATATAGGTACAAAATAGCCATATAAGCTTATGAGAATGCCATATAGGCATACAATGTCAAATATATCCAATACAAAATATGTACAAAACCGCCATGTAGGCATACAACAAAGGGCTTTGGAATCAAAAGTCATTGCTCTCCAAGCTCTCAAAATAAACTCTTGCCCTTTGCTGGTCAATCGGATGGTGATAGGTCTGTCACTCGTTTCTACTGCACTTGAGGAGTGCTCTTGCTGCTCCTCCTACTAGCGTTAAGCTCTTGGTGAATTTTTAACTGTTACAATTTAAGAAGTAAAGACATTAATATATAGAAATTACATTATAAAAGTGATATATTTAAAAAAATAATCACTTACGACCATCTCATGATCACTCTCCACAAGGAAAATATTCACACGTTGATGCTGAGGCATGCTCAAGCCCTGTATAAACCATCCAAATGGAAATTAGACTACGAATCAATAATTTGGTTTGATTTTTCACTTGAACTAATTGTTGTCAATAGATTTGCACCCTGCTGAATGCAATATTCAGCAACCTACTGAAACATGGAAACCTCTTTGAGATGTGGGTGATCTGAACGAAAGAGGAATCTCCAGAGTGAGCTGGTTCTCCGAATGATGAATTCTATTCTAAAACAACCTCCGAGGAAAGGGATAAAAGATAACTTGAAAAAAAAGCCTATGACTAACAGATGATTCACCAAACTTTATGAAAATTCAGAATTAACCACTCATAACAGCTTCTCTATTACAGTAATTCTCACAATCTCATTGGCACATATCCCATCAGTGATTTGCATGAAGATCTGGAAAAAAAATACAACATGCAACCTGAAACATGTAATTCTGAAACACAACCTTATAACAGCAAGACATAAAAGGATTCTGATTTGAAAACACAAATACATCAGATTTCCATTACAAAATCTGAGACAAAAGATAAGAAGGAGAAATCTGTTGTTCTATTAAACTGAAAGAGTCTTTGCCTGAATCTGAAACTGAGTACCAAAATGTTTACAAACTCCAAAAAAAGTGTATGAGCCAGAAACTGATCTGAACTACTAAGAGAGGAGAGTTGAAAGACTAAGTCTATCAAAACATAGCTCTCAAGAAACCCTAATCCGAGCTCAGAAAAAGCTCAAGGAAAAAAGGCTTCAAACTATCTCAAAAATTGCCTAAAAGTAGAAAAAAGCACACTGCTTTTATGATCACACTGTCAAGCCTCTAAAAATAGGCTAGATTTTCTTTAAAAGCTCAGAAACACTAATCCGAGCTCAGAAAAAGCTCAAGGAAAAAAGGCTTCAAACTATCTCAAAAATTGCCTAAAAGCAGAAAAAAGCACACTGCTTTTATGATCACACTGTCAAGCCTCTAAAAATAGGCTAGATTTTCTTTAAAAGCTCAGAAACATCTTATCTCTCTAAGATAGGTCACAAATCTGACCAAGAGGAAAAGTCAACAAAAATCTGCTAAAAATAGCAATAAATCATAAAACAATTTATAGGATATTGTTTATGATTCCGCTTTACAAGATGTAGATTTGCACAATTAATCTATTTTTGCAATTAAAGATTCAAAATCTTTTGCAAAAAATCATAAAAAACTCACATTACAATATTTTTGATTTTTCTCAAAAATCATAAAAAACAAAACATATCACTATCTCTTCTCTTCAAAACTCACATTGATTTCTCTAAAATCAACTAAATAAAAACCCTAAATGGATCATTGACCCTAAACAAATAGATCCTAGGTCATATAGTATTCACCATTCACCCTTAATTGATTTTCTCTTAAATCAATAACACAAGATCAAATACCATATTTCACTAAGGCATAAAACAAGTCCTAAGACCTAAAACATCGACTTAGCACATGTATTTTTGACCTCCCCACATATACATTTAGACTCAGATTTTAATAAGTCACATCACAAGGATTAACCTAACTCAAAATTCCCATGTGCTTTATCAAAAGGTAAAAACAAAAGGCAATTATAAAGTCGGCTTACATTAGGGCATGAATAAAGCAGGGTCAAACCCTAAAATTATCATTTCACACTCATCATTTTGAAGAACCTGGACTCTGGCTAAAAGGAGCGCCGCCATGATGGTTGGGCTCTGTCTGATTTCCTACATGCTCGATAATCTGCAACTTCTAACTTCTGATAATCGAAACTACAATGGGTAAGTCTGATCTTGAAGTATTGAAGTTCTTTTACTTCATTTTAAAGCCAGAAAAATACTATGGCCGCGGCCTGTATGAACTTGCCTTCTGATTTCTCTTCTATTTTCTGTGATTTGCTATGCTTTGGTCAAACTCAGCCCCTGTCGAGAGACTCCATGAGAGAGCTCGCTTGTTGTTTTTTTGCTTCCTTCCACTGTGACAGGGGTAAGCTATCTGCTCATTGTTTCTATGGATTCGAATTTTGTTCACTTTGGCCCTAAGGTTGTGGCTAACACAACCCCTTAATGTATTTTTTGTATATTTATGTGCCTATACTTACCATTGTGTGAGCTCGACCTTCTTTGAGAGCTCAAATCTTAGCTTCAGGATGCTTTGTGAAGCTCATGGTGGCTAGGATGCTCACTTTTAGCCTCGAACTGGTAACTTCTTTTGCTAAACACCTTGTTCTCAGAGGCTTAAAGAATCTCCTCTTTGTTTATGAATTTTGGCCATGTTTAGGCCGCGCCAGATGTGAATTGTAAAAAGCATTTACTTGTGGATTTTGGGTTTGACCCATAACATAAAATTAATCACTATGTCCTTCTGAACACAAATACGCTTGTGGTTATCATGGGAAATGGAACAAAACTGTGTTTTCCTCATTTTAATGCTCGACCCACCTCATAAAACTATATTTCCTTTGTTCTAAAACCCGATTTATCACATAAATAAACCTTTTTTGTATTCTATTGCTGCTTTTATGTAAAAACCCATATGGGTTATCTCCATTATCGCCTTTTCTGTATTTTGAAGCTCGACCCAAAGATGGGTACCCGCTATTTGTTTTTTATCCATATGAGCTCGACCCAAAATAAATAATGATTCTATTCAGACTCCTGAAACCACAGGGTGACATGGGTATTTTTATGTTTATGAAGAAAATCGTACTTCTCTTTCTCTGATGTAAGACCCACCTCCTCTCTGCATTTATCTTGACGTTTGCTTAACAAGCTTTCTCTTGGGTAACACAAAGAATGGAAAAAATACATGCTTTATGTATTCTGAACATGGATAATTTTGTGAATGGTGACAAAACTGTATATTCACTTGCATTTACTCTTAGGGTTTTGACTCAAATAACTAGTGATGCTTTGCTTCATATTGGTGTTTCTATGCCTGTTAATTTCCTCCATACAAATGCTTGACAATGAGAAGGAAACTAGGCATTGACTGGAAACTCTCATTTGACAAAATACTCAATTTGTTGTTCTGAAAAACACATACATATGAGTAAATTAGAAATACTGGAAATCTAATTCACATGATATTTTCACTTCTCAGCCTTTCTTATAGAAATGTCATATAAATTTTGATCTTTAACAAGACTTCCTCTTAGACATTTAAATAAACACTGATGCTCTCCATTTTTGAAGCTCATTCGTAGTATTGAAAAACTACTCTCTGTGTAAAAATCTGAGCCTCCTTAAATCATTCAAATTCCTTCTTGAATCTGCATTCTGCATTACTTGAACATTGAACTCATGCTACTTCCCCTGAGATAGAACTTATCATGGTTGAGACCTCAAATCACAATTGAATCTAAAGCGAACTCCTGCTTTTCTATTTTTTGCACTTATGCAGAACTTTTAGCTGAAACATTGAGTCATAATGGATTGCACTTAGTTATCTGTTCTTATGCATAACTCACACCTCATAAACTCCTTCTGGAAATAAACTGCTTGCTCTTTCCTTATTATTCTAGAATGATCACTTTGTTATTACACTCATAATGTTGTATTTGTTTTTACTAGCCAACAGTAACTGATGATTCACTTAACCCTTGAATGCACTGTCTGTGTTCGTACTTAGCTGTAACATGGTACTCTTCATGCATTTTTATGTTTCACTTAATAAACTTCTTTCAAATATGTTTTCTGATGTAAATGTACTCAGTTGAATTCATTTAGTGAACTAAACTCACTATTCACCTGTGGCCTTCAGAATGTATAACCTGATCGCTATGAATGTACAGTTGATTTAGTTGCTTGATGGATAACTCTATTTTTACTCCTTAAATTGTATTTCACTTTCACTTGATGAATATGATGATGCATCTTTAAAATCAGCCCATTTGAATAGGGTAGCATGCTAAGCTCTACCCTTGTGGGAGCCCGTTTTCCTCCACATGCTTGGTCTTCGAACAATGATCAGCTTCGTGATTTCACCTATACCCACACAAGGAAACAAACAATGTTAGCGTAAAAATAGAACATGATGATCATGACATTGTTATTTCTCCTTCAGCTCATTTCTTTTGTACTGCACTTGATTGATTGTTTCAATGCATAGTTAATAGTAGGCTATACTATTGTGGGTGCTTCATATAGGTTACATCATAATCGAAGCCACTGACACCCCCTTTTTCTCTCTTTCAAGTTGATGGAGCTCGAAAAGGAAAAGGGTGCACCATTCAACATCAAACAACGATAATCAGGCAATGATGATTATGTCGTCACCTATATATTTTACTTTCTGCATCTTCAGTAGTGCAATGTGCTATTAGAAATGTATTGTAACAGTCACATCCACGGCTTGTGTGGATCTTTGATTTCAATTCTTACTTTTCATTTGAAAAGAAAATGCATTTGAATGCAATGTTGTAATATCATTCTGATTGTCGAAATCAAATGAAGCCTTGTAAAATATGAGTTTCTCATGAAATAAAAGAAAGCATCTGAAATGCTATTTTGCTCATTTGTTCGATTCTGTATTCCTGTCATTTCTTAGAACACTTGAATGGCATTCTAAAAACTCTATTTCTTCTTTAAAAAAGTATAACTATTACTCAATGCATAATGATAATAATGTGAAACAACATTTGAACTTAAACTGCAATTTCACCTCATGATGTAAAACATTCAGCCAGCTTTACCAATTGAGCTGAGGCGAAAATTTGGTAACACTAACATCTATAACAATGAATGTAAATTGAAATTTAGTAATTTGCCTCATACCTCCCCTGTCAGAGCCATCGAGGATTGTATAGCGGATGAAACACCGATATCCATTTCCCTCATAACATTTGGAGGTGTTTCCACAACCAACATCTGAAAATAAAACAAAAATCATTTAATCACAAAAAAGTTACAATAGCAATCCATGTCATGACTTATAGTGTATGAGATCTAATGAATAAAATTTTGAGTACTTATTAAACTATATATTTTTGATTATAATGCTTACTATTTTCCCTATCCATATCTTGTTCGAAAGGACATGTTTTTAGGCTTTTACCCATAGCAGCAATCCATTGAATCATTTGATTAAATGCTTTCGTAGACATGTATGATAAATGTGGTGGCATAAAGAAGGAAACTTGAACTGTTTGAAAAAATGACTCAAAAGAAATGGGGTCTCGTGGTGATGGAATGCCATTACAAAAAAATGCACGTCATGGCATTCCATCACCATAAGAACACATTTATTCAGGCATTTTTTTAAAAATTTCATTGCCTTCTCTATGGTAAATTATTGCTTACTATTATGCTTTGATAGATATTTTTCCAAGCATCCATAGTTTGTTGGAAAACACCTATTTTAGGCTTTTAGCCATAGCAGCAAGGAAGCACAAGTAGTTTGATAAAATGCTTTGGTGTACGTATGAAAAATGTGGTATCATAGAAAAGGTGGTGAGAATTTTGAAGAAATGCCTCGAAGAAATGTGGTATCATGGTGATGGAATGGAATTACATCGTCCCATGAGACCGCATTTCTTTGAGGCATTTTTTGAAACTACTAACTGCCTTGTCTATGCTATTGTTTACTATTATGGTTTCATTGATTTTTTCCAAGCATCCATAGTTTGTCGTGTAGGTGCACCTTTACAAGCACATGCCTCCATGTGAAGAAATTGCATCAAGTTGCTTATGTTGACTTTCTAAACAACTATATATTGAAGTTGAAATTTTGTCATCTATCAACATCTAGTTATTAGTTATGGAATGTGAAGTAATGCTTTGAGTTTGAATGATATGCAATGCAATGTAACCAACGATATGAATATAAACTACACAAATATATTAAGTACAATTCATTAGTTAAACTCTTTATATTACCTCCGTGAAGGTTTGAGTAAATCCACTGGCACTGGGAGGTGTTCCCTCAAAACCTCAAAATATTACCCTATTCAACATCCAAAATCACATACTAAAATACCATTCGTAAAACAATGCTATTAACATGTAATAGATTTATAATTTTTTACTAGTTACATACCCCACCAATAGGTGTACTGCAGG